>JABTTQ020000224.1:0-50000 GCA_016081115.2 Rehmannia glutinosa | reverse complement strand
ATCTAGGAGCACAAGAGCTTCGAGGGCTTGGAAGGGGAATCCATCCCTAAAAGAAGGGGTTTTCTTTATATGTCTAAACTCTTGTTTGTGCTTATATGATGTCTAAATATTGATTCGAATTTGTCTATGAGTTTGTAATCAATGTGTGGCATATTTTCTGATCTTAGGGGCATAATCGAAACTATGATTTGTATTAAATATGATTAATTATTTTCTTAATTAATTCATGCTTTCTATTTTATGAATTCGAGTGCTTATTTATAACTGCTTTTATTTGATCAATAATTTCAGATGTCATACTGTAGTCCATAATCCCGTATACGAGTTCTGGGAAGATCTAAAAATTGGAATTCGTACATGAAACATGTGTGACAAAAAGCAGAGCCATGGGGAGTCATTCAATTCACAAATCTTTTTGGAGCACAGAATCGAATAATCCTGGAGACTACAATTATTATTAATCAACCGCTACATTAATTTAGGTCAGAGACTAAATGAATTTGGAATCAACCCATAAAATTGCAATGAATCGCTTTTAAAAAACTTTATTCACATTTAATATTTAAGAAGCATGTTAAGATTATGTGCCTAAGGTTGTTTTTAAAGATGTTGAAAATTACTGGAATTAACAAATTATTTTATTTTTATTTTTCTTTATTTTCGATATTTATTAGATTAAAATATTCTTATTTTTGCCGTTTCAATAAAATTGAAATACGGCGTTACATAAAATGCTATGTTTCTCAAAGATTCAATCCGAGAAATACGACCTTGCTTGCCATTATTCTATAAACTACACCGTACACTTCTGCGCTATATGAACCAAAATATTTTTATACAAGTTTTTGGCGTTGTGGGGATTGATTAGATTCTACTTAGATATAGTAATAAGTAGTTCAATCTTAATTGAAGCATTTTTGTAAATATTTTTTCATTTATCTTTTTTTCGATTTTTTCTATTTTTTTCTTTTGGTTCGATTTAACATTGTTTTTGTAAGTGCAAATATAGCATGATCACGCCGCTTCAGATCGACTCCAACTAATTCCTATTGATTTGGAAATCAAAAAGACACCTAAGAAACTAAGGAAAAGAGCTAAAAGCAATGGCGGATGAGACTAATCCGAACGTAGTGGAAAACAAACAATGAGGAGCGCCACTGTGGGTCAAGGCCCAGACGAATAAATTGTGGATATGCCCACGAGAAGGGCGCTAGGGACTACTTCACCGTGAGGTAAGCCAAACTTATGGGGGTGTGGCCATCCGCCGATCAATGCAAACAATTTTGAACTAAAAAACAGCATTGATCCGTATGGTATCACAAAACCAAATTTGGGGCAGAGCCATTGAGGATCCAAACGCGCATCCGCGCGACTTTCTAGAAATTTGTGATAATCAAGTAAGAATGAATGGTGTTTCCGAGGATATCATTCGATGCCACCTTTCGCATTCTTTCTACGCGATAAGGCTAAGGGATGGTTTATGCTCTTTAACACCACCACCGCAAATCGGGATGTAACTAAGTCAACGATTTCTACCCAAATACTTTCCCCAAGAAGACGCCGCAATTGAAATCAAATCGCCAATTTAGGCAATTAGATGCCGAGCCGCTATATGAAGCATAGGATATATTCCTGAATTGTTAAGAAAGTGCCTCAATACTTGATATCCCGACTACCAATAGTTCAAGATTTATAATGGTTTGAGTGGCAACACAAGAACAATTATAGATGCCGATCCTGAGGTACACTACTAGAGAAATATCCTAAGGAGGCACTAGAATTATTAGAGGAGATGGCTAACAATAGTTACCAATAGCCATCCGAAAGGTCGATCGTCCGACGAGTGGCATAAGTTCGTGATGAGAAGGTCACCATGCTCACGTAACGTATCCATGCTAAATATGAAACTCGACGCGATGCATCAAGTGACTTCAAGAGATCCTCCGTTGTTGAAGAGGAACTAACTATGGGCCAACGAGAAACTTCAACAATAATTACAAAATAATCGATACCCAACTACTACCATCCAGGGTTGCGAAACCATGGAAATTTATCTTGTGCTAACAATAAAATATTTTGCACTGTTAGGGAATTTTCTAACCGAAGTGTACTGTCAAGTTTTAATATGAGTAGTAGGGTTGTCGAATCCACAGTGGAATAATTATCGAATTATTACTAAGTACTATAATATAGTAGTCTAACTTTATTTAGAAATTCAATATATGATGGAGTTGATTATACTAAAACTACTAAAAATAAATCAAGAATATGAAAATATCAATGAGTTTATCCAAATGATTAAATGAATTCTAGAGGTATGATGAATCTAGTTATCCCTTATATTGTCAATATGGTTTATCAATCATCAATTGCCAATTTATAAGTCAAGATTTCTACAATAATCATTCCCTCTCTCAAGTGCAAATGATTTTAGATTCAATCGGGAAATCGATATTCTATAAAAATCACCAATTAAAATCTCAATAAAAACTATGAATCTTGATAAAGACTTCAAAGGATTCACAAATCTAAATTCTATGAAATCCTGTTATGCTATTCCAAGGTCATGTATTCAATTACCTTTCAAGTTGTCAAATCAAATACACCAAACAATCTAAATTATTGATCAAGTAATTTAGAAGCAATCGATCCAAATAGCACAAATAAATTGATAGATCTAGATTGACAAACCACAATCTCAAAACATAAGTTCAAACATAGATTACATCATTCCTCTAGAATTATAGAGTTTAGCTCATGATTAAAGAAAATGAATCCATTAAAATACAACAATACATCTTACAAGATATGAAGAAAGCAACAAAATAAGAACAAGAGTAGAGGGATCTTCTCTATTTCTAGATGATAGAAGCCTCCAATCTTTTTCTCCAAATTCTTCTCAAGATGCTCCAATCCTTCTTCCTCGTCTTGTAGCTGTTTTCTTGTCTTCCCAAGTGGTTCCAAGATCCCTAATTTCAAGCCCCAAGGCTAGTATTTATATGCCACAAAAATCCAAGAAAGGAGAGGTAAGCCTAGGAATCGCCGCTCTGAGCCTGCGGCGCCCAAAACTTCCGCAGATATAATTGATCGCCTAGGCCAAGCGCCACCCGCAATGTAATTTTTCCGCCCGGGCCACAAAGACCGGTTGCTGGTGCCGCAGCCGCCAACCGCAATGTCAATTTTTCCGCCGGCAAGAAGACGGGCGTTGGCGCTGCAAAGACCCACATGCTCGCTTCCAAACTTGCACACCTCGCCACGCGCGCCGCGATATAACGCCAAGTTATCGGGCGCAGAGCTTTAGTCCAATGAAAATAAAGCATTCGTTGAAGAGATGTTATCCTCGCTTGTCGGAGAGACAAGAGCGAGACTAAACAAAGATGAAGCCAAGATAGACAGATAGAAGAACAGTCACTTAGCTAAACACGAACGTAAACGCAAGACTCAAATCTCTCGAAACACAAGAGCCTGGGGACGTAAATCGCTGTGGGAGGCCAATACCACAAAGGCAAGTTCCTGCGATACAGAGTCAATACACGGAGCAATGCAACGCCATTCGTCCCGATGGATGGCATTGAGGGTTCACAGGTTTTCAAAATGACAAAGTTTAGCAATAGTGATTAGAAATCAAGTCCAAGCAAAAGACGTTAAACTTAGCAATCGTATGGGAGGCAACCCAATTTATTTCATATTTTCCGTACATTTTTATCGCCTTCAATTTGAAATTCAATTTTAATTTCAATTTTTATTTATTAACTTAATTTTTAGTTTTGTTTAGTTTTTTTGAGTTGTTGTTTAGAGGCGTCATTGCAAACTCCCTAAAAAGAAAAAAAAAGGTACGAAACTAACTCAACACGGCGCAGATATCACACGACCGACCGCTACGAGAGGGCAAAATTGCCCAAGACCACATAGCCGTGTGGTCGGCTAGCAAACATACGCGATAGACGCAACATGCGTGTGCCACACGGCCAAGCCATGTGCCCTCGCACGCCGTGTGGTCCTGGCGAACAAAAATCTGAATCACAAAATCTAATGGGACTTCCTATTTTGACCCAAAAATCCCACTTTTTCTCCCACTTTCTCCTACAAAACCCTAACCCACGAAAATTCTCTCCCCCAAATACTCAAACTACTCTCCAAATCTCTCCAAATTCACCTCTAATCTCAAACCAAAATCACAAATCCTTCACTTTCTCAAGAAACCCACCACCAAATACCTTCAATTTTCAACTTCTCCAAGTTCTACACCAAGTTTGGGGTACTCAAAACTCGCCAAATTTCTGCATTTTTACTCTTCAAACATTGAAATTCATGGCTTCTAACTTCATGAAAGAGGATCTAGGATTTCAGGAGGAATACAAGAAAGAAAGAGGAGTTTGATTTAAAAATGAGCCCAAACCCGAGCCTCAATCGATTTTCGACCCCAAGGAGCCCAAAGCTTCCAACGTCAATTTGCTAAATTAAACTCATCGAGCTACATGGATAATACTCTACTTGTGTCCATGGATTAATATGAGGTATCCCGATGAACCTACTCTCACGAATTGAGAGTTTATCGAAGATTTTAGAGCTTTATGTGGAGAATTGATTGGCATGATTTTCTAAATGGGCATCATATACTTACTTCGTTATTACACTTGAATTTTTAAGTAGTTTTGAACTGTTGTGCGAAAAATAAATTTGATGGGGGTAAGATTTCAAATGGGGAATGAGCAAAGGAACTAACAATTGAGGATTTAAATGAAATTTACAAAACTCCATATATGTATGGGGTGAGGAGCTTGAGGAATTTGATATGATAGGTTTTTGAAAAGATGACCGAAGCGAATTTATACGCTGGCAATTTAAGGCAAAAATAGTATTCGCAACCCGCATTCGATATGCTCAAATCGAGTCTTGGTCAAAACCATCTATGCGAGGGAGGAGAGTAGAGGGACGCGGAGGGTTGATGAATTATTTATTATTCGGGTGTATGGCATCGGGATCGGTGGTGCAAACGCCGGCTATGATAGCCCATCAATTTGACAGATTCAAAGAGTGAGACGAGTGGAATTTGCATAGGGGGATGATTACCCCTATTGATGAATATTTTAACATTAATTTGAGGGGTATGCAGAGGCCATCGTGCCTAAGTTGATTGATTTGAATGTTCTAAATCGCAATGAAAATGATAAAATTCGACGGGCATGATTATCGCTCATTCAGCAGATAGAACAACGCCAAAGCTCAACTCGAGCGACTTCAACTAGAAATAGTAATCGCTACTTAGAGATGTAGAGGGATCGTCAAGAAGAGAAGGGTAAGCAAATGTGGATGTGGCTGGAATCCTCGCGCTGGGGGGGAAACCATCCATTTAATATGAGTGAAAGGCCTTAAAGGGTAGAAGCCGATGGGGGAAATTGAAAGATGACACATATCGCTGACAACCACCACGATGAGTATCACCAGAGTACTTACAACATTTTGATGCAATCACCCTACAACAACAACAAAATGTACGAGATAATGTCTCGTTATGGACTAATTTTATGTACATCGCACAAGGCCACTACCATCCACCCCCACCACCACGCAGAATTTATGTAAGTACTTATTACACATTTTCTTTCTTTTGATAATTTCTCTTATGTTCGGACAAAACATATTTTAAGTTTGGGGGTTGTCAAGAATGCGTAATCTAATACAAGCATTTTAGATTGCATGTAAAAGCACTTGCATTTTAATTTTTTTAAAAATAAATAAGTGAAAAAATCGATTTTTCTGTTAATTTTTGTTAATTTTTGTTTTAACACGTTTACCACTTTTAGCACGTTTAATTGCTTTTGTGTGTGGTTTTAATTCGCCCGTATGCCCACTTTCCTATGGTTTTACTACGGATATTTTATGTCATGATAACATACTTGTGGGAATAATGTAATAAATTCTTAGTAGGAAAGTTATTTATTTGCTTGGCATGTGTTAAAAAATCATATTTGAGCATGTTGAAAAAAAGCCTCGTGAGCATTTGTGCCTTAAACTCGCTTTATATTATGCGTTATTTATTTTTTCGAGTGTGTCATTCATGATTGATGTAACTCTAGAACTTGCCTGTATCTTAATTAAAGCCATGTGTGTGTGCAATTTTTGAAAATGATCTAAGGCTATCTTTGTTAGCCTACTTAGCCTAAAAAGCCTACCTATGAACTCATGATTCCCTAGTCAGCCATTTTTGAGCCAAAACTATTATTCTGAGCCACATGGATCTTTAAAATTTATATGTTTTTACCTTTAAAAATTTATTGAGCTTATAGAAAATGAATAAGTTTGGGGGAGGTGTGGTGAAAATATATGAAAAAAAGGGAGAGAAAGTTGGCAAAAGAAAGAGGGATGAGCAGTATCTGGATATCTAGGTAAATGAAAAAAATAAATATAAATGTAGTTCAAAAAAAAAAATAATATCTCTAAAAAAGAAGAGAAAATCGAGCAAAGCAAAAAGAAAATTTGAAAATTATGAGAAAATAAGAGCTTGAGGCTAAAAAAAAAAAAAAAAGAAGGCAAAAATCCTAAGAATGAAAAAGGAGAAATAAGGTGAATTGAGTTGAAAAAGAAAAACTGATATTATGATTAATTGGGGTGATGAATTGAAAGTCTCGTATGCTTAAATTCTATTTGCTCAAGTCAAGTCACTTAATCCAAGTTCCATACCCTTACCAAAGTGCCTACATTACAACCAAATAAAAAGTCCTTTTTGATTCTTAGATTGTGCACACAAAAAGTGGTCGAGATGTTAGACGATTTGCAAGCCTATGGTAGTTCTACTTTCACCGAATTGAAGTTGAGCATAAACACTTACCATACACTTCTCGAGAGTAGAGTGATACACTATTTACTTGTGAGTCGCGATGTCAAGTACCCAAAGAGTATTAATGATGCCGAGTTTATGAATAACGACTTCTTGATGATGAGTTACATGGTTTCCTCGGTAATGGAGTCGAGTGCAATTTAATGTTTATAGTGTTTGGTGTTCTTTCGTTTTTACCCCTTGTATTATTTTTTTCTAAATTTGCTCTAGACTAGCAAATGCTTTAAGTTTGGGGAATTTTGATGTGTGTAAAATATACGTGCATTTTGGGGCTTAAAATGATATATAATTGATGCATTTGCACGCATATTTACTATGTTTTTACTCGTTTCCTTTTAAAGGGCATGATACTGCATATTCTTGTAATTCTTGCAAGAAATGAAGCTTAAAATGAAGAAATATCAGTTGATGATCGCATAAGATTGCCGAATGCAAAGAGAAGATCAAAACGACAAAAAAAGTGAACAAAGTACTTCACACGGGGACCGTGTGGTGTGTAGAGTGCCGATGTGAAAATCACACTGCCAGGAAGAAAGGAAAAAAGGATGGATGAGTCCACACCCTGAACCATGTGAAGTCACATGGCCGTGTGAAAAGGGGAGCCAACCGCACAATCACCGTGTCATACCACACGCCCATGTGACCAAGTGGGGCGGTCAAGCCGACCACACGCTTGGGTCCCACATGGCCTCGGCCATGTGGGAGTCTCTGCTTGACGCATTTTTTAGTGTTTGTTTCCTGCCCAACTCTACAAGTGATCTCCCGAGCATCTATAAAAAGGGACCAAGTCTTGCACGAAAAATCATCAATCCATACATCAAAAACACATCAAATAAGATAGAACAAAGGAATCGAAGAGCTTTTAGAGCAAAAAGTGCCAGGTCGCGAAGAACACCACAGGCTTTCTCGATCTAGGGAGCACAAGAGCTTCGAGGGCTTGGAAGGGGGAATCCATCCCGACAAGAAGGGGTTTTCTATGTCTAAGAACTCTTGTCTCGTGCTTATATGATGTTTAAATGTTGATTCAAATTTGTCTATGAGTTTGTAATCAATGTTTGGCATATTTTTTTCGATCTTAAAGATAATCAAAATCGCGGATTTGTATTAAATATGATTATTTGTTTTCTTAATTAATTCATGATTTCTATTTTATGAATTCGAGCGCTTATTTATAATTGCTTTTTATCCGATCAATAATTTGCATGTCATACTTCTAGTCCATAATCCGGAGGTGAGTTCTAGTAAGACGAAAATCGAATTCGATATGAAACATGTGTGACAAAGCGTGTTTGGGGGAGTCATTCAATTCACAAATTTTTTTTTGGAGTTAATAAGAATTGTAACGATCTGGGAGGACTATAATTGTTATTAATCAACTGTTTACGCACCACCTGGACAGGGGAGTAAATGAATTTATGAATTGAACCCATAGAATTATATGAATTGGTTTTTAAAACTTTATTCGCATTTAATATTGAAGAAGCATGTTGAGATTATGTGCCTAAGGTTGCTTCTAAAAATGTTGAAAATAATTGTGGGGTTCACAATTTTTTTTTTTTCGATATTTAGTTAGATTAAAATACTTGATTTTTGGTCAGTTCAATAAAATTGAAATACGATGTTATTATAGCCTAAGTGTTTCGAGATTCAATCCTTGAGGAATACGACCTTGCTTGCCATTATTCTATAAACTACACTATACACTTGCAAATTGTACGAACCAAAATATTT
Organism: Rehmannia glutinosa; assembly: GCA_016081115.2. Taxonomy (NCBI): domain Eukaryota; kingdom Viridiplantae; phylum Streptophyta; class Magnoliopsida; order Lamiales; family Orobanchaceae; genus Rehmannia; species Rehmannia glutinosa. The sequence continues at coordinate 41,428 of JABTTQ020000224.1, read as the reverse complement.
TTTTAACAAATATGTCTTCCAAGAATGAATCCAAACTCGAGTGGGGAGAGAATCATGCCAATGATAATACCAAACCTATTAGCCGTAATCTTAGTAATAACCTTAAAAGGAAATTACTCATGACAATAGGTCGTAAGTTCTCAACAAACATAAAGATCTCGTGGGTCTTGTGGATTAAGACCATAAAAGTCGAGTTAAAACCTCGGGAGGCAACATACCACACTAAAAAAGTGATGGACCGCAAAAGAACATCATTTGCAATAATATCCCAACAACTATAAAAGACACCATTAAAAACCATCAAAGCCCCGCAGAACTATCGTAACCCAAATCAAATATAACATTACTGGAATTCCAAGCCAAAGAGGAACCAAAGTAAGAACATGCTTGTCTAAAACCAAAATAATCGGTGAAATAAAATGATCGATCGGAGATATCCACATTGGCCGATAGAGGAGCTCAAAAAAGGTCTTTATAAAAATTAATGATATGAGAACCTATTACGGCTTGATCACTTAGATATAATACCATCAATAATTAAATTATGAATGCCTCGAACAAAGAGTGCGCATCTTGCAACAATGATGAAAGAAGGAAGTATTTCTATCCCCATCCTTAAGCCAGGTCTCCCAGATTTTTACCAAAGAAAATCTGCCCGAGACGCCAAAGAATGAAGAAGAGCATTTGGGGCGTCCAACACTTTCTTTCTCGTCTAAGATCCCCCGAATAACCCAAAGTTTCAATATCCAACTCGAATTTGCTCGAATGTTTCAAGAACCCGACAAAGGCACTTTCATACATCTGGCATCACCAAAACCTCATTGTTACAAACTTTTAAAGCCATACAAAGACGTTTAAGCTTTAACATCATACAAGTGATAGGGTTATGAACAAGACAAGGAACCTACCAAGAAGCACGAACCAAATCCAAAAATCCCAAGTGTTTCACCCATATATTCTGAAATCTGAAAGGGGTAGGACCTCTTTGTGCCTGAATGTAACAAGAGACCAAAATCGGGTGGTGATTCGAGGAAATTCGAGGAAGGGCTATTGCTTCCACTCATTTCTATAAGGAAGAGAAGCCAATGGTAGCAATAGCCCTATCCAATCTAGCTTGGATTAGACGTGTCAGAGTACGAGTCGGACACCAAGTAAAGAACTTATCGACAATGTGAACCGAGACTAAATCCCTGTTATCCATAAAATTGCAAAAATCCTAACAAGCCAAATGGGAAACGCTAATACTGCCAAGACGCTCATGGCTTCCCAACTAGCACTAAAATCGCCCAACAATATAAAATTAGCCAAAGCAAGAGCAACCAAATCCTCGCCACAACCGACGGCAAGGGCAAATAATCACAATGGGCATGAACAAGACTCCACATTAAAGACAATCTTAGATACTTCCACCGCAGAATAATATTTATCCGACAAATAAACATGCTGTAAATATTCACATCCAAATGCCGAAAACCCAAATATATGATTTATCGAAGCCCTAAAAATTCTCGAAAGTGACAAAGTATAAACCCTGAGAATGCCCTTAGGAATAAGAAACAACACCCAAATCCACTTTGGGTTCCGCAATAGACACGAGGGAAGGATTATGACGCCGACACAAATCCTTAAGAACATTGCACGATGTAGTGCTTTCCATCCCTAGAATATTCCAGAAAAGACAATTTATTTAGACAAGTCCGGGAAATGAATCCACCGTGACGGCGCAAAATCATTATCCTCGAGATATTATTAACATCATCCCTGGATCGCTCCGGAGCCAATGATTCATCCTCCAAATAATCCCCCATTTTTCTTTAACAAACAAATGAAGAGTCCGAGGACCATTCGACTTCTTAGTAATAGTAATTTTATGAAGAGGAGGCAAAAGGCCTCGCTCAATATCTTCAATAATCAAGAGATTTATCTCGACAACAAAGGTGTTGAATAGGTTTTTCTAATTGATACTAGATCGTATGAGGTCACTTACGAATATCCAAGAGAGAGGGCGATCAAGAGATTTCAAGCAAATAATTGTGCTCCAATCCCATTCCCCGATGATTGTAAAACTTGCCGACACGCTACCCCTTTGTGAGTGGATTGGCAATATTATTTCCGCACTGAGAAAATCCAAGAAATAACACCATGAGAAATTAGATGTCTAATTGATTTATGTCTCATAGTCAAATGCCTTCTTTTCTCATTATAATTTTTGCTTTTAGCTCTAACAATAGCAACTCGACTATCAAAATGTAAAGAAATGGAGGAATATGCTTTAGTAATAGAGGAATATCATTTAAAAAACTTTTGAAGCCACTCAAATTTTCCTCAAAGGTAAGCAAAGATCAAGGTAATTAACTCAGCAACCATAGTCGAACGAGAAATTACAATCTGCTTAACAGACTTCCAAGATATTGCTCCACCTGCCAACGTAAATACATATCCACTAGTTGATTTTGTATCTTCCCGAATAAGTGATCCAATTTGCATCACTATCACCTTCTAGAACATCAGAAAACTTGTGAAGTTAATCACATAATCAATAGTCCATTTTTTATATTTAAACATTCTTTCCGATCCTGGAAGTATTTAGGACTATGTGTGTATCTTGCTAATCTACCAATAATATATGCAATGTCCTACCTAGTATGATTCATCAAATGCAATAGTGATCCAATGATTTGAGAATATTTATGTTGAAAAACACTAGTACCTTTATTTTCTCTCAATTTAACAGCTTGGATCATAAGAGTAGAAACTGATTCACACAAGAATAATTAAATTTATTCAACAATTTTTCAATATAATGAGATTAAAAAAGAAATAGAATTTCCATTTCTAATTATCTTTATCCCTAAAATAACATCAATAGGGCCAAGGTCTTTCATATCCCACTCGCACTAGTGAATTTGTTGATAACATCAACTTGTAACTCTATAGATTACATCTTTTGTTGCAATTAGGGTGTAAAAATTTGAATTTTTTTATTCCATTCGATTCAAAAAGAGATCTTAGACATAGAAAGAAAACTCTTTCTTTGTCGTGAAGATTCCTCCTAAGCCTTTGAAGCTCTTGTACTCCCTAGATGCGAAAGCCTTGTGGTGTTCTTCGTGACCTAGCATTTTGCTCTTAGAAGCTCTTCGATTACTTCGCTCATGTGTTATTTGATGTGTTTTTGATGTATCAAATTGTATATTTTCGTGCAAGCCTCGGGGTCCCTTTATAGATGCTTAGAGAGATCACTTGTTGATTTGAACGGGAAGCAAACTCAAAACGCACTGAACAGAGCCCCACACGACCTGGTCGTGTGGCTAAACACGACCATGTGGTCCTCGTTTTCAGCCTTCCTCGCTTGGGCGTGTGAGTATACATGGGCAAACAGGTGCGATGGCCACCCCTTTCCCACACGGCCGTGACTTCACATGGTCCGCCGTGCCCTCGCTCCATCCCCTCGTTTTCTATCCAACTTCACACAACCATGTGATTTTCAAACCGACACTTCCACACGGCCGTGTGACACCACACGGTCCGGCCATGTGGAGTGTTTTTGTCCACGTTTTCCGTCGTTGTAATTTCTCTTCGCATTCGTCAATCTTATCGGGGCATTCCAACTGATATTTCTTCATTTTAAGCTCTGCTTTCCGTAATAATTACAAGAATACACAAGATCATACCCTTTTAAGGAAACCAAGTAAAGACGTAGTAAATATGCGTGCAAATGCATGAATTATATATCATTTTAAGCCCCAAAATGCACGTATATTTTATACACGCCAAAATCCCCAAACTTAAAGCATTGCTCGCCCTCGAGCAAATTTAGAAAAACAATATAAGGGGGTAAAACGAACGAACACCCAAGAACACTATGAACATTAAATAACATTTGACTTCATACTTAAAGAAACCATTTAGTTCATCATCAAGAAGTCATTTATTCATAAACTCGATATAATTAATACTGGGGTACTCAACATTGCGACTCACAAGTAAACAAATGTATAACTCTAGTTTCAAAAGTGTATGGTAAATGTTTACGCTCAAATTCAATTCAAAGAAAGTAGAACTACCATAGCTTGCAAATTGTCCAACATCTCTACCACTTTTGTGTGCACAATTTAAGAATCAAAAAGGACTTTTATTAGGTTTTAATGTAGGCTCTTTGGTAAGTTTAGGGAAATTTGGATTAAGTGACTTGACTAGAGCAAATAGAATTTAAGCACTCGACTTGCAATTCACCAACTCAATTTCAACATAATATCGCTTTTCTTTTTCAACTCAATTCCACTCTTATTTCTCCTTTTTCATTCTTAGTGCCTTTTGTCATCTTTTTCTTTTTATTTAGCCTCAAGCTCTCATTTTTTTCATAATTTTTCTTTTGTGGTTGCTCGATTTTCTATTTTCTTTTTTCAGAGATTTTCTTTCTTTTTCGAGATTCATGTAATTTTTTTAATTTATCTAGATACGCTCATCCCTATTTCTTTTGCCAACTTCCTCTTTTTTTCATAAATTTTCACATCATCTTTCCTAAATTTATTCATTTTCTATAAGCTCAAGAAATTTTAGGGATAAAAACATATAAATTTTAAAGATCAATGTGGCTTAATAAAAGTTTTGGATCAAAATTGGCTAACTAGGGAATCATGAGTTCATAGGTAGCTTTTTTAAGTAGGCTAAAACAAAGACGGCCTTAGATCATTTTCAAAAATTGCACACACACATGACTTCAATGAAGATACACGAGAGCAAGTTCTAGAGTTCAATCAATTAAGAATGACACACAAGAAGAAAAATAAGTTTGCATAATGTATAGCGCTTTAAGGCACAAAAGCTCACATGATTATTTTTCGCAACATGCTCAAATACCCAATTTTCTTAACACATGCCAAGCAAATAAATAACTTTCCTCCTAACAATTTATTACATTATTTCCACAAGTATGTTATCCCATGCCATAAAATATTCATAGTAACATCATAGGGAGTCAAGCATACGAACCGAATTAAAACCACACACAAAAGCAATTAAACGTGCTAAAACGATAAACGTATAAAAAAAAAAAAACAAAACAAAAAATGATTTTTTTTTCGACAATTAGAATGCAAGTGCTCTACTTGCAGTCCTAAATGCAATGAAAATGCAAGAAGTACTAAGTTACGATTTTTGATAACCCTCCAAACTTAAAATATGCTTCATTCCAACATATGAGAAAATTATCAAAAGAAAAGGAATGTGTAATAAGTACTTACATAGATCACTGAGGTGGTGGAGGTGGATGGTAAAGGCCTCAGTGAGATGTGCCACTAGTCCATACGAGACATCATCTCGCATATCCGCACTTGCCGATGGGTGATAGATCGAAACGTCAGAAGTACTCCCGGTGATACTCATCGCCATGATGTCAACCGATATGTGTCATCTATCAATTTTCCCACATCGCCTTCTACCCTTTTTGAGCCTCTCACTCATAGTAAATGGCTCGCTTACCCTCGGCGAGAGGATTCCGGATCTCCCTCATTTGCTCATCTTGCTCTTCTTGAGCAAAGAACCCCTCTACCTCTCTAAGTAGGCAATTGCCCCTATTTCTAATGAAATGAGCTTTGGGGTTCGAAAGCTTAATTGTTGTTCTACCCGTAGGTCCTGGGGTGTGAGTAAGGTTTAAAAGGGGGGGTGAATAAACCTTACCAACTTTTCGATTTTAGTCCTTTTATAATAATACAAAGTTAATTTCATAGCTAAGTCTTTGAGGACAATCTGTTAGTTAACCAAAGAGTTAGCCACTCAACGACTTCTTGAGTTGATAGAATAACTCAAATTGCTTAGTCTAAACCTTAACTTGGTTGTGATGAGATTTTCAATGAAGACTTAACACCCTTGAATTTGGTTTAAGTTTGTTTTAACACTTGGTTTTAGCACTTTGTTAATTATCGCTGATAGCAAATTATCAAGATATAAAGTGATATGCTAAATAAAATGCTGAAATGTAAATGACAAAATAATTTTTATAGAGGTTTGAAGATGGGGTAATTCTTCTACTCCTCTCTCTTCTCCAACTCCCGGAGGAATCCACTAAGTATTGATCAAAGTACAAAGTTGTTATCACCCGTAGATACAAGTTTTGATCACACAAAATGACTTGATCCTTTGGGACTCACCGAGATGCCTTGTCACACAATCGCTTCGTCCGACTCACTTCTTCACAGGTGGATGCCTTGCTACTTGAGCCTTCTTGCTCAAGCTTCTTGGATTTGATCACGGCCCTCCAATAACTTGAGACTGGTTCGACTTGAACCTTTCTACAATCCTCCTTGAATGTATACCCCTTTTGATTCTTCAAAAGTTTCCTCTTCAACAGCTTGAAGTTGTCTTTCCTTCACACTTGGTGTTGATCGATTTCCTTCAGAGTTAGGCTTGAGGATTTTGCTTGAATAACTTGAGAATATATTGCAAGTTACAGTTCTTAATAATTGCTTGATAGTTCGTGGTTCAGGTCACCTTTTCTCAAAGTGATTCCTCAACCTTTTATAGTGAACTTTTAAAAATCGCCTGCTGAAGAGATAGCCGATTTTCAAAAGTCACTTGTGTTTGTCTGGCTTGTCTTTTCTTGGTCTTCAATCTTGAGATGTAGACCTTTCCTCATATTAAATGAATGTCCAGCTTTTTAGATCTCGACACGAGGTGTAGTGCTTCCCATTGGTTTATTCCTTTTGCACGCTTTCCGGGACCGAGCACTTTAAGACATGGCAAAGATGGAGGTATTACTAGTTTAGGTAATATTCTCGACATTTGTGTAAATCGATTCTTTTCAGCTTAACTCCCTTGCAATGCTTTTTTTCCCCAGTGACTTGAGTCGCCTCCAATGATTGAAAGACTCAACTATCACTTCAACTGACTTGGCTTGTCTTCTTTGGCCGACTTGATCGACTCTTCATACAATTGTATCACAATCCGATATTCTTCAAATCGAAGTTCTAGACATCTTTCCTTGCCATACTCACTCGCCCCACAATGAGTCTTCATTCTAGTCTTTCAAATTGACTTCTTGTATATCCAGCATAATCGACTTGACTAACAGACAACCCTATCTATTACAATGCAAATTAGAAGGAAATGGGGTGCCAACTTTATAATCTAAGTTTACATGGCATTCATCAAAATCTAAACAATAAATTTCCCAACAATTTCCCTTTTTGATGATGTCAAAACTTAAATGTTGGGAAATTAATTTTTAGATTTTGATGAATGCCATGTAAAACTTAGAATAGAAAGTTGGCACCCTATTTTTGTTGTAAATTGCATTGTAATAGATAGGGGTCGAGCCGAGTTAAGTCACCTATGCCAAGATATGCAAGAAGTCAATCGAGACTAGAAGGAAGACTCACCGCGAGGCAAAATGAGTGTGGCAAAGAAGAGAAGACAGAACTCGATCAAGGTGCAAATCGAGATGCAACAGTGAAGTGTCACCAAGTCAACTCAAGATAGCCAAGTCTCAAGTTGAAGTGACAAGAAGAGTCATCCAATGATTGGAAGTCGACTCAAGTCACCTCGGGGAAGTCAAGGAAATGCAAATAAGTCGAGATAATCGAAAGAGATCCGTTGCAAAAAAGTCAAGAGAATTACTTAAATAAGTAATACTTCCATATCGCTTCTTTCTTGAAGTGCTTAGTCCCTAAGCGTGCAAAAGGAATAAACCAAAAAGGAAGACCGCACTCAGTGTCGAACTCCGAAAAGTCAATACTCATTCATACGAGGAAATGTCAATTTCAAGGATCGCAACAAGACAAGCCAACGATCACAAGTGTCTTTTGAAAATTAGCCTATCTCTTCAACGGGCAAATTTTCCAAAAGAACACTATAAAAAGGCCGAGGAATCTATTTGAGAGAATGTTGGTTACCTTGACTACCCGAACTACGAACATTCAAGCTATCATTATCTCTGTCCTAAAATATTCTCAAGTCATTCAAGTTCAATCCTCAAGCCTACACTACGAAGGAAATCAATCCAACACTCACCGTGAAGGAAAGACGACTTCAATCACTTGAAGAGGAAACATTTGAAGAATCAAGGGGTCTACATTCCACGAGGATTGTAGGAAGGTTCAAGTGGAACCAATCTCAAGTTTTTGAGGGCTTCGTGATCAAATCCAAGAAGCTTGAGCAAGTGGGTCAGTAGTAGCAAGGCAACATGCCCCGGGAAGAAGCCGAGTCGCACGAGAAGCCACCGTGACCAAGGCATCTCCAGATCGAGTCCCAAAGGATCAAGTCACTATGTGATCAAGACTTGCAGATCCGGACTCAACCCACTTTGTATATTGATCAATACTTAGTGGATTCCTCCAGAGTTGGAGAAGAGAGGAGAGAAGAATTACCCCATCTTCGAACCTCTATAAAAACTTATTGTGTCATTTACATTTCAAAGACTTTATTTTCTCGCACATTACCTTAATATCTCACGATAAATTTGTCAGTCCAATTGATAATCAACAAAGTGCTAAAACCAAGTATTAAAACAAACTTAACTAAATTCAAGGGTGTTAAGTCTTCCGCTGAAAACATATCACAATCAAGTTAAGTTTTAGTCAAAAAAAATTGAGTTATTCTATCAACAGCAGAGTCGAGCCTCGCTGAGTGGCTAACTCACGATTAACTAACTTAGATGTCCATCAAGGACTCAAAGAAATATTAACTCAACGTTTTAAAAGGACTAAATCAAAATGTTGGTAAGGTTTATTCAACCCCCTTCTAAACCTTACACTCACACCCTTGGGACCTACAAGTGGTATCGTGAGCGGTTGGTTATCGAGCCTTCCGTGATCGTTATCGAACTAGATCTCCAAATTTTTCAAAGCTTGCTTTAGCACTTGATCTTTCAAAATTCTTTTATTCCGCAGTTATTATCATGGAAGCAAATTTGACACACATCCCTATGTTCACAATTTAGAATTTGATGATTGAAAATTCGATGCAAGCTCATCTATCAAAGATTACACGATGAGATTGGATAGTGATAGAAGATGGGCCACTCCAAATCTTGAAGTAAACACAATGCAAGGAGAGCTATCAAGGAGAAGAGGATGTTGCACCTGCATCTTGGTTGAAAACCAAGAGTCAATGGACAAATGATGACATAAAAAGATATAACTTGGACAATGTATCCAAGGACATTCTTTACAAAACTTTGACAAAGCCATGTTCAACAAAGTCAAATCATGCAAAACGGCAAAAGAAATCTGATTAAGCTAACCTTGATTTGTGAAGGCTCGTGAGCAAATCAAGGAAAATAAACTATCCGTTGTTGTACAAAAATTTGAAAACTTTAAGATGCTTGCAGGAGAAACCTTGATCAACCGGATGCTCGGTTCACGTAAATTACCAATGAGCTATCTCGCACTTGGAAAAGAATATACCGTAAGAAATGTGTATGAAGATTCTAAGAAGTCTCCCAACCGAGCGGGATATGAAAGTCATGGCCATGAGACACTCCATGGACCTATCAAAGACATCCAATCATGAGTTATTCTCATATCTCAAAGCCGACGAATTTGAGCTGAGAAGAAAAGACCAAGAGGAGACAGCTGTGCCCAAAACAACTGCTCTAATTGTTAAGGATGACAAGAGAGCTGAGGTCAAAGAAGTCATTGACCAAGAGGAGATAGCCCTGATGGTTAAAAGGTTTAACAAGTTCTTCAACAATAATTACAAGAGAGGCAAAGGTGAATCCTCCAGAAGACACTCAGCTCCCTCCAAGTCAAGGGAAGATAGGCCAACCAAGAGAGCAGAGCATCAAAAGATTGTGTATCAAAGAGCTGACAATCCAAGGATGGAAAGAACTGATCAAAAGGTTGAAAATTTATGCTGGAATTGCAGTAACCCGAACTATGCTATTGAATGCCCATATCCTATAGTCAACAAATACAGAATGAAGAGGAAAGAAAAGTCTTCGAGAATGAAGACAAGAGAAGAAAAAGGCAATGTTGGTCACAGAGATCAGAGAAACCAAGTCAAAAGACACAAACAGATTTCGAGAGTAGTGAAGTCGACTACCAAGTGATTCTCAAGAAGAAGCCTTGATCCGTCTAATGGCCAAGGAACAAAACCAACCTCGACCAAGAAGATGAGGTACACTCTAACTCATCACACTCGATACTAGTGATAGTGATTGTGACACACACACTTCATCACCCACTGATCTTTATGATTCATTAGGCAAAATGATGAAAGACTTTGAACATATTAAATCCTCACACACACTACTAAATGAGGAAAATAGCCTACTCAAGAGCCAAAATTCACAGCTGACTAAGGAGCTGAGTACTCTAAGTCACATAGCTGATGAGAATAAAAGTCTAAAGGCGTAAAATGCTAAGTTAATAGCAGAGATAATCTGCTATAGAAAAGAGGGAGAATGACCTCAAAATGTGATTGCCTCATTCACTAAGGCATCTAAATCCTTGGATGATCTTATTATGAGTCAAAGAGAATGTGGAGACAAAACAAAGCTTAGATTTAATTCCTCCGTGCTATGTCAAGCTCCAAAAGTGATTTTGGAAAAAGGATCTTCAAGTAATGAAGCATCTCAAAATCCAAAACTCCAAAATGGTGCACACACATTTATTCCTAAGCACAATCACAAGCAAACTGGCCTTGGTTATAAAGGAAAAGGAAAACAACCAATGAGTGTGCCGAGAGGACATCCGAGAAGAAATCCACCGAGTTCCTCAACAAACTCCAAACAGAAATACTCAGAAAAAGGAAACAAAGCTACCAAAAGCCCGTAAGTTCTATAAAAGAAACACGTATGATGGGAATGGTAGAAAGTACCCAAGCCAAGCCGATTGAATAATGTGAACTATCGCCAAGGACCTATGGAATATAAACCTAAATGGCAAAGGCCTAGAACTCAAAGAAAGGCCATTCCAAAGGCATAAGAGCTATCATCAAAGACACATATGCACCTGAGGCACTACACTCGTAGATATCACAACTACCCAAGGAAGGCAATTGCTAGAACACATACACAGCATACAAACAAAAGAGACAAATTGTATGAACCTAAAATCCCCAAGCAATTTGCTAAAATTAATTATGATTATGGCACCGATAGATGGCAACCTCTTAGAGTCAAATCATTTGGCTATAGGTTGGTTGGATCATCTTACAATACTAACCCCTCAGACCTGCATAAATATGGGTACCTAAAACCTAATTTCCTTGATTGCAGTTCAAGGAGAGCAGCCGAGTGCCAAGGAACCTGGTACATGGATAGTGGTTGTTCCGCATACATGACAGAAACAAGAAAAATCTATCAAAATTTAAGGAAGTTAGAGGTGCAAAAGTCATATTTGGAGGAAATGAAGCTCCAGGAGAAATAAGAGGCATGGATCCATCAAGAAAATGGATTAGAAATTATAGATGTTGCATATGTTGAAGGCCTCAATTTCAACTTACTAAGCATAAGTCAACTCGTGACAAGGGGCTACAATGATGGATTCAATTTGGGTGTATGCCAAATCAAGAACACTCAATTTAATGAAGTAGTGTTGCAAGGATGCGCATAAAAGAACATGTATGTGGTAGATTGGTCAATCGCAACACCAAGCACTTGTCTCATAGCAAAGAGCACAATCAATCAAGTCATTGTGGGCACAAGAAGTCGAGTCACCTGAATTTCAAAACTATTAACAAACTTGCAAGAAGTAATCTTGTGGAAGGACTTCCAGACTTAGTATACAAGAAGGAGAGTATATGTGATGCATGCCAGATGGGAAAACAGATAAAATCATCATTCAAAGAAAAGACATGTCCATCTTCAACAAGAATATTGCACCCGTATATGGATCTATTTGGTCCAATTGAACCACCAACATAAGTGGGAAGAAATACACCTTGGTGGTAGTAGATGACTACTCAAGATACACATGGACAATATTCATGTGTAAGAAGAAAGAAACTCCGCAAAACTACCACAGCTGATGAAGAGAATCCAAAATGAGAAGAGTCAAACCATTATCAAAATAAGATCTGACAGAGGAACTGAGTTTGTCAATAGTATAATAACTCGGTATTGTGTTGAAAATGGTATTGGTCATGATATATCACCGCAAGACTCCACAAAAAATGGAGTTGCGAAAGAAGGAACATAACTCTCAAAGAAGCAAGAAGGACCATGTTAGTCAAGCAGGTCGCTAAAAGATTTTGGGGAAGCAATAAACACAACATGCTACACTCAAAATAGATGCATGATAAACAAACATCCGACAAAGACTCCCTATGATATTTGGACAGGAGAAAGCCAAATGTTGCATACTTTAGAATATTTGGATGCAAATGCTTCATCCATAACAATGGCAAAGACAATTTAAAGGCTTTTGATGCTAAAGCTTATGAAGGTATCTCTTTGGGATACTCAGCTGAAAGCAAAGCCTACAGAGTGCTCAACAAGAGGACAATGGTTACAGAAGAATCCATCCATGTGGTGTTTGATGAACTCAATGTAAATGGAGAAGACATTGAAGAGTCACCGATAAAATTTCGAATCAACCAACCGTGCGTAAGAGTCCCTATGTTGAAGCCGGCTTGAATTATAAACCCGTATGAAGATGAGATAATCGAGTTTCAAAGGCAAACTGGGAAATATGCAAAAATGATGATGAGAGAGCTAATCAAAATAACACAACAAGCAAGACGATCAATCCAATGCTAACTTACTCCAACCTCGATGTAAGATGGCCGAGAGACCATCCACCGTAACTAATCATTGGAGATGTAAGAAAAGGTGTAAAAACTAGATCCAACCCAACAAGAAGCAATGTTCAATTGTTTCATCTCACAAATAGAGCCGAAAGATGTGTCACAAGCATCGATGACACACATTGATTCAAGCCATGCAAGAAGAGTCAATCAGCTTTGAAAGAAACAAAGTGTGGGAATTGGTTCAAAGACCTACCCATCAAAATGTTATTGGCACTAAAATGGGTGTTCGTAAACAAGATGAATGAGGAAGGTTCTGATAAGTGATAAGAAACAAAGCAAGATTGGTAGCCAAAGGGTATTGCCAAGAAGAAGGAATAGATTTTGATGAAACTTTTGCTCCTCGTGGCAAGATTGGAAGCCATAAGGATGTTTCTTGCCTATGCCGCTCACAAGAACTTCATCAGATATCAAATGAATGTAAAGAGTGCATTCCTTAACGGGTTATCGGAGGAAGAAGTATATGTTGAACAACCTCCAGGATTTGAGCGTAAGACTCTTGGAGATAAGGTATACAAACTCAAGAAAGCTTTATATAGATTGAAACAGTACCAAGAGCACGGTATGATACATTATCACAATTCCTAATCGAGAACGGATTTACAAAAGGCAAAGTGGATAGAACACTCTTCAATTCAAGATGGGAAGAGTATATCGCTTGTTCAAATATATGTGGATGACATAATCTTTGGATCCACAAACAAAGAGTCGTGTGATAAATTCTCAAATCTTATCAAAGCAAATTTGAAATGAGCATGATGGGAGAGTCGACATTCTTCCTTGACTCCAAAAAACAACAAGGATGGAACCTTCATATGTCGACAAAATACACCAGCGATTTAATGAAGAAATTTGCATATGGAAGAGAAGTCTTCGTGAATATACCAATGAATACATCACCAAAATGGATATGGATGCAGATGGCAAGCCCGTGGATCAAACAAGATATAGAGCACTTATCGATCACCGCTTATCTTACAACAAGCAGTGCCGTACATCACCTTTGTCAGTAGGTGTATGTGCAAGATTTCAATCGCTTCCAAAAGAAAGCCACATGACTCAAAATAAGAGAATCTTGAGATATTTGAAAGGAAGCTAAGAAGTTGGCTTATGGTATCCAAAGGAAAGTGGATTCAAGCTAATTGGGTATTCGACTTTGACTATGCCGGATGTAGAGTTGACAGAAGAGTACCTACGACACATGTCAAATGCTTGGAATAGCCAATTTCCTGGTTTAGCAAGAAGCAAAATTCAATAGCCACCTCCACAAATTCAAGGGAATACATAGTCATGCGGCAAAATGTGCCCAAGTCTTATGGATGAGACATCAACGAGATATTATGAAGTTGAAGAAAAGGAAATTCCAATTATGTGTGATAACACAAGTGCAATTGCAATCACTCAAAATCCTCGTGTTGCACTCAAGAACAAAGCACATTGATGTCGATATCACTTCATAAGAGATCATGTTGAAAAGAAGGACATCACCTTGGAATATATCTCAACTAATAAACAAGAATATATATTCACAAAACCATTATGTAAATCAAGATTTGAAGAACTCAAGCATGAATTAGGTTAATTGAGCTGAGTTGACACTTAAAAGTCAAAGAAAAGAGATGGAACATGAAAAGATGAAAAAGGGTCAACTTCCTTGAATCAACTAAGTGAATCACCAGACGGAGAATCAATCGTCAAGTTAATCGACAAATCGAGTACCTATGTGCAAAGAGAGAAGAGTTAAATCAAATCCTAAGGAATAAGTCGAGTCATTTATGAGCAAAGTGACAAAAACGCAATGCTTTTACTAAGCGAATGTTTTTAAGAATGATGTCAACATAATTATGACGTGTACAAATAAAAGTCGCACACAAAGCTTATGATTGGATATAAATGTCGCCGCATTAAATACGAAATTATGTGTTAATCAACATGCAAAATCTGAGCCGTTGATCTTGATCAAATTTCAAAACCACCCGCATGTCCTTTCATAACCCATACTTATACCGTGTCATCTAATTTTCTCTCACTTTACCAAAATTGTTCATCTCTCTCTCTCTCGAAGGCAAATAAAGAAAATTTCTCTCAAAACCCGTACAAATCCTCAAGTTCATTTTTTAAAGTTTCGCTCGGTAAAACATCGAGAAATGGCATCTACTCATGATTTCATCAAGTTGGGAAAGCAAATCCACACTAGGTCTAATGGATTTCGACGATGATTAAACAGGTCCGACGACACCCTCGTGAAGAAGATTGCGGAGAAGATGGAAAAGTCCGGATTAAAACCGCTTTTGACGATGGAGTTTCCGATGACTACGTGGAAGAGGCCGCACAGCTTCTACGTGAACGCTCGGTTCACGATGAGGGCATCAAGTCCTCTATTCACGTAAAAGCTTTCACCATCATCGCTAAGATCCGCATCGTTTGTTGCCGGCGGAAGGAGTGCCGAGATTTATGAAGTTTGATGTTAACCTGGCCGCTGGAAGGAAGTAGCCAAGCCCGACTATGGTTGCGAAGGTTGTTTACACACCGAGAAGAAGTCATGAAGGAAGACTACCACAAGTCAGCCGGATATTGTTGCCAAGTGCATTGATATCAAATTTGGAAGCTATAATCACCGTCAAAACTAATATGATCGTGATGGCCGCGATCATATAAGAAAAGAAGGTGAACTGGCCGAGTTTGTATACAGCATTCTCGCCGCTAATATTGGGAATAAATCCTTCAAGGAGGATGGTACGCTTGGAGGATCCTCGGGTACGGCCTGGTGATTGGCCGGATGATGGAAGTAAAAGGAGTCCTCTTCGACATGGAAAAGCGCCCATGTAAACAAGAAGATATTCCTGCCTAATCTCTCCTGAGCATAGAGGAGAGCTTATGCCAAGAGAGTCGACACGAGTGAGGGGGAATCACCGGTCCTCGAAGAAACAACCGTCTCCTCCTCTCCCTGTAAGAGGCCGCCCTCGCAACGCAAAGAAGATTGTTGCCCCGCAAAGAAAGAAGAAGAAAACAAAAGATGCCCGCCCCCAGCCGTGTATCTCGCTTCCCGCAGCCGTAGCGGAGAAGGAACCTCAAATACCTTCTCCTATTATCAAGAAAAGGAGGATCGATAAGCCGAGACGGCTAGCTATTTAGAAAAAGACAACAACACCAGCCCCCCGCCGCCCAGACTCGAAGAAACCATATCCGAGCCGTAAATCCTCCTGGTAAGACTAAAAGAAGAAGAATCTTCAAGCGTTGAGTCACCACTCACCAAACAGATACCAGAGACTCGGAGACTCCGGAGAAGTAGAGTCTCCGTAAATCATTGATGAAATAGCCAAGTCTCACAAGCCGATCAGCAGAGAGGCACATTAAAGACACAACTATCGTCCGTAATGAACACCGAGACACAAAAGGCAAAATGAGAAAGCAAACTCTCCCGTTGATAGGGTTGTATCACTTCCCGCAATGACGCCGCCGAGGTGTAGAGCACCAAAGTTTGCTATCTTCAATCCCCGAGAACGAGGGACAACAGGAGAAGATGACAAAGATGATGATGATGTGATGATCCTATCCCCACCATATCCAGACATCCAAAATCGTCTGCGAGAATGGAGGAAGTGGAAGCGAGTCGATCCAGGAATAGTTCCAAAGACCGGAATTTATTGAAGAAGAAGACGAATCGTTGAACTTTCTCGGATTGACCAATGTGGTCCAAGCAATCGGATGAAGTAAATCGCACGATATCTTGCAGATCTTCAAAGACAAGGAGAAGCAGAGACTGGCAGAGGAAGCTGAGGCTCGTGAAAAGGCCAATATTTATCCCATTACTGGAACCACTAATCATACACATCCTCATCTTGACATCCTCTCTGGGAGTGATGAGGATCTAGATCCTGCCGTCACGCATAGAAGAATTGCAGATGCAAAGAAGCCATGCGGGAATCCAGAACCCGCATGAGCAACGATTATTAGAAGGACCAGGGAGTCTTCCACATCACAATGGAGATTGATCCGATGGGAGTGGTGCAACATATCGCCCGCTTATTGCTGCCACCACTTCTCACTCACTCACCAAGAAGGTATTAAGGAACTAGCGATGAAACCGGGATTGTGGGGACCCCAAAACCTACCCCTAATGAAGGTGTCTTACCACGTGCCCCAACGGCTGACTACTCAAAGGGAATAGCCGGGAGTCCGAGACGAGTGACCCCATTCCAAGTCACTCACCGGTGTGCCGAGGGGGGAAACTCCTTTCACTGCAGCAAGGTCGGAGGATGCTGCAACTGACTCCTCAACGAATCTTGGAGGCGAAGTGGAGAGAGAACAACAAACGGATACACAACAAGTTGTCATCGATGAGGCTCGGGGGCAGCTTAAGACGCCTCACTCATGAAATACCAACGCACCGCAGCAAATGACGCCGCCGATGCATGCACGAGGCACATGAAGGAACCGCCGGGATTTAACACTGGGCAATGAAAGTGCAATCCATGGAGTTGAGAATCCAATGGATACCACCTCGAAGACCCCAAGCAAAGCAGGACACACTATCGAAGGGGATCGGCCCAGGCCTCACTGCAGTTGAGACTGCAGGAGGTAATGAAGGCCAACGGGAGGTTGAGACTTCCCGGGGTAAAGAGACGGAAGCACATAACATCCCTCCTATTATCATTGATCCATCTGAAAAGGAGATAAGTGCTCTTCACGATTCCCAAAAAAATCCTGATGTAACCTTTTCGATCCAAGGTGAAGACGGCGAGTCATCCCCTATTGCCCATCCAAAAGACTCAACCGAGGATGTTCTCCCAAGCACGAGTAAGTACGACCTTAAGGCTACTCGCCAAACCTTTAATTTTAATGATGATCCACCCTTGGAAATCTCATCATCGTCCGATGATGCTTCGATATGGCCGAGACCACAACTCATATGGCAAAACCAAATGAGACCGACGGTTTAAGACATAAAGACAATGAGGCTAAGCAAGTCAATCAACTCCACAACAGCATCACCCGAAACAGAGTCAATCGCGCAGCTCCCCAGCCGCAGCAGGATCGACTCCACCGGAACTTCACGAGCACAAGTTGTCATCAAGAAAATTCCCATTGCCGTGATGATTCGGTTGAAGAATCGCTTTCCTTCTCTCTGGAAGTACCTAACCTTCCCCGAAGAATCAACTTGAGATCAAGAACGTTTCCATAAACTCGATCCTGTTATTCCAATGACACCATCGTCCCAACAGACAGACTTTGACTTTGACGCCGCTTGGCCGCCACCGAGACATGACAAATGAGGTTCGAGAAGTTTTCAAGGCCATATTTGCAGAGATAGAGAAGATGGAGAGGCACGAGGCCTCACCGGACATGAGGCCGACAACGAGACGCAAATCTTATCGCCGATCTGAGGAATAATTGTCGATCCGGAATGGTGGCAACAATAACAAACAATGTAAGTAGAACAAGCTCGATATTTCAGGACATTGTTCAATAAATTGCTAGTCTCGGCGGGTTGTGAATGCGATACGAAGACAAGAATGCAAGAGAACATCGATCGAATGCGTGAATCTCACAAAGACAGATGCATGCAACGCGCGTGAATATAATAAGAAAGAGCTCCTCAAGCTGCGTAGAGGAGAACATGGATAAGAAGTTCAGCCTCCTCATGGCCGAAATGAAGTCAGACAATCAATCCAACGCCACCCGCTCCAAATTCCGTGCAACATACTCCGCAGCAGACTGAAGCATAACTCACCTATCACCGCTTAGACTTCATGATTGCTAGCTTGTTTCAGGGTTCCTCTCTCCTTTGATGATGCCAAAAAGGGGAAGAGGAATACCTAAAGGCATTGAAAGGATCTCGAAGTCAAAAGGAGGACACAATGTGAAGGGAAAGACAAATGAGGAACAGAGAAGAGAGAAGAAAGGAGAAAATCTGTTGAGGGGGAAGGTTCGAAAGATAGGACCTTGATGATTGCTAAAACCCCCCAACAAGGTCTTGTCATAGCTGATATCATCAGCAAACTCCCTGTGACTCGGCCGCTCCAACATCCTGCAGTACCCATGACTGAAAAGAGAAAGATAGTTGAAGCAGGGATGAAGGAAGTGGAAGGAAAGATGGATGCCCGAGTTATGGATATTCTCAAACAACATGGAGACATTCCAAATGCATGGACACCTATGCCATTTCGTATGCTCGGAACCGAGCCAAGATCTCGTTGATGAATTCAAGACGCCGCATCCGAAGGTTACTTCGCAAAATATGTCCATGGCTCAAGCCTGGGATTTGTATTGGGAAAAAGGCCTCAAGCTATGTGAAGAAGTCGACGCAGCGCAGCGACCTCTGGAACACTCTCTGACACTGGAAAAAGAAGGCCCCAAAGACAATACACGCCCAGAGGAAGAGGAAGAAGTAGTGGTGGAGGAAGAGGTTTCAGACCTAGACCTCTGCCCAAAAACATTGAGTATATAGATCCAGGCAAGAAATGAGGGATCTATTGGGCTGGATTCGACGAAGTAGCCAACCTGCAAGTGGCTAAGAACAATGCTGAGTATGCGAAGAGGATTGAAGAAGAAAATAGAAGACAAACTCAGCTGTGGGAGGAAAGACAAGAAAGAAAAAGAAGAGATGAAGTCCGCCGAAAGGCTTATGAGAAAAGAAGGTGAAGATGAGAAAGAGAGAAAAAGGTCGAAGATGACAGAGTCAAGAAGAGGAAAGAAGGAGGCAAAAAGAGATGAAGTGTTGCTGTCCACCCCTTCATGTATTTTACTATGTAAATAAATCTTTATGTAAGTCTTCTGTACATGGAATAAAATTGTATAATTTCTATACTTGCGTAGATATAGAACAACAGGGTTACCTTAAGTTCGGTTTAAGGTAAGTCTTCTGTACATGTAAGTCTTCTCTTCTTCAGCAGGCTTCTTCCTTTCGCATGCTCTCTTTGCTGCATCGTCTCTTCGCTTTCTTTCTTGCCTTTCTTCCCACAGCTGATCTTGCCTTTTGTTTTCTTCTTCAATCCTTTTGACATAGTCAGCATTCTTCTTAGCCACTTCCCGGTTGGCTACATTGTCATATCTAGCCCAGTAGATCCTTCCCTTCTTGCCCGGATCTACATATTCAATGTTTTTGGGTAGAGGTCTAGGTTGAAAACCTCTGCCTCCACCACTCATTACTCTTCCTCTGGGCGTATATTGTACTAGAGTCTTCTTCTTGCCAGCTGAATGGCTGCTTGTAGTCTGCTGCCTATCAGCTTCTTCACATAGCTTTAGACCCTTCTCCCAATACAAGTCCTAGGATTGGGCTATAGACATATTTTTGAAGTATCCCTCGGATTCGAGCGTTTTGAATTCTTTCACTGATCGTGGCTCGTCTCCGTCTTTTGGAATGGCATCTGTGTCTTTTCCTGCCGGAATGCCTCTGTATTGTTTTAATATATCCATCACACGGGCATCCATTTTTCCCTCGACCTCCTTCATCCCTGCTTCTACGATTTTTCTCTTCTCAGACATAGGCACAACAGAGTGTTGGAGCGGCAGAGTTACTGGAAGTTTGCTGATTATGTCAGCTGTGACAAGGCCTTGTTGAGGGGTTTCAGCAAACATTAGAGTCATATCTTTTGAACCTTCCCCCTCAACTTCTTTTCCATTTTCTTTCTTCTGTTCTTCAACTGTTTTCTTCTTCTTCCCAATAGTTGCGTCCTTCTCTTTCTCATCCGCTGACCCTTTCAACATCTTCAGTTATTCCTCTTCCCCCTTTTTGGCATCATCAAAGGAGAGAGGAACCCCTGGGAACATACCAGCAAGCATGAAATCTAGGCGGCTAATAGCTGAGTTTTGCTTGAGTCTGGTCAGACGAAATTCGAGCGAGTGGCTTTGGATTTGGTCGCCACACTTCATTTCAGCCATGAGAAGGCTGAATTTGTTATTCATATTTTCCTCTACGCGCAGAAGTTCTTTCTTGATGTTCCATTTCAGTGTTGTGGGAGGCATGCATTCTGTCAATATTCACTTGCATCCTCCTCTTCATGTCAAAGATTATCGCGCTCCGTTATCAACATTTTGTTGTACAATGCCTTGAAATATCCGACTTGTTCTAGTCGCATTGTACATTGCTGACACCATTCCCCGATTCTAACCACTATTCCGCCAAGCAGACGGCCGTAAGATTGGCATCCCTATTGTCCCCAAGATATCGAATGCGGCCTGGTGCCGTTTCTATCTTCTCAATCTCTCGCAAAGATTGTCTTGAAGACCTCTCGTACCTCGGTATCAAGCTCGGTCCGGTGGCGGCCAAGCAACATCAATAGAGAAAGGGAAAGTTTCTTCAAATGCATCATCACGGACATATGGTATAGATTCCGCCGTTACTCATTCCCTTGATGTGCCCGATTGAGTGGAGTCTCGCTGCAGCTTTGGGAGCTCAATCTTTTGACGACTAGCCGGTTTACCTGGCCTTGGTGAGTGGTTTGGCTACCGATCGAGCTCTCACTGCCTTAACAAACCTTCTTCGACCTCGATGATTCTCGCTAAATGAATTTGTTTGTTCTCACCGCACCATCATCGTCATCGGAAGATGATGAGTCTTGAAAACTTGGCTCATCTTCAAAATTGAATGTTTGACGAGTAGCCTTGAGGTCCGCTTGGTCGTACTTGGTAGAGCGTCCTGGTGAGTCTTTTGATGTGCGATTAGGTAGACACAACTTCATCCGCATCCCAAGAAGGTTGTATCGGATCATCCTGGGAGTCATGAAGAGCGCCGATTTCCTCCTCTCGAATCAACAATTATGGTTTGAGTAATGCTCTTATCTGCTGAGTTTTACCTAGGGAAGTCTCAACCTCCCTTAGGCCTTCATTACCTTCGCAGCCTCAACTCGCAATGGGCTCTTGTACAATCCTTCGACAGCGAATCGTCTTGGGGTCTTCAGCAGCGATGGCATCCACAAGAGTCCCAACTCCGTGGATTGCAATTTCAGTGCCCCGAGTGTTAACTCCTGGGAAAGAACCATCTTGTGCCTCGACTGCATCAGCAACGTCATCACCTTTTACAGAGAGCTTGGCGCTTACCAGATATCCATCAATCGTCCGAGCTTTTCAAGACAACTTGTTGTGTTTCCTTTTCTTGTTACTTCTCCACTTCGCCTCCTAGATTCATGGTGGAGTCATCTGCAACATCCTTCGACCTAGCTGCAGCGGAGGAAGTTTCTCCCTCAGCTGGCGCACCATCTGAGTGACTTATGTTGGGGTCACTCTACTCCAGACTCCCGGCTTTGTCAGATGAGTGTTCAGCCATGGGGGCAGGTGGTAAGACACCTTCAACAGGGGTTGGCTGGACTTGGGTCCCCAAGTTCCCAGTTTCATCGCCAAATCCCTTAGATCCGTCTTCTGAGTGAACTGGGGAAGTGGTTGCAGCAATAACAGTAGCAATATGCTGTACCACTCCCAACGGATCAATTTCAGGCTGTTATTTGGAAGACTCTCCTGGTCCTTCCGTTAGCTGTTGCTCATGCATCAACGTGGATTCCCGCATGGCTTGCTGCATGTCCAACTTTTCTTGTGCAACAATAGGGTCCATGTCCTCATCACTGTCTGAAAGCACGTCGAGATGAGGATGAGTATGGTCGCTAGTTCTAGTGAGAGGACAGATGTTGGCTTTCTCACGCGCCTCTGCTTCCTCAGATGCTCTTGCCTGTTCGTTTTCCTTACAAATTTGCAGCATGTTAATACAGTTATCCTCATCCAAGGCTTGCAACACAGTATCAACTTCGAGAAACCTGAAGAGTTCCTCTACCTCATCAATAAACTCTGGGTGTTCAAACTGCACCCTAGAGTGACTCAGCTTCCATTTCCTCCATGCTCTTAGACGATTTTAGATGTCTGGGTACAATGGAGATCATATGATCACATCATCATCTTCATCCTCTCCTTGTTGCCCTTTCTTTCCAGGAATGGAGGGTGGCAAACTCTGCTGCTCTTCGCCTCAGCAACGTCTGCTTTCTTCGCTGCTTCTTGTTCCTCAGCTGTTATTTTCAGCAGACTTGGCTATTTCATCAATAATTTAAGATCGCACTTCTTCAAAATATTTGAGAGATCTTCTCCACCGAGTGGCGGTTCAATTGTCTTCTCAAGCTCTGAATGCTTGGTGAGTCTTCTTCTTTTTGTCCTTACCAGAGGAATTTCTAGTTCGGATACGGCTTCCTCAGATTCCTTGGCAGCAGGGACCGGTGCATCTTTCTTTGTCTGAGGAGCTGCCTTTCTTAGCTTGGCAGTCCTCTTCTTCTTGATGGTTGGAGAAGGTATTTGAGGTTCCTTCTCCGCCTCGGCCATCCAGGGGCCAGGAGACACGGCCGGGGCAACGGGGTCGGGCTGCGAGGGGCAGTGAATCTTTCTTCTTAGCTGCAGGGGCAGCTATCTTCTTTGCAGCTGCATGGGCAACTTTCTTCTTGGGAGGGGAAGTAACAGTTGTTTCTTCAGGATCAGCTAATTCCCCCTCGCTTGTATCCGCCCTCTTGGCATAGGCTCTCCTTTGAGCTCCTGAAAAGTTTGCCCGGAACATTTTCTTGTTGACATGGAACAACTTTCCATGTCGGAGTGGAACACCCTTCACCTCCATCAAATGGCCAATTACAAGGCCATAGCCCAGGGACCCTCTGAAAGACCCATCGTCCTTATTTGCAACATTCTGGCAGAGTCTCCAGACGACCGCCCGCCGCCTGACCTTCTTCTCCTCCATGATCGCAGCCATGACGATCAGCTTGGTTTTGGACAGCTGATTGAAGCTTCTAAACTTCATATCTACACATTTGGCAACAATATCCAACAGTTTGTGATAATCATCCTTCAGCAGCTTCTTGTCAGCTGTGTAGACAACTTTTGCAGCACACTCGGGTTTGGCCACTTCCTTCCATGCAGTGATTAGAATGTCCTTGTGGTGGACGGAGGATTTAATCCCTTCGTCCTGCACCTCAGCGTTTACGTAGAACTGGGCGACCTCCTCTACGTGCGTCATTTGGTATTCCAATGTGAGAAAGGGTTTCAACCCGGATTTCGCAATCTTATCAGCTATATTCTTCACAAGAGTTTCATCGGAACCCTGTTTAATCATCCCTTCAAAATCCACGGTTGATCCAAAGGTGGGATTTGCTTTATAGCTTAGTAAAATCGTAATCGGTGCCATTTTAGTGATTTTGCCGAACGAAACTTGAAGAACTTGCTTTGAAGACTGGTAGGGTTTTGAGAGAAAAGATGCTTGCTTTCTTTGCTTTGGAAAGATGAACAACTTAAGTGAGAGAAAACTGAACGAAAGAGTATATAAGTGGTATGAAAGGACGTGTTTTCGATTTTGAAATATTGATCAATATCAACGGCTCAGATTTAGCACGTCTCATTTGCATTTAATTGCTCGCATTTAATGCGTCAGCATTTATATCCAATCATATGCTTACTGTGCAGCTTTTGATTGTACCCGTCATTATTACGCTGACGTCATCCTTAAAAACATTTCCACTCATTAAAAACGACCGCATTTTTGTCACTTAGCTCATAAATGACTCAGTTTACTCCTTAACTTACTCAGCTCTTCTTCTCTTTATTCATATAGTGACTCAGCTGTCAGCTAACTTGATACAATTGACTTCCCGATATAGCTGGTTCACTTAGCTGATTCAAGAAATCTGCTCAATTTTCATCTTTTCAAGTTTCATCTCTTCTCCTTGAGTCTTCTGAGTGTCAACTCAGCTCAATTAACCCTGGCTCATGCTTGAGTTCTTCAAATCTTGATTCACATAATGGCTTTGTGAATATGTCAGCTAACTGTTTATCAGTTGAGATGTATTCCAAGGTGATGTCTTTCTTTTCAACATGATCTCGTATGAAATGATATCTGACATCAATGTGCTTTGTTCTTGAATGCAACACAGGATTCTGAGTGATTGCAATAGCTCTTGTGTTATCACACATAATTGGGATCTCTTTCTCTTCAATTTCATAATCTCTCAGCTGTTGTCTCATCCATAAGACTTGGGCACAACACTTCCCGCAGCCTATGTACTCGCTCACCAGGATGTGGCTATTGAGTTTTGCTTCTTGCTAAACCAGAAACCAATCTTTCCAAGCATTTGACATGTACTGGCACTTTTCCTGTCAACTCTACATCCAAAGATCGAGTAGCCAATTAGCTTGAATCCACCTTCCTTTGATACCATAAGCCGACTTCTTGGCATCCCTTCAAATATCTTAGGATTCTCTTAGATGCAGTCATATGGCTCTCCTTTGGTGCATATTGAAATCTTGCACATACACCTACCGCAAAGGTGATGTCCGCCTCGCTTCTTTGTTAAATAGAGCAAAGAGCCAATGAGTGCTCTATATCCGGTTTGATCCACAGCTTACATCTCGCATCCATATCCATCTTGATCGATGTATTCATTGGTATTTTCACGAAGACTTCTCTTCCATACCAAATTTCATCATTAAATCTCTCGTATACTTTGTTTGACTTATGAAGGTTCCATCTTTCAAATTGCTTAACTTGAAGTCCTAAAAGAATGTCGCTCTCCCATCATGCTCATTTCAAATTTGCCTTGCATGAGGTTTGAGAACTTATCACACAGCTCTTTGTTTGTGGATCCAAAAATGATATCATCCACATATATTTGAATAAGCAATATACTCTCTCCATCTTGAATTCTGAAGAGTGTTCTGTCCACTTTGCCTTTGGTGAATCCATTATCTGTCAGAAATTGAGATAATGTATCATACCATGCTCTAGGTGCCTGTTTCAATCCATATAGAGCGTTCTTGAGCTTGTACACCTTATCTCCAAGAGTCTTCTGCTCAAATCCTGGAGGTTGCTCAACATAGACTTCTTCTTCCAATAATCCATTTAAGAATGCACTTTTCACATCCATTTGATCTACAATAAAGTTCTTGTGTGCAGCATAGGCAAGAAACATCCTTATTGCTTCTAATCTTGCAACAGGAGCAAATGTTTCATCAAAATCTATTCCTTCTTCTTGGCAATACCCTTTGGCTACCAATCTTGCTTTGTTTCTTACCACAGAACCTTCCTCATTCATCTTGTTTCTGAATACCCATTTTGTGCCAATAACATTTTGATGGGTTGGTCTTTGCACCAATTCCCATACTTTGTTTCTTTCAAACTGATTCAGTTCTTCTTGCATGGCTTGAATCCAATGTGTGTCATCCAATGCTTGGGACACATCTTTTGGCTCTATTTGAGAAATAAAACAAGTGAACATTGCTTCTTGTTGAGATCTGGATCTGGTTCTTACACCATCTCTTACATCTCCAATAACTAGCTCGTGGATGGTCTCTCACCATCTCACATCATGTTGGAGTAAATCACCGGGGGTTCGTCTCTTGCAGTACTGTGTTGTCTTGAGCACTCTCTCATCATCACTTAGTCAGCAGATTCTCCACTCTTTGAGACTCAACAGCCTCATCTTCATCTTGATTGATTACTCCAACTTCAACTTCAACATAGGGACTCTTCTCGCATAGTTGGTGATTCAAATTATCGCCTAACTCTTCAATGTCTTCTCCATTTACATTAGGTTCATCAAAACCACATGGATAGACTCTTCTTCCTCGTGACCATTGTCCTCTTGTTCAAGATTTCAGAGGCTTTGCTTTCACCGAGTATCCTAAGAAGATACCTTCATCACTTTAGCATCAAAAGCCTTTAGATTATCCTTGCCATTGTTGTGGATGAAGCATTTACATCCAAATATTCTAAAATATCCAACATTTGGCTTTCTTCCTGTCCATATTTCATAGGAGTCTTTGTCACCGCTATTTTATCATGCATCTATTTTGAGTATAGCATGCAGTGTTGATGGCTTTAGCCCAAAATCTTTTAGGCAACCCTGCTTCAGCTAACATGGTCCTTGCAGCTTCCTTGAGAGTTATGTTCCTTCTTTCTGCTACTCCATTCTCACATGGGAGTCCTTGTCATGCAGATAATTCATGAGCAATACCATTTTCAACACAATCATCGAGTTATTATCCCATTGATAAACTCAGTTCCTCTATCAGATCTTATCTTAATAATGGTTTGACTCTTCGCATTTTGAACTCTTTTCATCAGTTGAGGTAATTTCTGCAAAGTTTCCTTCTTTTTACACATGAAGATTGTCCATGTATATCTTGAGTAATCATCCACCACCACTAGGGTGTATTTCTTCCACTTATGCTAGTTGGCTCAACTGGACCAAATAAGTCCATATGAAACAGATGCAATATTCTTGTTGAAGATGGACTGGACTTCTCTTTGAATGATGATTTGATCTGCTTTCCCATTTGGCATTGATAGGTGTGAGTTTTGCATGTATTTTGGGGCGTATTTAAGGCTAAAATGGCGATTAAACGTGCGTAAACTCATATGAAATGGTTCAGATTCGCTCTTTGTGGGAAAGATATTATGCTTTGCTCGTTTTGTAGGAATTTAACGATATTTGAAGTAATTTGGAGATAAATACGAGCATTGCAGAGAAGAAATACCACAAATGACGCAAAATAGAAGACGCACGGGTAGGGCGCGCGCCTGAGCACCACCCGTGCGCCCCCGGGAAAGGAATTTTGAGGGTACGACAATGCGCACGGGTAGCCCGTGTGTACACGCACCACCCATGCGCCACTGAAGACATGGAAATTTCCTACAGCAATGCGCACGGGATACCCGTGCGTCGCCGACGCACCCGTGCGTCCCCCCTCACATCTTCAGATTTTTGACAAAGAAATGCCCTAAACTTTTGAAGAGGTATATAAGCACTTTTTGGGGCGCACACCAAGGCATATTCTGACATTTTGGGATCTACAACAGAAGACAAAGGTCTATTCTTGGAAGAAGACAACAAGAAGACAATCAGGTTGCATCGGAGCTTGAGGAACGGAGATATATCGAGAGATTGTTGACTTTCCTAAGTTTTTCTTGCTTCTCTTGTAGTTTTAATCTTTCATTTTGGTTTGTCATGACTTTGAACAATTTGTCTATGAGTTGTTTAGAAATCATGTGTAGCTAAACTCTCTAGATTTCTGGGTTTTGGAAGTATATTAATGAACTCTTGTTGGATGTTTTAATCTTAGTTGAAGTTATTATCTTGAAGCCTATTTGAGTACTTTGAGCTTATTCTTGTTTTATCACTTGATCAATGATTTAACTTGTTTGATATATTGATTCATAATTCGAGAGATGAGTTTCAATATTAGATCTTGAGTACTCGACACAAATATTTGCATGAATCGAGAGGTTTGTAAATATTTGTGAGGACATTTGATCTTTTGAACTTTTGGGAGTTGAGTACTTCATGTTGAGTAGAGATGCTAGCATAAGTATTTCAATTTACGTTTTATATGCATCTCGAGAGGGAGGATAAAATATCTTTGTGATCGTTTTATAGGAATATTGATAGTAACTTGGCTTGGATCAAATCGGACAACAAGAGGGGTATTAATCGAAACCTTAACTCGGAAATCCATTTCACCATCTTGATACTTCTATCATTTGTATTATCTTAATCTTGTGTTTTAGTAGTCTAAATTGTCTTAACCTAACAACAACAATCATCAAATTACGATCGTCTAAATAAAATTTAAGCTATCTTAGTTCAATACTTAGTACATAAATTTATTAGTCTCCGTGGATACGACCTTGCTACCCTTTTCTATAACGTACACCGTACACTTGCGGTGGGCTAAAAATAAAGGCGAACAAGTTTTTGGCGTCGTTGCCGGGAACTAATACAATTTTTGGTGCTAATACTGCGATAGATAGAATTATTCTTAATTTAGACATTTTTTTTATTTTCTCAATATTTTTGGTTAACTTAAATCCTTCATTATTTGACTTGTTTCTTTTAGTTTGGTCCAGGTAGTGCATGAACACACGCTCTAGGCGAGGAGATTTAATACCGCTCATACTGGAGGTTGATGCTTTCACAAGGAGAATTAGTGCAACTACTAGACGGGCTGAAAGACAACAAAATCAGAATATGGGGGACGTGGACGAAGAAAATAGAGGTAACAATGGAATCAACGAGTTACCAATACCGGTTCCACAACAAGCTATCCGTGATTACTTTCGACCTCAAACGAATCGTAATTACGGTGGTATTGCTCATATACCGATAAATGCCAACAACTTCGAGCTTAAACCTACGACTGATCAACATGGTACAACAGAACCGGTTTGGGGTTTTCGAAACTGACGATCCTAACTCTCACCTTGCACATTTTATCCAAATATGCAATACAATAAAAATGAATGGAGTTTCGGATGACGCCATAAGATTGCGCCTATTCCCTTTCTCTTTAAGGGATAAGGCGAGGAATTGGTTGGGTACTTTGACGCAAGGAAGTGTGAGCACATGGGACGATCTGAGCCAAAAGTTCTTGTTTAAATTCTTTCCACTGAGCAAAACTTTGCAGCTCCAAAGCGAAATTACACAATTCCGACAGTTTGACTCTGAGCCTTTGTATGAGGCTTGGGAAAAATTTCGGGATTTGTTACGAAGATGTCCACAACATGGGTTCTCGGAGGATCAACAGTTATGTTTCTTCTACAATGGTTTAATGGGGCAAACGAATGCCTTTGTTGATGCCGCAGCGGGAGGAGCATTGTTGGCAAGATTTACACAAGACACCTTGAATCTTCTTGAAGAAATGGGTATGAACAGTTACCAGTGGCCGTCTGAAAGATCTAATGTACAACGAGTAGCCGAAATCTCGGATTCAGACCCGATTAAAGCATTGACGGCACAAGTGGCGACTTTTCCTATGCCAATACAAAGAATGTGTTGCAACCACTACCGGGATTTAATGCTTCAAATGGGGGTGGAAATGTGGAAGGCAAATCATATTTGGAAGATGCACTCACCTCGTTCATAAATCAATAAAATGCATTCATGAGTGACACGAGGAGTCGCTTCTCTAGGCAAGATTCTAGGATGGATAAGGAGGAGCTACAAATGACCCAAATGACAAGTCCGATAAAGAATCTTGAAACTCAAGTGGGCCAATTGGCTACAATTGTGGGTGGTCAACATCAAAAGGGTCAATTTCCGAGTAACACAAAAGTTAATCCTAAGGAACAATGCAAGGCTATTCAATTACGGAGCGGTATGGAATATGAGGGGCCTAAAGAAAAATCTGGAAATCTGAAAATTTCAGAGGAAGCATCTAAGTCGGGAGAGGTTGAATCGGTGATGAAAGATGGTGTTGAAGAAGATGGGGAAAAAGAGAGACAAGAGGCGGAACAAACAGGGGCTGAGAAGCTAAAATCATCGTCTAACTCTAATATATCTAAATTACCTATCTCTCTTCCCTTTCCCCAACGATTTCAAAAGAAAAAGCTTGATGATCAATTTGCTAAATTCCTCGATATGTTTAAGAAATTGCACATTAACATTCCTTTTGCAGACGCACTAGAACAAATGCCAAATTACACGAAATTTCTTAAGGATGTTATGTCGAAGAAGAGGAAGATGACAAGCTTTGAAATGGTGAATTTGACGGAAGAATGTAGCGCGATCATTCAAAGGAAGCTGCCACAAAAACTGAAAGATCCGGGGAGTTTCACTATCCCTTGTGCCATTGGTGGTAACTTCTTTAATAAAGCGTTATGTGATTTGGGGGCAAGTATTAATTTGATGCCTTTGTCCATTTTCAGGAAGCTTGGACTAGGCGAAGTGAAGCCAACCACGGTGACATTGCAAGTTGCGGACCGATCACTTACATATCCAAAGGGAATTATAGAAGACGTGCTGGTAAAAGTTGATAAATTTATATTCCCTATGGATTTCTTGGTTCATGATATGGAAGAAGATCGTGATGTTCCACCGATACTTGGGCGTCCATTTCTTGCTACTCAGTAAAGCCTTAATAGACGCGTACAAAAGGAGAGCTCACTTTACGTGTTAATGATGAGCACGTTTTATTTTCTATATATAAGGCGATGAAATTTCATGATACGGTGGAGCATTGTCAATTTTTAGATATAGTTAGTTCATGCATTGAGGATTATGTTGATCATACATTGTCTACAGATGATTTGGAATTTGGTCTAACCCACTCGTGCTCAATGTCGAGTGTTGTGCTTGATTTTGATAACCAAGATTTGTACGACTATGTTTGTGCCTTAGATCATATGCAGGAACTACCTAAGAGTGCAAGAGGCGAGAACGCAAAGTCAGAAATAAGGGAGCAAACCCTACAGAAACGCACAACCCGTGCGTCCACGCACGGGCAACCCGTGCGTGATGCCGAAGCGATGGTTGAGAATCCTGAAGGGCGCACGACCCGTGCGTTTTGCCGAAGGGAGAATTGAGGACAGGGGATCACGCACGACCCGTGCGCCCGAGCACGGGCAACCCGTGCGTGACCCTGAAACAGCAACATCGACTCCGGAACTCAAGCAATTACCCGAACACCTCAAATATGCATTTCTTGGGGCAAATAATGCAAATTCGGTAATCGTTTCATCTCTTCTCACTCCTACTCAACTTGATAAATTGTTAAGGGTTTTACGAAAACATAAGTTGGCACTCGGATGGTCTATAACTGATTTAAAAGGCATAAGTCCATCCATTGTAATGCATAAAATTCGGATGGAAGATGTTTATAAACCATCCGTGCAAAACTAAAGACGACTAAACCCTATCAAGCAAGATGTGGTTAGGAAGGAAGTGTTGAAATGGTTAGATGCTGGGATTATTTATGCTATATCTGATAGTTCATGGGTAAGTCCGGTACAAGTGGTGCCGAAAAAAGGGGGGGAACAGTCGTGAAAAATGAGAATGAGGAACTGATTGCTACTAGAATTATTACCGGGTGGCGAATATGCATTGATTATAGAAAACTTAATGATGCCACTCGAAAAGATCATTTCCCCCTCCCCTTTATCGATATGATGCTGGATCGTCTAGCAAGTTATGATTATTATTGCTTTTTAGATGGTTATTCCAGGTACAATCAAATCATGATCGCGACGGAAGACCAGGAAAAAACGACATTTACATGTCCTTATGGCACATTTGCATTTCGTCGCATGCCATTTGGTTTATGTAATGCGCCTGCCACTTTCCAACGTTGTATGATGGCTATATTTCACGATCTTTTTGAAAAATTTATGGAGGTGTTTATGGACGATTTCTCTGTGTTTGGTGATTCTTTTGATAATTGTCTTCACAATCTTTCCTTAGTCTTACAACGATGTGAAGAGACCAATCTTGTACTCAATTGGGAAAAGTTCCATTTTATGGTATGCGATGGTATTGTACTTTGTCATCGAGTCTCTTCTGCAGGTTTGGAAGTAGATCGGGCAAAGATTGTAGCAATCGAGAAATTACCACCTCCTACAAATGAAAAAGCCATTCGGAGCTTCTTGGGCCATGCTGGATTCTATAGAAGGTTTATCCGTGACTTTTCTAAAATTTCTAAACCTTTGAGCCAATTGCTAGAAAAAGATGTTGCTTTCAATTTTTCCAATGATTGTTTGCAGGCGTCTGAAACGTTGAAGAAGACATTGGTGACCGCACCTATTCTTGTCGCCCCAGATTGGAGTCAACCGTTTGAATTGATGTGTGATGCGAGTGATTTTGCGGTAGGGGCTGTTCTCGGTCAAAAGAGGGAAAAATTGTTTAATCCATCTATTATGCTAGTAGAACGCTGGACAGTGCTCAACAAAATTACACCACTACCGAGAAGGAGATGCTGGCGATTGTTTTCGCATTTGATAAATTCTGATCATACTTGATTGGGACGAAAACGATTGTTCACACCGATCATGCGGCCATCAAATATCTTTTTGATAAGAAGGATGCGAAGCCAAGGTTGATTCGGTGGATCTTATTATTGCAAGAGTTTGATGTATAAATCAAGGACCGGAAGGGATGTGAGAATGTGGTAGCAGACCACTTGTCTCGAATTGAAAATCAAGAGGGAGCACAAAGAAGAACGAAATTGATAAAAGAGGAATTTCCTGATGAACGATTACTCATGCTTGAGGCAAAATTTCCGTGGTATGCGGACTTTGTCAACTATTTGGCTGCAGGAGTTTTGCCTCCAGATCTATCGCCATATCAAAAGAAGAAGTTCTTACATGACGTAAAGTTCTACATGTGGGACGACCCCCTACTCTTTAAGAGGTGCACTGACAAAATCATAAGAAGATGCGTACCTCAAGAAGAATGGGAGAGAGTCTTACAACAGTGTCATTCCGCACCCTCCGGAGGACATTTTGGCCCATCTCGCACCGCAGTGAAGGTATTGCAAAGTGGGCTATACTGGCCTACTTTATTTAACGATTGTTATTTGTTTGTGCAACAATGTGACAGGTGTCAGCGAATAGGAAACATTTCCAGAAGACACGAGATGCCGATGACAAATGTAATCGAAGTTGAATTGTTCGATGTGTGGGGGATTGATTTTATGGGCCCATTTCCATCATCTTCGGGTTATCAATATATTCTACTCGCAGTGGAGTATGTATCCCGTTGGGTAGAGGTGATTCCTTCCCAAAAAAATGATGCTCAAGTTGTGATGCGGTTCCTCAAGAAAAATATATTTACTCGATTCCGCACTACAAGAGCTTTAATTAGTGATGGAGGGTCGCATTTTGTAAATAAATTGATGAGCAACTTGTTGGAAAAACATGGGGTGAAACATAAAGTTGCATTGGCATATCATCCACAAGCCAATGGGCAAGCAAAAGTGGCCAACCGGGAGATCAAACAAATCCTTGAGAAGACGGTGAACATCAACCGAAAGGATTGGGCGTTAAAATTTGATGATGCTCTATGGGCATACCAGACTGCATATAAGACACCGTTGGGCACATCCCCTTACCAACTTGTTTTTGGTAAATCGTGTCACTTGCCGGTGGAGTTGGAACACAAAGCATTTTGGGCAGTCAAAAAGCTAAATCTGGATTTTCAAAAGGCCGGTGAAGAGGTTGCTCCATTTGAATCAGATGGAAGAGTTTCGGGATGAAACTTACGAAAACTCCCGAATTTATAAAGAAAGAACCAAGAGGTGGCATGATAAAATGATCAAGAAAACAGAGTTTTTACCAGGGGAACCAGTCCTCTTGTAAAATTCACGCCTTAAATTTTTCTCTGGAAAACTCAAGTCTAAGTGGTCGGGGCCATTCGTGATAAAGAAAGTATTGAATCCTCCCGGAGTTGTGGAATTGTTAACAAAAGACAGTGATACTTTCCTGGTAAACGACCAGAGGATTAAACATTACTTCCACCGAGGTAACCAAGAGGAGGTGACATCCATCACCTTGCGAGACCCGTGACAAAACGATAACAGGCGTCAAGCTAAAGACGTTAAATATAACGCTTGTTGGGAGGCAACCCAACGGTTTTTGGTGTGGATTTCATTTTTTGTGTGTGTGTTTTGTTTTAATTTTGTGTAATTTGTGTGAAAAAAAAGAGAAAAACAATGAAAATACCTGAGTACTGCACTGCCCAGGGACGCACGGGTAGACCGTGCTTCGGCATACCACCCGTGCGTACCTGAAGGGGAATAGGAGACGCTACGGCAATACGCACGGGTTGCCCGTGTGCCCACTCATGGCCCGTGCGTCACCCCAATGAATGATTAAAAGAGTCTGGCAGACTCTGTTTTTTTTTTTCAAAACTTCATACTCCTCCAACACGAAAAAAATCGCCCCATCCCACATTGTTTCAAACCCCTAATTTCCTTCCAAATTTACTCACATACTTCATCCTGTCATCATAATACCCTCACAAAGTGCATCAAATTCGAGTTTGGATTGAAGAATTGGTTTAAAGGCACCTAGGGTTTCAAGTTTTCCCCTTTTGTCAAATTTCGAGAATTTCGGTATTCATTCACAAGTAATGGCGAATCGACAAAACCCTCAAGGACAGAGACGACGACCCCGGGTGGAACCACCACAGAAAATACAACCTGATAGCCCTGCGGCCTTTGGAGTTGTACTACCAAATGCGGATGCTCTAGAGCGATGGAATAAGCTCGTCGTTCGACCAATGGGTCCCTCAAAATACGCCGATGATGACTGCACCCAATTTCTTGGGATACACGAAGATGTGTGGCGATTATTTGAAAGGGTCGGTTGGACAACTTTTATGAGGAGAAGATGGCCAAGTTTCAAGAAATTCACGCTCGAATTTTTGAGCACATTGAAGATGATTAAAGATATAGGTGGCGAGGTCATTGGGGTATATTTTCAATTGGGGAATGAGCTGCGACAATTATCCACAGAAGAGTTAAATGCCATATTTGAAGTTCCCACAGACGCACCTTTCCGACCAGTATACCGATATGACCAATATGACTTTTGGCGCCTACTTGTCCAAACGCCAGAAATGGGTCCCATGCTCTACGAGGCCCGCACTGCAAAATCTTATTGGATCCGGAATCCGGTGTTCAGGTATATACAGTGGGTCACGTCAGCCTCGGTTTTTTCGAGAGAGAATATTGGGGGAATGACGGTCAGAGAGCTATATATATTATGGTGTATGCTAACAAGTACAACCTACAACACGGCCGCATACTTCCTTGAGCAAGTGGATCATTTAGCAAAGTGGGGAGGTGGTGCTATTTCTATAGGGGGTCTGATTACCCCTATTGCCTGACATTTCAACATCGAATTTAGAGGCCTGGAGCCTATACCGGGCAACACTCGGGTTAATTTGGCATCTCTGCACCACATGAGGTTTATCACGAATGAAGACAATATGCTGGTTCTTCTACAGAAGAAAGGTGCCTCCTTTCCATTGCCTAACCCGACGTACACCACTGTCGATACTCTGGCAGACACAACAAACTTCCTAATGAACTCGGAAGCGCATAACAGAATTACGGAAGCTATATGTGCGAGGAAGAGGCGCCGAGTTGACGGCTTCTCGGATGTGGATGATATGGTAGCGGAGGAAGAGGAGCTACATAGAAGAGAAATGGGGGTGGAACCTCATCACCCTCAACTTGGATATGACATTCCCGAGTCCTCACACGGAGGCGATTACCCCCGATGCTCACATAGAAGGGATCGTCCCGATACCCTCATAGTGGCAAGCCCCAATGCGGCAATGACTTTCAGGATATGTTATATGCGTTTGTGGAGGACTTGCGTCGTCAAGGAGACGATTTGAGGCATCATCGGGCAGATTTTCTCGCATTCGGGAGGACTATGATCGGAGGTCCTTGGAGCTCGAACAACGATATTTGGTCCAAGAACAGAGGTATGCGGTTCAGGAGGAAAGATATGCGGCCCAGGAGCAAAGGCAAGCGGCCCAGGAATGGAGGGAGATGGAGACGTGGCAAGTCATCCAACAGATACAAATGTGGCATATTTCACAAGGCCACTTTCCACCGCCACCTCCAGAGTGATTCAGGTATATCTTCACTTTTCACTATTGAAATTCTATCTTTACCCTCTCGAGAAAAAATATAATTTCATTCAAGTTTGGGGGGGAAAGGTAGTATTTCAATATATGAAAAGTGTGGATAGAAAAAAAAATCTTGCATTTTTTTGTGTGTTTTCATATAGTTGCATATAGAGCATTCTAGGTTGCATTGCATTAGAAGCACATTTACGGCTTTAGCACGTTTAATGCTTTCATAAATGTTAGGGAGTGAGTTGACCGAGCTTGATGCAACTTGTTGTTTGTGTGACTGATTGGAAATTTGTATTGTTGAGATTGGATGATTGGGTATGAGTTGATTGATCCTTGAATAGATAATAATGAGCATGTTGATATGGGAAACTTGGTTTGATGCTTTGAATTACATATTTACAAGCCTGTGAGTTTTTGAGCCTTTACTGCTTATATCTTTTGCAGTCTTGTTGTGATTTGAGTATATCATTCATGTTGTTATAATTCTAGAACTTGATCGCCTTTTGCGGTCTCTGTCAAGGCCACATGTGTATGCGAATTGTGAATGTGATTAAAGGCCATCTTTGCTAGCCTTTCAAGCCTTTTGCTTACATAAAAATGTTGAAATTCCTAGTTAGCCAAGTTGAGCCTATTGCCTATTTCTTTGATAACCACAAAATTTAAGCCTTGAACTTGATATATCCGTCACCCTAAACTCGAGTGTATAGCGTTGAGTAAAGGGAATGAATGAGGTTGAATGAGTGAAAATTGAAAAAAAAAAGGGATAATTGGGCATATTTATCTAATTGGAACAAAAAGAGGAAGAGAATGAGTTGAAAAGAAGTGTTGAAAATTCACAAAAGAATCGGAAAAAAAAATGGGGTTATAATGTGAATTTTCCTCTAAACGAACTTGGGGGCGAAGGATTGTAATTGGAGGCGATTCTCAAAAGAAAGAAAGGAGATGGAGATAAGTAAAGTTGATAAAAATAAGGGGTGATTGAAGTAGCATATGGGATTATAATTTAGATGATTGATATGCTTACCGGTCTATATGCTCGAGTTTGAGTCACTTTATCCAAAATTTCCTACCCTAACCAAAGAGCCTTCATTACAACCAAATGAGAAAGTCCTTTTTGATTCACAAATTGCATACATTCTAGTGGCGGAGATATGAGACGAATTGCAAGCCTATGGTAATTTTGCGACATTGAAGTGATTTGAGCGTAAACACGTCCTATATCCTCGTGAGATGAGAATATACACTTAACTTTGAGAGTTGTAATTCAGAGCATTTTACCATGTTTTGTTTGATGCGTGCCCTTTGAGTAGATATTTGAGGCTTGATTGGTTTGTTGCTTGACATTCATGATGAACAATATGAATTTCTTTTTTGGTCCCTTGGTGTGCGCTATCATTCTTATCTCCCTATTGTGTTTTATCTTGTTCTAAAAACAAATTGTTGATCGGGATGGTCAACAGTTTAAGTTTGGGGGATATTGATAGGTGTGAGTTTTGCCTGTATTTTGGGGCATATTTATGGCTAAAAAGGCGATTAAACGTGCGTAAACTCATATGAAATGGTTCAGATTTGCTCTTTGTGGGAAAGATATTATGCTTTGCTTGTTTTGTAGGAATTTAACGATATTTGAAGTAATTTGGAGACAAATACGAGCATTACGGAGAAGAAATACCACAAAGCACCACCCGTGCGCCCCTGGGAAAGGAATTTTGAGGGTACAGCAATGCGCACGGGTAGCCCGTGCGTACACGCACCACCCGTGCGCCACTGAAGACATGGAAATTTCCTACGGCAATGCGCACGGGCTACCCATGCGTCGACGCATGGCGTGTGCGCTGGTTGGTGAAAAGCAGATTTTGATTATGGAAAGACGCACGGGTAGCCCGTGCGTCCCTACTGTACTGCAGTATTTTGACAGCAAATGCCCTAAACTTTTGAGGAGGTATATAAGCACTTTTTGGGGCGCACACCAAGGCATATTCTGACATTTTGGGATCTACAACAGAAGACAAAGGTCTATTCTTGGAAGAAGACAT
The DNA here is from genome assembly GCA_016081115.2 of Rehmannia glutinosa. Lineage (NCBI taxonomy): Eukaryota > Viridiplantae > Streptophyta > Magnoliopsida > Lamiales > Orobanchaceae > Rehmannia > Rehmannia glutinosa. Next base: position 3,270 of record JABTTQ020000224.1, on the reverse strand, counting down.
CAAGGAGACAATCGGGTTGCATCGGAGCTTGAGGAACGGAGATATATCGAGAGATTGTTGACTTTCCTAAGTTTTTCTTGCTTCTCTTGTAGTTTTAATCTTTCATTTTGGTTTGCCATGGCTTTGAACAATTTGTCTATGAGTTGTTTAGAAATCATGTGTAGCTAAACTCTTTAGATTTCTGGGTTTTGGAAGTAGATTAATGAACTCTTTTTGGATGTTTTAATCTTAGTTGAAGTTATTATCTTGAAGCCTATTTGAGTACTTTGAGCTTATTCTTGTTTTATCACTTGATCAATGATTTAACTTGTTTGATATATTGATTCATAATTCGAGAGATGAGTTTCAATATTAGATCTTGAGTACTCGACACAAATATTTGCATGAATCGAGAGGTTTGTAAATATTTGTGAGGACATTTGATCTTTTGCACTTTTGGGAGTTGAGTACTTCATGTTGAGTAGAGATGCTAGCATAAGTATTTCAATTTACGTTTTATATGCATCTCGAGAGAGAGGATAAAATATCTTTGTGATTGTCTTATAGGAATATTGATAATAACTTGGCTTGGATTAAATCGGACAACAAGAGGGGTATTAAACGAAACCTTAACTTGGAAATCCATTTCACCATCTTGATACTTCTATCATTTGTATTATCTTAATCTTGTGTTTTAGTAGTCTAAATTGTCTTAACCTCACAACAACAATCATCAAATTACGATTGTCTAAATAAAAATAAAGCTATCTTAGTTCAATACTTAGTACATAAATTTATTAGTCTCCGTGGATACGACATTGCGACCCTTTTCTATAACGTACACCGTACACTTGCGGTGGGCTAAACATAAAGGCGAACTGGCATGCATCACAAACACTTTCTTTCTTGTACACTGAGTCAGGCAGACCTTCCACAAGATGACTCCTTGCAAGCTTGTTAATTGTCTTGAAATTCAAAGTGACTCGAACTTCGTACCCGCCCCATCTTGATTCTTGTGTGCTCTTTGCCAGCATGAACAAGTGCTTGGTGTGGCAACGACCAATCTACCACATACATGTTCTTTTTTATGCGATCCTTGCAACACTACTTCATTTGATTAAGTGTCTTTAATCTGCACACTCCCATATCAATCCAACATTATAGCCCTTGTCACGAGTTGGCTGATGCTTAATAGGTTGAAGTTCAAGCCTTCAACGTATGCAACATCTGTGATTTCTAATCCATTTTTCTTGATGGATCCAATGCCTCTTATTTCCCCTGGAGCTTCATTTCCTCCAAATATGACTTTTGCACCTCTAATCTCCTTGAATTTTGACAGATTTTTCTTGTTCCTTGTCATGTGTCTGGAACAGCCACTATCCATGTACCAGGTTCCTTGGCACTCAGTTGTTCCTTGAACCTGCAATCAAGGAAATTAGTTTTTAGGTACCCATACTTGTCTGGGTCCTGAGGGGTTAGTGCTGTAAGATGATCCAACCAACCTATAGCCAAATGATCTGACTTTAAGAGGTTGCCATCTATCTATGCCATAATCATAATTCGCTTTAGCAAATTGCTTGGGGGCTTTAGGTTCATACAACTGTCTCTTTTGTCTGTATGCCTGTGTGTGTTTTAGCAATTGCCTTCTTTGGGTAATTGTGATATTTTTGAGTGTAGTGCTTGGGTGCATATGTGTGCTGATGATAGCTCTTTTGCCTTTGGAATGACCTTTGCTGAGGTCTAGGTCTTTGCCATTTAGGCTTGTATTCCATAGATCTTTGCTGATATTTCTCATTATTCCAATCAGCTTGGCTTGGATAATTTCTACCATTCCCATCATATGTGTTCCTTTGATAGAACTTCTGGGGTTTCTGGTAGCTCTGTTTCTTCTTCACATAGTACTTCCTGTTTGGAGTTTGCTGAGGAACTCTGTCGGATTTCTTCTCAGCTGTCCTCTCAGCATACTCAACTGGCTGTTTTCCTTTTCCTTTGTATCCAAGGCCAGTTTGTTTGTGGTTATGCTTTGGAATGAATGTGTGTGCAACATTTTGTGTCTTGGATTTTTGACATGCTTCATTACTTGAAGATCCTTTTTCCAAAATCACTCTGGGAGTTTGACTGTGCACAAAGGAATTGAATCCTATGCCTGTCTTATCTCCACACTCTTTTTGGCTCATAATAAGGTCATCCAATGATTTAGATGCCTTTGTGAATGAGGCAATCACGTTTTTGAGATCATTTTCCCTCTTTTCCATAGCAGCTATCTCTGCTATTAGTTTAGCATTCTCATCATTCAGCTCTTTGTTCTCATCAACTATGTGACTTAGACTACTCAGCTCCTTAGTCAGCTGTGAGTTTTGGTTTTTGAGCTGGCTGTTTTCCTCATTTAATAGTGTGTGTGAGGATTTAATGTGCTCAAAATCTTTCATCATTTTGCCTAATGAATCATAAAGATCAGTGGGTGATGAAGTGTGTGTGTCACAATCACTATCACTAGAATCTGAGTGAGATGAGTTAGAGTGTACCTCATTTTCTTGGTCTGTTTGATCTTGTTCTTTAGCCATTAGACAGATCATTGCTTCTTCCTCGTAATCACTTGAGTAGTCACCACTACTCTCTGAGTCTCCGCTTCCTTTGACTTAGTGTCTCGGCAGATCTCGAGCCAACATAGCCTTTTTCTTTTCTTGTCTTCTTTCTCTGAAGACTCTTCTTTCTTCTTCATTCCTGTATTTATTGACTACAGGATATGGACAGTCAATAGCAAAATGTCCTGGTTGTCTGCAATTCCAACACAGGTTTTAAAGTTTTTGGTCAGCTCTCTCATTTCTTGGGTTGTCAGCTCTTTGATATTCGACCTTTTGATACTCAGCTCTCTTTGGTGGCCTATCTTCCCTTGACTTGGAGGGAGCTGAATGTCTTCTGGAGGATTCACCTTTATTTCTTTTGTAGTTCTTGTTGAAGAACTTGTTGAATCTTTTAACCATCAGGGCAATTTCTTCCTGGTCAATGATTTCTTTGGTCTCAGCTCTCTTCCCATCCTTGACTATAAGTGCAGCTGTTGGGAAATAAATTTTTAGATTTTGATGAATGCCATGTAAAACTTAGAATAGAAAGTTGGCACCCCATTTTTGTTGTAAATTGCATTATAATAGATAGGGTTGGTCGAGCTGAGTTAAGTCAGCTATGCCTGAACATGCAAGAAGTCAACTGGAGACTAAAAGGAAGACTCCTCTGTGAGGTAGCTGAGTGTGGCGAAGAAGAGAAGACAGGAACTCGACTGAAGGTGCAGCT
>JABTTQ020002144.1:0-392199 GCA_016081115.2 Rehmannia glutinosa | reverse complement strand
ATACGACAAGTGTAACCTTGTTCATCGAATATTGGAGAGCATTAAAGATATTCTCCGTTTCTCGACCACCATCGCGCCGGATCATCGGCTCTCCTAAGAAAGTCGCTGGTCGAATCGTAAGAAACGCTCTAAGACGCGATCATTCACCTCTCGGGCGGAGTTCGGGGCACGCTGTTGAGGCTCGCTTGTTGCCTCATGAAAACTAGATTTATTGTAGGGCTGCAATCGTTTGTCTCCTGCAATGGTGGAGGAGGTGGTGGTAATTCGGGGAGGGTACCCATTCCCGGGTACGTCATCGTTCCTATGGAGGACCCGACGGGGTCTTCCGCATCCTCATTGTTCGCCATTCTCCAGTATCTAAGAGTGTTAGTCACAATACATAATAAATGATTCCATTAATGCTCATTCGTAAAACAAATCGAAACATAACGGAATAAATAACAACACAAGACCTAGAATAAATACTAAGAAGAAGGCATATCCATTAACGTAAAATTTGGAATACACCAAAGGAGTTCATACAACAATAATACCGAAATCTAAGATAAATCTGAAATCAGGATACAATGGAAATCAAAATACAGTGGAATGGAAATAAGCGTCTAGTATAATACAACTACAATCCAGAAGATAAACTATCTACTCCGTGAGGGCGCCATCATCATCACTATCGACTACGTCCATGATCGAAACCTGATTGGGCTCGGGTAGTGCCTCGGCATCGGCCGGTCGACAAACTTAAGCTCTCGCTCAAGTGCAGCGTCATCAAGCGGGGACGGCCTCAACGCCTCGGGCTCCCAACCTTAGCTAGATCCTCCTCGGGATCCTCCTCGGAGATCCTCTTCATTATCTACCTCGGGTCAGTCTTGGTTCCGCCTCGGCGGGCAATGGTGGCGCATTAGCTACTAAGGCGACCTCAAGGCGGTGTCTGGAGATAGGACTTGGGTAAGGTCCTCGATCACCATCATCGCTTAATGAGGGTCTCACTCCCGGACGGTCAATAATGTCCCTAGACGTGTGGGCGTCCATCTCCCACTGACGGCCATCAAGCTAGCCCGTTTCATCTTCTCCCGCATGTTACCCGTGACGCTCTTGGATCAATCGGATCGGTCTTCCCGTGCATGGATGGTGTTGTCGCGGTCTTTGACAAGGATGGTCAAGTTATTCTTCTCTTCCTGGCTCTTCGCCAGGGGATGCTCTAGCTCCCTCGCACGGTGGCGCTCCTCTGTCAGTCCCGAGATGGCCCGGATACACTCCTGGTGCCAATGGATCTTGAGGGCCCGGTAGTAGTCTCGCTCGGCGCGAGCCTCAAATACGTCCCACCAGGCCGGGGTGCCGGCTCTATCCTGGTCAACACAACTAAGATGGATTAGACGAATGTAAATGGAAAGATAAGGAAGAAATAAGGAAAGTCAATCAAGAGTCAACTAAGTCAAGACAAGTATGACTGTGAAATCTCCAAGTATAAAGTTCTTAACTCAGTCTAATCATCAATAATACGGTTCTATGCCATTTTGAAATCGATTTCACACTTAATTAGTCAAGTCACGGTACTACCCAACACAAATCGAGGGTCCTATCCTGGGTTAGCTCGGTGTAAGTTTCCATCTTACTAGTCGAGCTCGATACCATTTAATCACGCCCCAAACGGACGCGACAATCAATAACTTAAATAGAATTAAACCCAACAGTCTAGACAAATGATACAATATAACCCCAAGTGAAACAGAGTCTAAAGCATTGGAAAATAAAATACAAGTACGAACTACAACTTATAGTCTAACAATATCCAAATACAACCCATCAGAAATATCCGAATTAACTTACAGTCCAAAATGAAAACAGAATAAAGTAAACAACATCACAAGCTTAAGTGTCAAAGGGTCCTACGCCCTTAAGTTACAGTCGTAAATAGAAAATATAAACAGAATAAAAGGAAGTCCAACATCAGCTGAAGCACAACAAGTACAATCAACAGTAAAAAGGAGCAAGTCCGACAGGCGCAGCTCGGGAAATCAATCTGTGGTAGGTTCGGCGTCTTCAACGTAGTCCCCATCTAGCCGTTTAGAAAACAGGAGGGGATGAGACAGAAATCTCAGTGGATGAGGTGATCGTGTGCAAGTGTGGCGATATATATAATTAATGCAAGAAAACAATTGTATAAAAAATGTGTGAGTTATGATGCGTGATTTCACACACAGTTCACAAGCGACGTGATAAATATACTTAATATAATATATTATATAGTTTTGAAAAAAGTTCATGATCATACAGTCACTATGTGATACAAGCAAGATGGGTAGGATTGCATACGGAAAGTAACGCCAATACATGCAAGACAGGTAGTGGTTGCGTACAGATTTATAGCACCATACAAGTAGCGGTTGCGTACGGATTTGTAGCGCCAACCAAACGGGTCTGATTAACTCCAGAATCGTGTGGATCAGACAGTGATTCCTTCCTTCTTCCTTGTAACTCCCCGAGCAAAATGGTCCAAGACCTGTCACCTTATGGCTCCATAGGCAGAGACAAATCCACAAAGAGAGCTAGCTAGGCCCTGGATTAATGTCATAATCATGATTATACCTCAAGTACTACGACCCGCTTCGCTTGGACAAACTCCGTCCCTCAGTGGAAGAATTGGGTGGGACATAGGTCCCGTTATAGAGCATTTAAGTAATCTTCGATGTCTTGAAGAATTAGGTGGGACATAGGTCCCGTTATAGATTCGGAACCGCAAGACGAGGAAGTCGCCCCGCGATCGCGTATTAATCGGTCAAGACGATCCGATAAGTCCAGGGATTTTTAAGAAATTAAAATATTTTATATAATTATTATAAGTCAGAGGGTCCAGGGCTGTTCTTAAAAGAACATAATTTGAGTTAGGTCCTTGTTAAAAAGAAAATTTACAATTAGCCCCGTTTTGTAAAAACCATATTTTTAGGGTTAACATTGAATAATTAAATGTCCCGACCTTGAAATATTATGAGGTCAGTTCCTAAATTCTCTAAATTGTTTAGAGATTCAGATTTTTAAAGTTTTGAGATCGAGGTTTTATAAAAATCTCGCATTGGCCCTAAATTTGTTAAAATTGTCATTTCGGGCCCTAAGTTTAAAATAATTGGATCTCACAAATTGGAAGGGCTTTTAATGTGATTCCAGTTGTAAAATGTCACTAAGGTCAGTGGGATATTGGGACAAAAACAGTTTAAAAATAAATATATATAGGTCCCTTAAATTTTGCAAATCTCATTTTTGTCTCATTTTTAAAATAATTGTCTTGGGTCCAATTGTTATGAAATTTGAACATTGGGTTCAAAATATCCTTAAGTTATAGTTAAATTAGTATTTCTAGGTACATGGACTGTATAAGTCCTGGAAATTTCATTTTGGTCCTCAAGTTTTATCTTTTACAATTTGGTCCCTCATTTTTTATAAAATTAATTTCCAAGCTCTAAACACTTGGATTTTTTGGAATACACTTAAAATATGTTATTTCCAATCCCTTAAGAGTCAAAATTTCAAATTTCAAAATAAGGGGTTGGTACAGTTTTGGAAATTGCAATGTAGTCCTTAAACTTCTAAAATTTTACAATCTAGTCCTAGGGTTTTTAAAGGTTGATTTTATTTATCTAAAAACTCTTAAAACATTATCAAAATGTTCAAACATCATTTTTGAACCTGAGTACAGTTCCAAAATTCGAAAATTGCAGAGGGGTCCCTTAAGTTTTATTTTCTTGCAATTAAGTCCACCAACATTCTATTTTTGCATTTTAAGTCCAAAAATTGAAATTAAATACATCATTAAAATGTACATGCATGCACCTAAATTTCAATAAATAGCATTTTTGAGCAACACTTGAGAAATTTTTACATTTTGATATATGAAATCAACATGCAATACATGATATATATATATAGTGCTCAAGAATAAAATATTACATGCATTTTAAAGAAAACACCTACAAGTTGAAAGGATTTTTCCACCCACCTTAAAATTGGTAGTTGTGAAATAAAAGATTAAATTTCACAACTTGATTGAAACTCACTTAGGTCGGCCCTTAATTCAAGAAATACCAAAAATTAAGAGTTAGACAACGAGGTTAAAAATTAAGGAGAAGAGGATAGAGGTGAAGGAATTGGTACAAACTACACTTACCTTGTGAAATGAGACTAGTAGAGATCTCAAAAATGGGTCTCCTTGCTCACCCTTAAACTAACTCTTAAGGTCAGCCCCTAAAACTCCAAAAATGAAAATGGAGTATCAAAATTTGGAAAATAGAAAGGGAAGTAGAAAATGTACTAAAAATCTCATTTCTTACCTTGTAGACCAAATTCTCTCTTCACAACCTTCAAATTCTTGTTAAGATGATCACAAGGCTTGCATTACTCCAAGTAGTCTTCTAAGTGTACCTCCAAAAATAAAAATCAAACTTAAATTAATGGGTGAAAGAAGGTAGCTAGATGATATCAAGACAAGAGGAGGAACAAAATTCTTACCTTGTAGTAGTGTAGATTCGAATCTTATGGAAGAAGTAAGAAGAATTATTGTATTTTTGTTAAGTGTTTGAAGAAAAAAGAGAGTGTTTGAAGATGTGAAGAAAGTGTTTGAATATATGAATAAAGTGTGTTTGAAGATATGAAGAAGGTGTTTGAAGATTTGAAGAAAAGATGAATATATGCTTAGAGAGAAGTTGGAGGATTTTAGAGAGAAGGGGAAGGATTTTTGCAGCAGTTCAAGTATGATATTGGTAAAATTAAATGAAATTTTTGAGTATTATTTGACCTAATGGCCGAAAATAGTGAGGGAGACGGGAGAGAATTGATCAAGTTGATGTCTTGCAATTTGTCTCTTGCATGGAGACAATTAGACTAGTCAAAGTATGGGCAAAGGATGAGTTTGAATAGAATTTGAGAGGAAAGGGGGGAATGTTGGGAGATTTAATGATATAAAATTGTAGTATAAGATGATATGTATAAGGTTTGTATTAATGGTGTAATTATACACAAGATGAATACATAAGGTGTATGTGTACAAGAGTTGGATGGTATTTCTACACTAAAATCCCCCTCATTGCCGTCCACTTAAAGGGTAATTGTGGTATCCATATTTTTTTGTCCCAAAATTGATGATAATAGATGAATAATATCAATCTCCAAAATAAATAGTGATTTCCTTCATCACTTATAAGTCTCATGATCACTTATTCTAAATCAATTCTTTATTCTATAAGGTATAATTCTCTAAAATAAATAGTCTCTTGAAATTCTAAGGTGACTAATAAATACACAAATAATAATAATTATCAATCAAGTGATCATTAATGTAAAGTAGAATTAATAAAGGATCCTGATCACAAGTAATAAATAAAGTGAGATAAAATGAAAAATATATTTATTAATAATATTTACCCGTCAAAGTGACGCGGTAAAATAGTCAAAACAGTACATAGACGATAAGTGAATCAAATACACGCTTGCATAAAATCGGGGGCTTCACAAGATTCATAAGAAGTAAACAAATTTTCTTTCTCTAATTTGAACTCTTTAAAATCCTTTTTAAAAAGTTTGTATTTACATAACATATCTTTGAATTCATTTTGGAGTTCATCATAATCACATTGTAATTCATCAATTAAAGAAGAAGATGAAGAATTAGAGTGTACCTCGTTGTTTTCATCATCAATGGCCATGAGACCTTGTTCGGCTTCTTCTTCCTCATAGGAAGTGGCAAGTAGCTCATCCCAAGTTTTAACTTCGGCATTTAGAGCTTTCTTTTTGAAAAATGGTTTTTTCTTCTTTTACTCTTCCTGCACTATTTTTGGGCAATTGGCTATATAGTCCCCAGATTTTCCGCATTTGAAACAAGAGTTGTCTCTTGATTTTCTTGCCTTATTTTTGTTCACAAATTTGGCAAATTTTCGAACAATAGTGGCCGTCTCCTCATCATCCTCGTTACTAGCATAATATGAAATACTAGAAAAAGATGCTAAGCTTTTTGGAATATTTTGCATACCCGGTTTAGAGGTGGATGGTTGAGAATTTTTCCTCTCCTTAAGATATACTTCATAGATGAGGAGGTTCCCAATGAGCTCATCAAATTTGAGTGTTTCAAGATTTTGAGCTTCCATAATTGCCGTCACCTTTTCGGACCATGACCCGGGGAGAGCATTTAGGACTTTGGTGACTTTGTCTTCTTCGGATATGGTTTTTCCAAGCGCCACAAGAGGATTTACTATGTTGTCAAGCCTTTCCACCATCTTTGAAATATTTTCTCCATCAAACATAATGAAGTTTTCAATGTCTTTAACAAGCATGGTTTTTCTTGCTTGTTTGCCTTTCTTTGTACCCTCATAGATAGTATCCAATTTCTCCCAAATTTCATGTGCCGATCTTATGCCTCTTATGTGATTATACTCAGTGGCGGTAAGAGAACAATGTAAAATATTCAAGGCCTTACCGTTTAAAGAGAAGGCTTTTTTGTCATTATCATCGAACTCTTTAAAACTTTTGAGAGCCAAGGAGCCATCCTCTAATTTCTTTGTTGGTTGTGAAATTCCTTCAATGATCGCATCCCATATATCAAATCTGCATCCTTGCAAGAAGCACTCCATTCGGTCTTTCCAAAAGGCATAGTTGTTGGCGTCGAATAGTGGTAGCTTGTTGGTGGAGGCGCCGGTGGTGAGGTAGCTTTCGTTTGTAGCCATAGATCTTTCATGTTTACTCGCAATGAGAAAATGAGCTTGCTAAAGAGCTTGGCTTTGATACCACTTGTTAGTCCAAGTGGCTACGATAATCTAGAGGGGGTGAATAGATTAGGCTGATTTTTCCGATTAGGCCCTCTTTTTCGAGAAGAAATAAAAGAAATAAGATAAGTGCTGCAAAATAAACAACACTCGTTGATTTATAGAGCTCCACCCCACCTAGGGACTACGTGCTCTACCACCCCAGTATATCCGGGATGGATTTCGAAAAAGAAAAAGAATTTTATTAATAGTTACCAAAACTATTACACCTTCACCTTTGAACAGTGTTCGCCTTATTTTTAGCTTCACCGCAAGTGTACGGTGCAGTTTATAGGATAGGGTTAGCAAGGTCAAATCCACAGGGAATAATAAATTAATGTACTAATTACTGGATTATAATAGCCCTATTTTTATCTAGACTATCGAATTTGAGATGGATTGGTTTTATTAACACTAAAGCATAAATTTATCCTAAAAGAAACAAGCAAAGAGTGGATTAAAAGATCAAGTATGAATGAATGGATTCCTGGGTTATGGTTTCAGTTAATATCCCCTTTTATTATCGTTAATCAAACCAAAGTTAAACGTATTCGACCTATAGACCGATCACAAAAGTAATTTACCCTCTCTCGAGATGCATGTAAAAGCGTTGAGTGGAATATCTATGCTAGCATCTCTACTCATGAGATATCCAACTCCCAAAAGTTCAAAAGATTATAAAGCCTCACGAATATTCACAGACTTCTCAATCATGCAAGATATTCATGTCAAGTACTCATAGATCTAGTATTAAAACTCATAGGTTAGAATTATGAATCAATACATCAGACAAGTTAAACCAAACGCATTTTGATAAAACAAGAATTAAAGCAAAGTACTTGAATAGGGTTGGAAAACATTAACTTCAATTGTAATTAATTATCAAATAAAAGTATCAATTAACCTACTCCTAAACCCGGGAATCACAAAGTGTTTAGCCAGACATAGAAAAGAAATAATCCATAGATAAATTATTAATGTTCATGTCTAACTAATTGAAAACAACGATACTATGGAATGTGTGAACTCGGGGATGATGACGATCTCTCGATCTATCTTCAATCCTCGAAGGTGTGGTTGCGGTCTTGATCGATCTCTCCAATTTTCCGGTGGAAACTGCTCTTTTCTCTGCTTTCTAGGGTAAAAATCAGCGTATCCCTGTTTGTAGCCGCCTCGTCTCTATTTGTACTCTGTTTGGGTCGAAACCTAGTTGAACACGAGTCAGACTCTATTTTTCTCGCAGAGGCGCACGGGCCGTGCGCTAGCGCACGCCCAGCCCATGCTGGGTGCCGCAGGATTTATCCAAACCACTGAAGGGAGCACGTGCCGTGCTATATAGCACGACCAGCCTGTGCTAGTAGTCGAACATTGAAAACTGCTTGTTTGGTTGAGCACGGGCCATGTTAGGGTAGCACGCCCTGCCCGTGCTCACCTGCTACAATTAGTACTTAGTCGTTTTCTTCGTTTTTGCCGGTTCATCCGACTTCTTCTCGATTCGACACCAAACTTCGTCCATCACGTCAAGTATTGGCGGTTCTTTATTGCAATGCTCTGAATTGTTGCCAAAATGCCACAATTATCAATAAATTCCTACAAAACGAGCAAAGTGTAATCATTTTCCACAAAACAGGAATAAAGCCCTATTTACTCATGTAATGCATGCATATCAACACATTCTTGCCAAACTTAAGCCCAAAATACATGCAAAATACATGCCAATCAAACCCCCGAACTTAAACCGTTGACAGTCCCGGTCAACACTTTGTAAACAAGACAACACAAATGGGGTAAAGAAGTGCAACTCAAGAACACCGCATCACAATTCATGTCGTTTATCCATAGACATCAAGCACAAACCAACCAAGTTTCAAATATCTAACACGGAGCACAAGTCTATCAAAATCATGGCAAATACTTCAAATTACGCCTCTCATGGATAAAGTGTATACTCTACTCACTAGGATAATAAGGGACGTGTATTCGCTCAAGTCATATCAATGTTCAAAAATTACCATATGCTTGCAAATCGTCTCACATCTCCGCCACTCGATTGTATGCAATTCCCAAATCAGAAAGGACTTTGCTTATGGTTGTAATGAAGGCTCTTTGGTTAAGGTATGAAAATATGGATAAAGTAACTCAAACTCAAGCGTATAGATTGGTAAGTGCATTGTTTTTCTCAAACAGTTATTCTTATTCAAATCAACTATGTACCCCCGATCACCTTTTCCTATCACATATCTATTTCTCCCTTTTTTTCATACAATTCATTCTCCTTCACCTTACATCACAATTTCCAGCCTATATATCACTTACGGCCGACTCACTTTTTTTTCAGTCATTTTTTTTCGGACTCTTTTGTGAGTATCCTCCCTTTTCCTCCTTTCTTCTTTTATTCCCAATCACCCAACATATACACTATTTTCTAACTTCTCGATACCCTTTCATTCAACCCTTTATTCAATCCCTTTACTCAATGCTATACGCTCAAGCTTAGGGTAACAGATATATATCAAGTTAAGTTTTAAGGCTTGAAATGTGGCTATCAAAAATCAGGCAATAGGCTCAAATTGGCTAACTAGGGAAATCAAATATCATAAGGTAGGCAAAAAGGCTTGAAAGGCTTAACAAAAATGGTCTAAAATCATTTTCATGAATGCATACAACATGTGACTTTGACGGAGATACCAGAGCAAGTTCTAGAATTCAACTCAACATGAATGAAACCCTCAATCAACAAACAAGACTGCATAATATGAAAGCAGTAAAGGCTCAAAAAGCTCACAGGCTTGTAAGTGCATAATTCAAAGTGTATTAACCATGATCCCAATAATCACATGCTCCATATTAATTATTCTCAACCCGGTCAACTCACGCTCAACACCCAATTCAAAACAACATAAATTGTTCAACACATGCTCCCAAGATCAACAAACACACAATAGCGGTCAACTCACTCCCTAAATAACTAAGAAAGCAATAAACGTGCTAAAGCAATAAACGTGCTAAAAAAAATCAAAAACATCTAATGCAATGCATACTACATGATCTAAATGCAACTACATGAATGCAAAAACGCCACACCCTTTAATAAAATACCTCTCCCCCCAAACTTGAATGAAATTATAGCGCATAGAAGAGAAGGTAGAATTTCAAAGAAAAGTGTGGAAAGGACCTGGATCACTGTGGGGGTGGCGGCGGAAAGTGGCCCTAGGAGATATCCCACATTTGTATCTGATGCAACGTCTGCAATATCTCCAACTCCCGCTGCTCCTGGGCCTGGTACCTCAGCTCCTGGGCTTGGTGCCTTTGCTCCTGCTCTGCTCGGAAAGCACGGAACTCATCCTGGTGATGTCAGAAGTCGTCCCTATGCTGTCGCATGCTCTCCTCAAGAGAATAGAGTCTATCATGATCATACTGTCCCCCACGCTCCTCACCTTGGTGGGAGCTCTCTGGAATGTCGGGCAGCCCCTGTGGGAAGCCCTGCTTGAAGCCCCTCTCCTGTCGATCATACTCCCTTGCCCCATCACCAAATCCTCTTCATCGGGTAACCCTACTACCCTCCTCCTTTTTCGTGCAGTCAGGCCATCCATGACCCTGATATGTGCCTCAGAGTTCAGAAGCCAGTTACTTTGATTGTCCACCACAGCAAGTGAAGTGCGGGTTAGGGAGGGGAAAAAGCGGACGACTTTTTTGTTGAAAAAAACAGAGGATGTTCTCCTCTTGATTATGATCTTCATGGTATGGAGGGCGTTCATGTTAATGCTTCGACGCCCTCTATCGGCTCCATTCAAATGCATATCAACCCCAAAATGTTGAGCAATGAGGGGTTATCATTCCCCCAATTAATATTATCCCAAGCGTCTGCCGAGAAATGTAAACGGCGTGTTCCAAAAAGTACGCCGCTATATTATAAGGGGTACGGGTGAGCATACACCAAAGTAGATATAGCTCCCGAGCTTGCATACCCCCGTTGTTGTGCCAAGCGTACACTGAATGGGCCATCACTTTTTGGATGTAGCGGAATATGGGGTTGCGGATTGACGAGGCCTTGGATGTGCGTGTTGCATATTGCATCAAGCCGGTTTTTGGGGTTTCAGTCAACAATCACTAGAATTCATGCAAGCTATAATTTGCAGTGGTCCGATACGGGGCGTCTGACGGTACCCCAAAAATCTGGTTAAGTTCAGCGATAGTGATGTGCCTCCATTCGTTGCCCAATCTAAATCGGATTTTCTGAAGTTCACTTCTGACTCGCGTCTCCGTAACCTCCACGGTGCTCGGGAACTCGAGCGCGAGTGTCTTAAATGTTGGCCACCGCCCTTGCATGAAGGCGGTCCATCCCACTCGTTCAAACATGTGCCAAACCTCCTCATGTATCCCGAGAGCTCGGGTACACTCATCGTCGGCATATCGTGTGGGCATGAAAGAACGAGTGATCAGCCGTTCCACCTATCAAGTTCGTCATTCTCTGTCAAAGTGAGCCCGAAAGCCTCGGGCTTGTCTGGGTATGGTGGCTCACATGCGGCGGCGGCCCCCCATCCTCGTCTACCTTGGTTTGGTCGGTTCCATGGTTCAGCCATTTGTTCGAATGAGTACCTGGCAAAACAATTGTGAGAATATGCACGTGCCAAGTAAAAAACGATGAATTACATACAACAATCAACGTAAGACATAGTGTCTCATCTCAACAATTTAATTCACAATTAAGCTTCCAAGCCCAAACAACAATATAATTGCAGAGAATCCTAGTCACTAACACCCTAAACACTCGAGCTCATTTATAATTCATCAAGCAATCAACCAAAAACATCCTAATTCAACCACCCACAAGGTATTCGATAAAATGCCCAATAGAAAGAATCAATCCAATTCATGGCAAAATCATCAAACATGTACCATATAGTAACTCTAATCCACAATCCTCAAGTAATTCGAAATAAAAAGTGCAATTCATACATTGATTCTCGAAAATTCGAGAAGAGTTGAAAGTTGAAACCCTAGGTGCTCTTCTACTCAAATCCTCACTTCAAAGCTTGTTTAAGAGTGTAATTTGTGGGTGAGTAGTGTGGGAAGTGATTATGTAGTTGAAATCCAAGGGAAGTTTTCAAAAATTTTGATAGGGATCCGATTTTGTGTTCGTCTACGCGAGAGAGGGAGGGATTTTGTGAAAACAAATGGCCTCATGCCCGTCTTAAATTTGTCTTAGCAGATGGGAGCACGGGAAGTGCTCTATGGCACGGGCTGCCCGTGCTAGGGGTCGAGCCTTTGGTTACAAATTTTGGGGACCGCACGGGCTGCCCGTGCGGGGTGCCGAGAATTTCATTCCTTGGGTTGGTGCCCGCATGGGCCGTGCGCATAGCGCACGCCCTGCCCGTGCTGGGCACCGCACTTCAGCTCGAATTTTCAATTTTTTTTTGTTTTTGGGAAAACAAGAAAATCCGAACCTATGAATGCAAATAAATCTTAACTTAGAAAAGGGAAAACAAACCAAGAAAACATAAGGAAAAATAAAACAGCAAACCCTTGGGTTGCCTCCCAACAAGCGCTAAATTTAACGTCTATAGCTCGACGCCTGTTCACTCGATCACGGCTGTAGGAAAGTGATGCGAGTCACTTCTTCATGTTATTCTCATTGCCAATTCAGCTCGCAAAGATTCGAACCTCCTTGGAATGCCTCTAGCGTAGAAGTCACCCGTCGGTCAAATGCCACATTCGTCTCGTTCGCATCGTGTGAGCGACAGTACACGCGTGCTTTCGAGCTGCTGGTCCTAATCGTGTGCTTTGATTTCTCACAATTTAGTACGTCCTGCACATCATCTATCGCGCACACACAATGACTCGGATTAAAAGTATTAGCACTTAATTCGACGACAGATAATGATTTACAACTCTCCCTGTTATCATGATGGTTCCCAGCCTTATAGATGGAGAACAACACTTGCTCATCATTAACTTGTAATGTGAGCTCTCATTTTTGTACATCGATCAATGCACGTGCAGTGGCTAGGAATGGACGCCCGAGTATTAGAGGGACGTCTCGATCTTCCTCCATGTCAAGCACTAAGAAGTCCAGAGGGAATATAAACTTGTCTACCTTCACGAGCACATCCTCCACGATTCCCTTAGGATATGTGAGTGATCTATCCGCTAGCTGTAAGGCAACTGTGGACGGCTTCACCTCTTCTAATCCAAGTTTCCTGAAAATTGATAAGGGCATTAAATTAATACTTGCTCCTAGATCACAATGTGCTTTATTAAATACAACACCACCAGTAGCACAAGGGATAGTGAAACTCCCCTGGATCTTTGAGCTTCTGTGGTAGTTTCCTTTGAATGATCGCACAGACTCCTCGGTCAAGTTGACTATCTCGACTCGCCAACTTTTTCTTCTTGGACATCACTTCCTTCAAAAACTTCGCATAATTGGGCATCGCTCCAATGCATCCGCAAAACGGTATGTTAATATGCGCTTTCTTAAAGATGTCTAAGAATTTAGCAAATTGGGAATCTAACTTTTTCCTTTTAAAACGTTGAGGGAAAGGAAGTGGTATAGAAAAATTTGAAAGATCAGAGTTAGAGAAAGATTTAAGCTTCTCAGCCCCTTTTTGTTCAGTAACATGGTCCTCAGCTCCTTCCTCGGCCTCAACATTGCCCTTTGTTTCATTTGGGACCCCAATTGTGTGACCTGGTTCCTCGTCTCACCCATGAATGAGGCGAGAATATTATCTAAACATGGCTTTGGCTAAGTAATAATGATACCGTTTGTCACATTAAACCCCGGTGGTGGTTGCATCACGTTCTTCGTGTTTGTGTAGGAGAAGTTCTCGTGGTTCCTCAAACCCGGATGGTAATGAGTAGGAGTTTGATTGTTCCGGAAATTGTTAAAATTCTGGTTATTAACATAATTTGTTTCCTCCATCAGATCTAGAGGAACTCCCCCATTAGTTGCACGCGCGTTTCCCTCATTTGCCTTTGCCAAAGCACTCAATTGGCTTGTCAACACAGTCATCTGAGTCGTAATATTAGTACTAAAAATTTAATTAGTCCCCGGCAACGGCGCCAAAAACTTGTTCGCCATTTTTTAAGCTTCACCGCAAGTGTACGGTGCAGTTTATAGAATAGGATTAGCAAGGTCGAATCCACAGGGACTAATAAATTAATGTACTAATTACTGGATTATAGTAGCCTTATTTTTATCTAGACTATCGAATTTGAGATGGATTGGTTTTATTAACACTAAAGCAGAAATTTATCCTAAAAGAAACAAAGCAAAGAGTGGATTAAAAGATCAAGTATAAATGAATGGATTCCTGGGTTATGGTTTCAGTTAATATCCCCTTTTATTCTAAGATTAATCAAACCAAAGTTAAACGTATTCTTCCCTATAGACCGATCACAAAAGTAATTTACACTCTCTCTCGAGATGCATGTAAAAGCGTTGATTGGAATATCTATGCTAGCATCTCTACTCAACATGAGATATCCAACTCCCAAAAGTTCAAAAGATTATAAAGCCTCATGAATATTTACAGACTTCTCAATCATGCAAGATATTCATGTCAAGTACTCATAGATCTAGTATTAAAACTCATCGGTTAGAATTATGAATCAATACATCAGACAAGTTAAACAAAACGCATTTTGATAAAACAAGAATTAAAGCAAAGTACTTGAATAGGGTTGGAAAACATTAACTTCAATTGTAATTAATTATCAAATAAAAGTATCCATTAACCTACTCCCAAACCCGGGAATCACAAAGTGTTTAGCCAGACATAGAAAAGAAATAATCCATAGACAAATTATTAATGTTCATGTCTAACTAATTGAAAACAACGATATTATGGAATGAGTGAACTCGGGGATGATGACGATCGAAGGTGTGGTTGCGGTCTTGATCGATCTCTCCAATTCTCCGGTGGAAAACTGCTCTTTTCTCTGCTTTCTAGGGTAAAAATCAGCGTATCCCTGTTTATGGCCGCCCCGTCTCTATTTGTACTCCATTTGGGTTGAAACCTAGTTGAACACGAGTCGACTGCTTTTTTCCCGCGAGGCGCACGGTCGTGCGCTAGTCACGCCAGACCGTGTTGGGTGCCGCAGGATTTGTCAAACCACTAAACGGAGCACGGGCCATGCTATATAGCACGACCAGCTCGTGCTGGTAGTCGAACATTGAAAACTGCTTGTTAGGTTGAGCACGGGCCGTGCTAGGGTAGCACGCCCTGCCCGTGCTCACCTGCTACAATTAGCACTTGGTCATTTTCTTCCGTTTTTTGCCCGGTTCATCTGACTTCTTCTCGATTCGACACCAAACTTCGTCCATCACGTCAAGTATTGGCGGTTCTTTATTGCAATGCTCCGAATTGTTGCCAAAATGCTACAATTATCAATAAATTCCTACAAAATCAGCAAAGCATAATCCTTTTCCACAAAACAGGAATAAAGCCCTATTTACTCATGTAATGCATGCATATCAACACATTCTAGCCAAACTTAAGCCCAAAATACATGCAAAATACATGTCAATCAAATAGTACCACACTCTTCTTACAACACCTCTTTGAAGATTACCACAATCTTCTTTCACCTATAAAGAGTACCACACTCTTCAACACCTAAAATCACCCAAGTGTGTTCTTACCACAAAAACACTAACAAGGATGTCTTGTTTTGGATGATTGAATTACAATCGAGATTACACTTTGTTTGAAAAATATTATAACTCAAAAGTGCAAGTGTAATCAAGAAGGAAGCCTAATTCTCAAAATGTGCAAGTGAAAAGCTAGGCTTAAAAATTACAACAATGATATGAAAATGAAGAACAAGAGCTTGTGTATAATTTGCTTGTATTGTTGTGTGTGTTGTGTATTGATCCTTCAAGGCCTTCATCTATTTATAGGAGAGCTTCAAAATTTGAATTCCAACATAGGCTCCTCCATCTCCACTCTTGTCTACAAAAGAAGGATTACAAGGTACACAAATAATATATAAAAATGATATTTAAACACGTACAGGTCGACCAGGGGGTGTCGATCGATCGATCTCTAGCTTGACCTGTACCTGGAACTTTGGGACGGAGAGACAGAGAAGGACAGAATGCAATCACATGGGTCGACCGGGAGGGTCGACTGTGGGAGTTGACCGGTCAACCTTAAGGTCGACCTTCCCTTCATTTTTGGCTTGAGAAACTTGAGTAGGAACTTCACCACCGGTTGGCCTATTCCAAGGAGTTTTTCGTCCGTCAAAAACTTTGACTTTATTTTTCGTAGCCGTTTTACCTTGATGTTATTCGGTAATTGTTAAAAATACTTTGAAACATAAAAATTGATTTTTATATCGCCCGAAAATATGTATTTTGAATAATCAAAAAATATATTTAAGGTGAAATTATCAAAAATCAAAAATAGTTTCATTCTAACAATTCATCGCTTTTATTTTTGAAAATGCACTTGGTTCCAATAACATTAGACTCTCGAGCCTAGGAACAAGATCTCATACATTGTTTCTTTAAATTTTCGATTTTTAGTGAATGGCATTGCCCTAATACTCATCAACAAGAGCTTCTTTAACATTTTTCGGTTCAATGAGAGAAGTAAAGCAGACAAATCTTACCATTTCCCTGTAGTTGACCTTCTTTTTACCTCTTGTTCTAATGCCATCTGATACATGCCCAATTACTTGATCAACTGGATGGTTTTTCTTTATTTTACTTGGTGGTTCTTTTCTGATTTGATCAAAGATATCAAACTCAGTGGCTTCATCGGCATTTGACTCTGGGTCTCCTTCAGCATCTGTCTTTGGTGTGGGATCAGATGTTGTAACATCGTTAGTTACACCTTCATCAGTCCTGTTGAACTCAGCTTCAACTGCTCCTTCTTCATCTTTTTCTTTGGATATTTCTGCAAAATGTTTAGTATCATCTACAACAACATTTATAGATTCAATGATAGTTCAAGTTCTCATGTTATAAACCTTATAAGCTCTGCTATTCACAGAATATCCGAGAAAAATTCACACATCACTTTTTGAATCAAACTTACCAAGATGTTGCGTATCATTTAGAATATAAAAACACATCCAAACACGTGAAAATAACTGACATTGGGCTTTTTACCTTTCCAAATCTCATAGCATAGCATCCAAACACATCCAAACACATGCAAATGAACCCTATTAATGATATAGCATGCGGTCTTATGACCTTCGACCCACAGTTATGAGAGATTTTCTTGGAGTTAATCATAACACGCGCCATTTCTTGAAGAGAACGATTCTTTCTTTCTACAACTCCATTTCTTTGAGGTGTAATGGGTCTGAAAACTCATGAAAGATTCCAAGTTTTTCACAGAAATTAGAGAAATTAGCATTTTGAAATTCTCTACCATGATCACTTCTGATTCTTCTAATGTTGGAATCTTTTTCATTTTTTAGTCTAAGAACCAACTTTTTGAATATAGTGAAAGTGTCAAATTTTTCTCTAATGAAATCTATCCAAGTGAATCTGGAAAAATCATCAACAAACACAAACACATACTTCTTACCTTCTATGCTTTCGACCTACATTGGCCCTATAAGGTCCATATGCAAAATTTTCAGACAGTGTGATGAACAAAGGTGTTGCAACACCTTGTGTGCTTCCCTTTTTTGTTTTCCCAGTTGACAAGGACCACATATACCAGAATGATCTTTATCAAGTTTAGGAACTCCTAACACATCTCCTATGTTAATAAGATTCAGCATACCACGAAAGTTCATGTGTCCTAACTTTTGGTGCCACAATTCAGTGTCACTTAAGGAGGATTTGTTACACACAAGAGAGGTGTTGTAAAACTGGATTTATTCATGTATCAGATAACAGTTATCAGAGGATCTACTGCCTTTCAAAATGGATTTGTCAGTCTTATCAAAAGTCGCACACACATTTTGATTAAATCTCACAAGTAAATCATCGTCACAGAGCTGACTAATGCTGATAAGATTGGCTTTCAATCCTTCAACATACAAAACATTTTTGAGAGAAAGGAGACCAGACACATTCAAGGTTCCTTTTCCCGAAACTTTACCTGTAGCACCATCATCAAAAGTAACCAATCCATTCTCATGATTTTCAAAAATTAGTCAGTTTTTTCAGTTCTCCTGTCATATGACGAGAACACCCATTGTCAAAGTACCATGATTCAGTCACATTGGCTTTTAAAGAGGTGTGCACAACATAGCAAGAAAACTCATTCTTCCTAACCCAGATTTTCTTGGGTTTGTTTGATAAATCAATTTTAAAATGAGGAGTGATTCTTTGATGATGTTGGAACACTTGAGATTGGACCTTGTCTTGCCTATAGTGTTTTTGAAAATGATAACACTTAGGTCTTATGTGGCCATGACGATTGCAATAGTGACAAATAGGAACAAAACCATTGTTTTTTTCAATCTAACTGAAAGAAGTTCCTTCTTTAACAAAAATGATTTTTGAGTTTTTATCTTTTTTAGGAAAGTTTTTATTAGAAGTAAAACCAAATCCAAAACCTGCACGATCTTGATGGATTTTTCCTTGGGATAATATTTTATCCAATCTTCCCTTACCAGTGTGTAGTTATTTGACAGAGACCATCATCTCACAGAGTTCTTTCTTTACTTTGACTAGTTCTTATTTTCTTTCTGTTGCTAGCCTTTCAAACTTAATTACCTCTCCTTTGAGTGAATCTTTTTCAGCAGCAAGACACACTACTTTCTTTTCCAGGTTCTCGTTTGTATTGCAGACAATCAACCATTTCTTGAACATCTTTTGGTAAACTCTCCTCAGTTCTTCATTCCTTGAATCTTCATCTACTTGGACTCATCCTCTAAACTTTCATTATTTGAATCATTCTCTTATGCAAGAAGCACGAGTTTAGACATGTTTTGATGAATGGAAAGTTAGAGTTATACGATTAGTGTTGTAACACCGTAAGTAGCACTAGGATGCGTTTTATTACAACCAACCTCTTCCTTTATGGCGTGAAGGCAACTTGATTGCTCACATTTTCTTCTTCTTCTTCTTTATCCTCGGTTCATCATTGCTCCATGATGTGGTGAATGATTTTCCATTCTTTTTCAAGGTATTTGCACATTCGTCTTGAATATGCTCAAAACCTCCACATTTCCTCGCACTTTATGCCTTTACCATTGTCATGTTGCTTTCTCGAGTTCCCGAAACTCTTTCGATCTGGGGAAAATTGCCACCCTTGTTTTCATGTTCGAATAATTGGCCAAAACTCTTGATAAGCAAGGCAAGTGATTCATGAAGCTCCTTTCTTGTTTCAAGAGTTAGTTCTTCTGATGTTTCAGCCCGAAAGGCAATCTCCCTGCTTTTCTCTTTCTTGTAACTTGCTTCTTTGAATTTCACTTTCTTTGTCTCTTTAAGGTTCATTGCAAAAGTTTGAAGAGACCCTATTAATTCATCAAGTTTCAACTCTGAAAGAACCTTTGATTTTTCAATGGCAGTTGCTTTGTAAGAAAATCTTTCAGGAAGAGATCTTAGGACTTTCTTAACAAGTGTAAAATTAGAGTATTTTTTTTCCTAAGGTAAAAGACTCATTAGCAATATCACAGAGTTTAAAATTAAAATTACTGATGATTTTATTTTTACTCATGCGAAGATGCTCAAATTTAGAAGTGAGCATTTGGAGTTTAGACATTCTTACAGCTTCAGTTTCTTCATAGACAACTTGCAAGATGTCACATGCTTCGTTTGAGGTTTCACAGGTAGAAATCAGTTTGAACTGATTTTCATCTACTGCACTGAAGATTGCATTGAGTGCCTTTGAGTTTGAGTTTGCTAACTAATCCTCAGTAGTTGTCCACTCGGTTTCATTTTTTGGAACATCTTGACCATCAACAACATGGGTATGTGGTGTCTAGCAAGTTATGATGGATTTCCAAGAACGTTCATCTACAGATTTGATGAAGGCTCTCATTTTTGCTTTCCAATAAGAGAAATTTGTTCCAATAAGAAGAGGTGGTCGAGAAATAGAGCTTCCCTCATGATAGTTATCCATGTTAGCAACAAATATAGAAATAACAGGATCACACTAATAAGGATTAGTGGAAGGCTCTTGATGCCAATTGAAGAACCCGAGGCCTTAAAGTAAATTTAAAAACAGTTGATTCTTAAAGTTTTGTAAGTTAATGTTGTAACACCAAGCAAACAACACATTCACACAAATGGAAATAGAAATAATGCGATGATTTTTAACGTGTTTAGATTCCTCAATCTTAATGCACGAGGCCACGCCCAGAAGAAATAATTCAATATTAGAAAAGCAAAGCTTATTACAAATACAACTAGATTTACGAATAGCATAAAGACTCTCTCTTTATCAATTCACCAACACTTGTATTTGACAAATCTCTTGATTGTATCTTCCACAATCTCAATCTTGTTGGAATCCCTCCAACTTCAAATCCTTGAATGGTTGATTCGATCCACGCCGTAGATCTTCACCTTCTTCTCTAAAGAATAGAAAAATAGAGCAAATGGTTTCTTGAAGAAGAACTTATGTAGCTCGAAAAAACATTTCTCGATATCTTCTTCAAGTGTTGAGCTCTCCTTCTATAGTCATCAAAACGAACCTCTATGGCTGAAATCAAGAGATTTCCTGATTCCCAGATGGCGGTTACAACCTAAAAAAGGAAGACAGCAAAGAATAGTCATTTCCTTATGGGTGAGGACAAATACATAAGGAAAGTGATGAAATAGCAATAAAATAGGCCACATCAATTTGGATAAGACATCCAAGATTATCAGCAACATTCTCATAATAGAAAATATGCCATAAACTAGAAGTATAAAATCGGCATAAAACTCCGCCTGATTCTATGGCAATAGTGTTGCATCACAGAGTTACAACACCAGACTTTGCACTATTCACAAAGATCAAATTTGCCAATTTATGTAAATATTAACACATGTTTTGTCTGGATCCCCTACAAGTTTTGGTCCCCCTTACATTACTTCATGTTAATCTGACTTATTCGCATTTGGTAGGGTAGTAGAATTGGGGTTTTATTTATTCTATTTTGTTTTTTGTCGATATATATTTTGCCTGAAAATAACATCGATACAAATTTTATTTTTTGATATGTCCCACTGGTTCTGATTCTCATTTTTTACAATTAGAATGTGTCACAGTAGATTATTATTGAAGTTGGGAAGAAAATATTTTATTGATCCTGAAATTGTTCATATTGATTATTTTAATCCTGATGAGATGACCTTAATTGAGTTAACCAAGATATGACCAATGATTTAGGTCTTAAGGAAATAAAAAAATTCTATTGCAGTAGGGGTGGGGAGTGATGCTCGCGGCCGAAGAGGGTGGGGAGTAATCATCGGTACAAAGAGAAGACACGGACAATGAGTGGCTCCTGACAGACTTCTAAGTGGAGGGGGACATGAATGAATAGATCTCATATCCAAACAAGAGGAGATTAAAGAGACGTGGTATAATAAGATCGTATAGTTGAGGAAAGCTTAAAATATTTGATAGGTACTATTCATACAAAACAAGATGCATATTATTTTATGGAGCTCATCTCATATAAACTCTAAATTTAAGCGTGTTTGGGCAGCAATTATGGATGGATGATCTCCTGGGAAACTGTTCCCAGGATACGTGTGAGTGAGGACAAAATGCGCTGGAAAGACTCGTGTTGGTTTGTAGGGACAGCCGTTGGTCTAGAAGGCGGGTCGTTACATGGGGTGAATGACCACAATGATTTAATTTTATTTGAAATAGATAATGATGTTCTTAATATGGTTAATCTGGTTAATGAACATAGAATGGTTAGTCTTTATGTGGATCATGAAATGATAGTCTCATATGCTGATAATTTTCCTTCTCTGGATGAACCTCATAAGTTTGTTGGTGATAATAAAGACAACATAGACAATGGTGAAGCCAATAATGACCAACCTAAGATTGTGGATGGGGGAGGAACTGATGACAATGATCACTTGAAAACTAATTTTGATGTAGTTGATCATAATAGCAACCATTCAAGATATGATGAGCACTCTGATAATTTTGAGGGGTTCATTGAGAGTAAGTTGGGAATTTCTAATAATGATGATATATTTGCAGCAAAGATTGACTCTGGTGTAGAATATGATGGATTGAATATAGCCAACCCTTAAAATATTGTAAGTATTGACCAAGTGGGGTTTAGGGCACATTCAAGCAATTTGCATGAAGGACATCCCATTTCAATCCAAGTTAGACAATAATGACCCTACGTTTGAAATTGGTATGTGCTTTAGGGACATGTTTGAATCTAGAAAAATTGTCAGACAACATTCAATCAAACATGGGAGATATGTAATTTTCACTAAAAATGAAAAGACTATGTACAAGTATAATGCAAATATAAGACATGCCCATGAGTTATTTATGCTTCCAAATTTGACACTAAGGACATTGCATAAGTTAAGTTATATAATCCCAAACACAAGAGTCCAAGACGCAAAAAAGTTTCTCGGCAAACTCTAAGTGGCTAAGTGATATGTATAAGCATAAAATTTGATTTGATCCTTTATGGTTGAATCTATGATGAAAATCCTTCGAACAGACATGAAGCTCATGTTTAATAATAGTCAATTATATACGGCTAAGAAATAGTATTAAGTCAGAGGAATTGGAGGTGACAGTGCACAATATGCCATGCTTTGGTCTTATGCTGAAAAGATAAAAAAAATCAAATTTAGGGACAATATAGTTAAAATCAAATGTAAACAATTTGGAGACCAACTAGTATCTAAAAGATTCTACATTTGTTGCGTTGCTCTATGAGATGGGCTTCTATAGGGATGTAGACCTGTAATATTTTTGGATGGGTGCTATCTTAAAACTTGAAGGGGGGGTTGTTCTCTTAAGTGATATAGGAATGGGATAAAGACAGTTAACACCCCAAACTATTCAGGTTTTTACACTTTGCCACCTCAACTTTGAAATGTTACACTTTGCCACCTCAACTTTGAAACGTTACACTTTGCCACCTCAACTTTACGAAATTTTGTACTTTGCTTAAAATTCTGGATTTACCCCTGGTTTCATAAAAGTTGGTTTTGAGTTTACCCTCTAAACTTTAAAGTTGTTGCACTTTACCACCTAGGTGATAAATTTTATTGTATTTTCTACATTTACTCCTCAAGGTCTTGCGATCCGCGAAAATGGTATCAGAGCCTAGGTTTATTAAGAACTTTTAGTTATATTTATTATATTTATGTAATTAACGATTGGTGAGGAGAATTTCTCCGAGAATATGGATCTGGACAATTGTCCAAGATGTTTACCATATAGGACATATCGTCAAATTTTGACGATGTATGCACAAGAACACCAGGACAAGATAGCATATTGGAACAACCAATATGTTGAAAAAGAACGTGCAGGAGCCGATAGGGAAACCTTGAGACACTGTGAAAGACAAGCAGCCTATTATCTGAGTTTCATTACGGTAAAT
The DNA here is from genome assembly GCA_016081115.2 of Rehmannia glutinosa. Taxonomy (NCBI): domain Eukaryota; kingdom Viridiplantae; phylum Streptophyta; class Magnoliopsida; order Lamiales; family Orobanchaceae; genus Rehmannia; species Rehmannia glutinosa. Next base: position 368,914 of record JABTTQ020002144.1, on the reverse strand, counting down.
CAGATATTATATGTTGATCTGATGAATCATCAAGAAGAAGTCCATGAGAATGCTCATCAAAATCATGATTCCTGATGGAGTACCAGCATGGAACGAGATACTTCCGGACACATCAAAGATCTCAAAAAATATTAGAGAAGTCCAGAAGATGGTGCAGAATTATGGCAACCGCCATATTCATTTACCTACACAAGTTCATCAGATCCAAAACCAGATGGAGACGATGGTGAAATATCAGAAGAAAACTCTTGAAATCCTTCATGATATTTAGAAACGAGTAAAGAGCTTGGAAGATGACCTGTTCTTCTCGAAGGGAAGAAGCGTGTCGATTTCGGGACGACAGTACCCTATTTACACTAAAAAGGAAACCAACCGAAGTGGTATGAAAAATAACGAACGATGAAAAGCTCATTGCTATCATCAAAGGAAAATCCATCATAAATTAAAAGGATGGATATGGAAAAGATAAATCTTAAAGATGAACACAGGAGATGGATCAGCTTTGGTTACCTATGACCCACAAGGTAGACCAATTCCACCACCGCCACCAGTAAATCCCAACGTCACAGAAAGTGCGGGTTCAAATTATGGAACCCAGGAGGAAAGAATGCATCACGTTGGAGATTTTACCACAGGAAGTTAACCACTTTTAGGAACAAAAGCTCGGCCACCTCTTATAGGAACTCAACTACCTTCTAGAAGGCCAAATGTTTATCAGACACCGTACAAAGAAAGGCTTTAATGAAGTTTTTTATTTCATCAAGCTTAGAAGACCGGATGGAAATGCTTTAAAATACATTATAGCAGCTTCACCGGAAGAAGTACCATTGTTAGTAGGAGCAATTTTTGAAGACGAAGCTTCTACACGACGAGCATGGGGACTTGGGGTTTGTCTAACTGAAATGGACAAAGTCAAATATCCATTCAAGTTTTTCTAGAATTCAGCAAATGGATTTTTCCTTCGATGACAGGATCTACGACAGGATTTGCTGAAGAGCTTTTCGAGACAAAGAGAAGAATTCTCTGGGAGAATGAGATTCCAGCTAGCAAAGAAACTTACCAGAAATTCTGTAACATGGTGCATGTTGGTCGTTGGATCAACCAGATCTGTCAAGCATGCCCCGAACAGAAAGAACCTGAGTTTGGGAAATGATTCCGACCCAAACCCGACCGACACGATCATGCATCTGGAAAGGAGAAGCGCCCAGCTCACAAGACGCGTTATCCTCGGGGACCACGCAAACCAAATTTTTATAAGATTCCCCGACAAACCTCACATGGGCTGAGTCACGCGGAAAGAAAAGGAAAACAGCTGGCGAGGCAATAATTAAGGCTATGACGTAAGCAGTGACGTCGTATACATCAACGAGATTTGGAATCCATCTTTCAAGTCCGAATTCAAGTCTATAAAAGGCAAGGGTTGAAGGAAGCTAAACAAGTATTCTCCTCCCAAAATGAGATTACTAATGTAATAAATATTTCGATAAGTTCTTAATAAATAAAGGCTTTTTGTTCAACATGTGTTCATAATGTTCTATTAAATCATCCCTTTGAAGAATTACTTTATACGCCTGGAGTAGAAAACGAACCAAGGCTATGTTGAGCAGCTGCTGAAGGAGTCGGATAACTTGTAGATCATCTTCCCTGTTGGTTGAAGTTAAACAGTGAGAACTGTTTGTCAAATGGTCTAGGGGCAATGATTTTCCGACTGGTGGTGTTGTGAGCCATCTCACCCGGTGCTGTTTTGGTCAAAGAAGGTATGAATTTTAAGGGATTTATTAATTTTACGGAAGTATGTTGGGTCTGATATGGTCATAATGGACTATTTTCATTTTCAGTCTAAAGACCCAATTTGTATACGGATATATACTTGGAATGAGATCTTGATAAAAGTATGTCATGTTGAGTTTATAGGCTGGAAACCTGACATGATCCATTTAAAACCTCTGAATATAGACTGGATCTAAGTAGGTGTAACAATGCCACGAACAAAACAAGTGACAGAAAATAAGGGCTCTCATTTCTCGAAAAATCCGTAAAACAAATTGTTTACGGAGTAAAATTTTATGTTTATTGTTTAATACAATAAATTTATAATTAGTAGTTTGCCACAAATTGGAGGTTAGAGGGATAACTAGAACTATTGTTATAAAAGAATAAAGTCCTAGGGGTAAAATTGTCCATAGTGGGCAAAGTGTAATCATTTTCATAGTTCATGGCGCAAAGTGTCACAAATGAAAGTTTAGGTGGTGAAGTGTAAAAAGGGGTAAAGTTGGGGTGTTTAAATGTAATTATCTCTATAGGAATTGATGGGAATAACTGCATGTATCCCTTTGCTAATACAATAGTGGAGAAAGAAAGAAATATCATGGTTATGGTTTGTGGAACTATTAGCACAAGATTTAAAGATAACAAATCCTTATCATTAGACAATTATGTCACACAAACAGAAGGGCCTAATTGATGCATTGATATCTTGTTGCCTGGTTGTGAACACATATTTTGTGTGATGCACTTATAAAAAAAATTTAAGAAACATAAAGGATTATAATTAAAAAATCTATTATGGAAGGCTGCTAGGGCTATCAGGGTTGTAGATTTTCAAAAAAGCGTGTGGGAGTTGAAGAAATTGGAATGGGAAAAAGAGAATACAATTGTAAGTCCCTTTTATCTTCAGATTTTCCTTTTATTAGTTTGGTGGAATAATCCGTCATAAGAAATAGTCAATAAATGACATTCGAATTTGGTTTTAATTGGGGAAAATATTGACTTTCTTTTGGCCATCAGAGTCAATCAAATTCAACCCATAACCCTTTGTTGTTCACCACTCTTAAATTCATAATCCATTTAGAGTCGATAGAATATTCTAATGGGCGTTGGAAAAATAACTCAGAGGGCAAAATTATTTTTTTTATTCCTCTAGGTGGACCTCTTCGGAGATTTCGTCGTCACTTATTTTAATTTTGACATTTTGTACCTTAAGTGAGCTTTTTCGGACTTTTAGTCATATCACCGCCTATAGCAGGTAATGGTGACCGACCAGCTGAATTGTTAATTTTTAAAAAATGTGTAAAAAAAATTAGTCCTCTAAGTGGAATAATTAGGATATTCAGTCCTCACTTTTTCTTAGTCATTAAATGAAAAACATTCAGAGATTCAATCTATTTATACATATATCTTTCACTTTTTAAACATCAAAATTTAAATTCAGTTTCAACCATTAATATTATATATGAAAAAATATATTTAATTCAACTATAAATAAGATCAAATTAATTTATAATTTTAAATAAAAAAATAGAAAAATAAAATATTAAATAAAAGTATATTCAAAATTTGAAAAAATTTGAAAAATAGAATATTAAATAAAATTATATTTATTACCCTATTAGTTGTAGGTCCCAAGGGGTTGTAAGGTTTAGAAGGGGTGAGATTGAATAAAACTTATCAAATTTTCGAACATAGTCCTTTTTAAATACTTTATACAGAGTTAACTCAAATCAGTTAAGTCTTTGAGGGACAACTAGGTTGGCTTTCTTCAGCGATGTTACCCACTCAACAGACTCGACTAAGCTGTTGATAGTATAACTCAGCTGGGTCAGCTAACACGTAAATTTTACAGTTGATTTGGTTTTGTTCAGTGGAAGACTTTTCACCCTTAATGTTTTGAATTTGTTTTCAACACTTGTTTTTAGCAAGGTTATTATCATTTGACTTTAGCAGATTTAACTTAGCAATAGATATCAATAATATGCAATAAAGTAAGTGGTGTAAGTAAAATGACACAAGCAAATTTTATAGTGGTTCGAGGATGGGGTAATTCCTCTAATCCACTCTTCTCCAACTCCCCGGAGGAATCCACTAAGTAATGAGATCCGGTTACAAAGTAGTTATCGATCCGAGTCGGCCTTGATCACACGGTTGGATGCTCCGGGACTCGAACTTCTTCACAAAACAGTTGTCTTGCTACTTGACTCCCTCAAACTCTTGGAATTGATCACACAAAACTTTCAATAAGCTCAAAGCTTCCTGTTCGACCTTGAACCTTACTACAACTCCTTCAACCTTATAGAGTAGACCATTTTGTTCTTCAAACAATTTCTTCTTCAACTTGATGAAGTATTCTTTCATTCACTTAATGTGTTGGATCGAGTTTCTTCAATTTTAGGCTTGAGGAATATCTTTGAGAGCTTGAGAGTATTTTTGCAGGTTTGCTTGCTTGAATGCTTGTAAAATCGGTAACCTTCTCTCACTTGCTTCATCAACCTTTTATAGTGAGTATTCAAAAATATGTCTGTTGAAGAGATAGACATATATATCAAATCCCACTCATAGGTTGTTGGCTTATCTTGTCCTTGCAGCATTAATGAGGATCGTACCATATTTTTAATGCTCTGCAGTATTTCCTTGGTCTTTGCAGGTTTTCAGGTACATCCTATTGGTTCCTTGCTTTTTGCACTCTTTCAGCAAAAAAACTTTATTGCTGGCAGCCTGACACATGCCTATTTCCAGCAAAGTCTTGACTTGTGTTGACAATGGATCTCTATCAGCTTTCTTCAAGTCTTGTCTACTGCAAACCCCTTTGACATTCGATTACAATCATTTGGAATGACTTAGTTGTCAGTCAGCTGACTGAGATAGCTTTTATGTCACTTGACTGATTCTTCACTTGGCTTCACACAGCTGGGTCTTCACTGTTAGTCCAAGTGGCTACGATAATCTAGAGGGGGGTGAATAGATTATCTCGGTTTTTCAGATTTTTGCCCTCTTTTTCGAATAATCAACAAAAGACGAGAGTGTAAATGCGGAAATAAAACAACACTCGTCGATTTAAAGAGGTTCAACCCACCTAGGGCCTAATCCTCTACCACCCCAAAGTATCTCCGGGATGGATTTCAAAAAGAAAGAAAAGATTTTATTAATTTACCAAAAATTAATACAACACCTTGAGGATTACCACAATCCTCCTTCACCACTTTGAGGATTACCACAACCCTCTTACACCACCTTGAGGATTACCACAACCCTCTTACAACACCTTTGAAGATTACCACAACCTTCAAACACCTATCACCTAGATCACCCAAGTGTATTCTTACCACAAGAATACTCACAAGGATGTCTTGTGTTGAATGATGACCAAAATCAAGATTACAACTCAATAATGATTGATACAATATGAGTGCAAGTGTAATCAAGAATTGAAAGCCTAGACCTCAAATTTGTGCAAGTGAAAGTGCTAAGGCTAATACAACAAGATATATGAAAGTGTTTGCTTTGTTTGCTCTTTGCTTGTATGTAGTGTTGTGTCTTGTTGTTTGAATGAAGCCTCTATTTATAGGAGAGGTCTTGGCTTTGATTTCCAGACATTGGCTCCTCCTTGGGGAGTGATTTGCTGCAAAAAAGAAACCATTTAAAATCATCAATATAGTACATTGTTAGAAATCAATCCCACAAAATAGGAAAAGTCATGCAAAAACGCACGGATAGTTTCTTTGTCAAACAGGGGTTCGACCGGTCGCGAGAGATAAGATTGAAATTGAATTCTCGCGAATTTTTACACAGGGGGGACCGGTCGAAGGGGTGCGACGGTCGCCTCACCGTGACCGACCGGTTGCCGCCTTGGCGTTTTTACGAAACAGAGAAGTCGGAACAAAAATCCAACTTGCAGTGCTGGTGCCACGGCCGGTCGGCGACCCTGTCGACCACACCGTCGCCCACCTCGACGATCGGCCGCCTCGCTTTTTTTTTTTTTTTCTTACGTCCCATTTTCTGTTTCAAAACTCAACTCAGTACGGGTTGCCCTATAGGGCGGCCGGTCGAGCTGAAACAAAAGTGTTGTCCAATTTTAAATCGAAAATAAACTCCAAGAAATACTCCTAAAAATAGTAAAAACATTTTAGATCGATCGGAAGTATTGGGACAACATTTAGGGACATTGTTTTGGTATAAAAACCCATTTGAACAAAATCATCAAAATCATGATAAAAACATTTATCTAACAAACTCCCCTTTTTGATGATTACAAACCAAAACAATTTTCAAGAGGACGATTTCGAAAAACAAAATAATTTTCCGGTTTAAGAGTAAACTATCCGTTTAAAAACATTTTACAAAAGCTCCCCTATCAACAAGCACATTAAGAAGAAATATTGCATAAGCTAAAAGCACAAGCTTTTACAAAATAAACAATAACTCCATGAGCTTAGAAGCTCCCCTCACACAAATCTTGAATATCCATGCAAACAAGTCCATAAAACAACCATTGGACTAAGTTTACTTCACAACTTATGGCCTAAACAAGCCATAGCTTATAGCTTCTTTCATGAGCTTTTATTGGCTTCTTTGAGCTAACGAGCCAATTTCTGTTTCTCCCCTTTGGAATCATCAAAAGAATGTTAGGATGATAGAAGCATCATATAAGTATATCAAAGTGCGCCAAAGAAATGGTTTATCAATCATTGAGCAATTTAGGCTTAAAAACCAAGGAAAATGGGAAAAAATATCATGAAGAGTTCATACGCTCGTTTTATTTCCCAAAACATGATCTCAATGAGTATAGAAGACTTTTGGAAGCGAGAGAATCATGTAGAAGTTGAAATTTTCATTGAAACATTGCATCGAACACATTGTGGGCGTGAAAAATAAAAAGAGTTGTATAAAGCCCTTGTAAATGAATCAAGCCAAAAATTTTATCACCAAATCATACCAATCATCATACAATACAAAGATAACAACTAAGCTCATCATGATCATAAAATAATTTCATCAAGTAATATACAAGAAAGGCCATAAACTCGAGGTTCAACCCAATTGAGCAAAGTAAGGAAAATTCTTACCATTTGATCGGAAAAGATGAGCAATGATGATGATAAACATGCTATATAAGGTCCAAGATATAAATGGAATGCATAAAAATCAATTTTGAGTGACAATAGTGTGCATTTGGCAAAGGGGACGAAAAATGGCCAAAATGAGTGAACATGACTAATCTTGGAAGACAGAATGATTTTAAACCAAAAATTGGCTTAGGCGACCGGTCGTGGTTGAGGGCGACGGTCGACGTTGAGGGCGACGGTTGCCCTCAACCTCTTCATTTTGTTTGACAAAATTTTCAAAATCCGAATTTTCAACCAAGAATCCGATTTTTCGCCCCTAAGTTTTAAAGACATGCAAAATGCAAACGTAGACCTCATTCAATATGCATTATGCCTAACCGAGCTCGTATTGATGCAAAAGTCTCGGAAGTTAGCGGTTTTGTAAAAATGTCCGCTAATTGATCTTGAGATGGCACAAACGATATCTCAATTTTTCGTTTTGAAACACAATCCCTTAGAAAATGATGTCGAATCTCAATATGTTTAAATACGGTTATGATGAACCGGGTTTTGAGCAATATTTATAGCGGATACATTATCACAAAAGATAGGTACGTTTTCAAAAGAGCATTTGTAATCCGCTAAGGTTTGTTTCATCCAAAGAAGTTGAGTACAACAAAAGCGGCGGAAATATATTCGGCCGGCCGTTGAAAGTGAAACACAATTTTGTTTCTTTGAGAACCAAGAAACTAGGCAATCGCCTAAAAATTGACATGATCCTAAGTACTTTTCCGATCATCAATATTTCCCGCATAGTCCGAATCACTATAACCTTTAAGAGAAAAATTTTCATTCTTTGGATAAAATAAACCATATTGAATGGTGCCTTTCAAATATCGAAAAATCCTTTTAACGGCACTCATATGAGATTCTTTGGGATTGCTTTGAAAACGAGCACATAGGCATACGGCATGAAGAATGTCCGGTCTACTAGCGGTTAAATAAAGTAAACTACCAATCATACCTCGATACTTGGATTCATCAACCGCTCTTTGCCTTTTTCATCTTTGTCAATTTTGACATTGGTTGCCATAGAAGTCGAGACGGTTCTTCCTTCCTTCTTCAATGCCAAACTTCTTCAAAAGTTCTTTTGTATACTTTGATTGTGAAATATAGATACCTTCTTGGCATTGCTTAATTTGAAGTCCAAGGAAGAAGTTTAGCTCCCCATCATACTCATCTCGAATTCACCTTGCATTAACTTGGAGAATTTCTTGCACAAAGATTCATTAGTAGCACCAAAGATAATATCATCAACATAAATTTGCACAAGTAAACAATCTTGCCCTTTTTCAAAAACAAAGAGTGTAGTATCAACTTTACCTCTTGTAAAACCATTTTGCAAAAGAAAAGAGCTAAGTCTATCATACCATGCACGGGTGCTTGTTTTAAACCATACAAAGCCTTTTTAAGTTTATAAACATCATTAGGCCTAGAAAAATTTTCAAACCCCGGAGGTTGTTTTACATAGACTTCTTCTTGAATAATACCATTTAAGAAAGCGGATTTAACATCCATTTGGTAAAGTTTGAAATTTTTGAAACAAGAATAGGCAAGTAAAATACGAATAGCTTCTAAACGTGCTACGGGTGCAAAAGTTTCATCATAGTCAATACCTTCTTCTTGACAATACCCTTGAGCTACTAACCTTGCCTTATTTCGAACAATGTTGCCTTGATCATCAAGTTTGTTCCGAATACCCATTTAGTACCAATAATTGTTTGAGATGGAGGACAAGGTACTAATTCCCATACATCATTTCTTTCAAATTGATTCAACTCCTCTTGCATTTCCAAAAACCAATCTTCATCCTCAATAGCTTCCTTAGCATTTTTAGGCTCTTTTTGAGATATAAGAGCTTTCTCGGCAAAATTCCTTGAGTCATTACTTTATCAAGGGGATCACCAATAATAAGATCTTTTGGGTGATCTCCCTTAAATTTCAATGCTACGGGAAGATTCGAAGTATCACCCTTATCTTCTTGAGGAACATATGAACTAGAGGGTTGATCATATAAAATAGAAGGTTTATCATTATGAGCATCACTTTGAACAAAAGGTTCAACAATATCCTCTTCATCACTATCGTCATTGGGTATTCTTTCAACACCCGAGGCTTCATTAAATTTGACATGAATAGATTCTTCAATAACCATGCTAGTCTTGTTGTAGACCCGATATGCTTTGCTCTTGGTTGAATACCCCATAAATATTCCTTCATCGGCCTTAGGATCAAGTTTGTCCAATTGATCCTTAGTATTCAAAATAAAGCACTTACATCCAAATATTTTGAAATAACTAATATTTGGAGTTCTTCCTTTCCAAAGCTCATATGGAGTTTTATTCATTTTAGGACGAATATAAACTCGGTTAATGACATAGCAAGCGGTACTTACGGCTTCGCCCAAAAATACTTTGGAAGTGAAAATTCATTGAGCATGGACCGACTCATCTCTTTGTAGCGTCCGATTCTTCCTTTCGGCTACACCATTTTGTTGAGGTGTCCTTGGAGCCGAAAAATTATGTGCATATCCCTTGGTTTCACAAAAGACTCTAAATTCACCATCAAATTCTCCACCTCGATCACTTCGAATAGACTTAATAGTATCTTCCTTTTCATTCTCAATAAGTCTACACAACTTAACAAACTCATCAACGGCATCGCTTTTATTTGCAAGAAAAAGTGCCCAAGTATATCTAGAGAAATCATCGACAATAACAAAGGTGTAATGTTTTCCACTTAGACTAGCCGTACCAATATCCCCATATAAATCAAGGTGAAGCAATTGTAGGGGTTTGGTAGTGGAAATTTCATTTTTGGGCTTAAAACTACTCTTAACTAATTTGTTCTTTTGACAAGTGTCACATAAGCCAAGATTTTCAAAATTCAATTTGGGTAGTCCTTTTACATGTTGGTTTTTGTAAATATTTTTCAAATTCTTGTATCCAACATGTCCGAGTCGCCTATGCCATAAACTCGTTAAATCATTATTGGCGACAAGACAAGAAACATTTTGACTAACCAAGTCACTAGTACAAATTTTGTAAAGATTGCCTTTTCTATTTGCTTCACAAATAATATTACCATTTTTAAGAATAAGGCATTTTTCTTTATTAAAAGAAACATCATAATTTGAATCACAAAGTTGGCTAACACTTATCAAATTGAACTTAAGCCCTTCTACTAAAAGAACATTACAAAGAGAGAAAGAAGAGTTACCAATTTCTCCATTTCCAAGAATTTTTCCTTTGCCATTGCCGAACATGACCATACCCTCTTCTTGGAGCTTGATGTTGGTAAAAAGCTCTCTCCTCCCGGTCATATGGCGTGAACATCCGCTGTCCACGAGCCATTTCGAATCCTCCATGGTTGTTATAGCCCCTATTACCTCATTGTTTTCATCGTCTATAGCCATGAGACCGTGTTCGGTTTCTCCTTCCTCATCGGTTGTTTCGAGTAGTTCATCCCATGTTTTGACTTCCGCATTTAGAGCCTTCTTTTTGTAAAAGGCTTCCTTTTCTTTTGCTCCTCTTCATCGAGCTTTGGGCAATCGGCAATGAAGTGCCCGGTTTTCCGCATTTAAAGCAAGCATTATCTCTTGGTTTTCTTGCTTTATTTTTATTCACAAATTTTGCAAATTTTCGAACAAGTGCGGCCGTCTCCTCATCATCATCATCATTATCATAGTATGCATTATTAGAAGAAGAAGCAAGACCTTTAGGAATAATTTGCATACCGATTGATTTGTGGATGATTTGGAATTTTTCCTCTCCTTGAGATAGACTTCATAGATGAGTAGGTTTCCAATAAGCTCATCAAACTTGAGTGTCTCAAGATTTTGTGCCTCCGTGATTGCCGTTACGTTTTCGGACCATGAGCCGGGAAGTGCATTTAGTACCTTGGTCACCTTGTCTTCTTCGGAGATGACTTTCCCGAGGGCCACAAGAGGATTGACAATATTGTCAAGCCTTTCCACCATTTTGGAGATGCTTTCGCCATCATACATGTTAAAGTTTTCAAGTCTTTAACAAGCATGGTCTTTCTTGCTTGCTTGACTTTCTTAGTCCCTTCATAGATTGTCTCCAATTTTTCCCAAACCTCATGTGCCGACCTTATGCCTCGTATGCGATTGTACTCGGTGGCGGTAAGTGAGCAATGCAAAATATTTAAGGCCTTACCGTTTAGAGAAAAGCCTTCTTATCATTTTCATCGAACTCCTTGAAAGGTTTAGGAGTCGAGGTGCCATCCTCCATTTTTTTTGTTGGTTGATCAACTCCTTCAATAACCACATTCCATATGTCAAATCCGCACCCTTGTAGAAAGCACTCCATGCGGTCTTTCCAAAATGCGTAGTTGTTGGCGTCGAACAATGGTGGCTTGTTGGTGGAGGCGCCGGTGGTGAGATAAGCGTCATTCGTAGCCATGGATCTTTCCTCTTTACTCGGAACGAGCTAGCCAAAGAGTTTGGCTTTGATACCACTTGTTAGTCCAAGTGGCTACGATAATCTAGAGGGGGGGTGAATAGATTATCTCGGTTTTTCAGATTTTTGCCCTCTTTTTCGAATAATCAACCAAAGACGAGAGTGTAAATGCGGAAATAAAACAACACTCGTCGATTTAAAGAGGTTCAACCCACCTAGGGCCTAATCCTCTACCACCCCAGTATCTCCGGGATGGATTTCAAAAAGAAAGAAAAGATTTTATTAATTTACCAAAAATTAATACAACACCTTGAGGATTACCACAATCCTCCTTCACCACTTTGAGGATTACCACAACCCTCTTACACCACCTTGAGGATTACCACAACCCTCTTACAACACCTTTGAAGATTACCACAACCTTCAAACACCTATCACCTAGATCACCCAAGTGTATTCTTACCACAAGAATACTCACAAGGATGTCTTGTGTTGAATGATGACCAAAATCAAGATTACAACTCAATAATGATTGATACAATATGAGTGCAAGTGTAATCAAGAATTGAAAGCCTAGACCTCAAATTTGTGCAAGTGAAAGTGCTAAGGCTAATACAACAAGATATATGAAAGTGTTTGCTTTGTTTGCTCTTTGCTTGTATGTAGTGTTGTGTCTTGTTGTTTGAATGAAGCCTCTATTTATAGGAGAGGTCTTGGCTTTGATTTCCAGACATTGGCTCCTCCTTGGGGAGTGATTTGCTGCAAAAGAAACCATTTAAAATCATCAATATAGCTGTTAGAAATCAATCCCACAAAATAGGGAAAAGTCATGCAAAACGCAACGGATAGTTTCTTTGTCAAAACAACAGGGTTCGACCGGTCGCGCAGAGATAAGATTGAAATTGAATTACTGCGAATTTTTACACAGGGGGACCGGTCGAAGGGGTGCGACCGTGTCGCCCTCACCGTGACCGGTTGCCGCTTGCGTTTTTACGAAGCAGAGAAGTCGGAACAAAAATCCAACTTGCGGTGCAGGTCGCCGGCCGCGGCCGACCGGCCGACCACACCGTCGCCCACACTGGTCGGCCGGTCCGCCGCCCTTTTTTTTTTACGTCCCATTTTCTGTTTCAAAACTCAACTCAGTGCGGGTTGCCCTATAGGCGACCGGTCGAGCTGAAACAAAAGTGTTGTCCAATTTTAAATCGAAAATAAACTCCAAGAAATACTCCAAAAATAGTAAAAACATTTTAGATCGATCGGAAGTATTGGGACAACATTTAGGGACATTGTTTTGGTATAAAAACCCATTTGAACAAAATCATCAAAATCATGATAAAAACATTTATCTAACATTCACTTCAATCTTCAGTCAACTCTTGTATTTCTTCAACTTAGTTGACTCCACTCAACTCATGCAGTCCTATCTATTACATGTTCATGTTGAATTACAACGAAAATGGAGTGTTAACTTCCTATTCTAAGTTTTACATAGTATCATCAAAATCTAAACATAAATTTTCTTAACATTAGTTAAATAGGAGACAGGAGAAAAAAATTGGTATTTAATGTTTAGAAGTATATTATGAATATTTATCAAAAGTTATGGTGAAACAATCGGTGAAATTACATAAATAATTAGTATATGGACTTGTATATGTACGGGTAAAATACAAAAAAATAATACTTGTTTATAAGTAAAAATATGGCTTATTTTGGCATTATTATTATATGAAATCTTAAACATTCAAATTTTAAATTAAAAAATAGAAAGAGACAAAAGTACAACTATGATCCCTCTCAACCCGACCCACCATCGATCCCCTTCCTCTCCAACTAATTGAATGTTCAAATTTATAGATATTTAAAAAATCCAATCTTATGATAAATAACATGAATTTTGAAAAATAAAGATATTTATCAAATAATTTAATTATCCTTTTAGTTATAGATATAGTTCGAACAATGTTTTTTCTTTCTAATTTTTATAAACCATTCATTTTAATTTGATATTGTAAATAAATTTTGTAGGTCCCAAGGGGTGTTTGTGTTAAATCTAGAAGGGATGGGGGGTTGAATAGACTTAACTAATTTTCGATTTTTATCCTCTAAATAAGAGTTTTAATCACAAATTAGCTTAGTCCTTGAGGGACAGCTTATTCAACCTCAACAGTAGAGTTAGCCACTCGATCAACGGACTTCGAGAGAGTCATTGATAAGATAACTTCAAATGAGTAAAGTGACCTTTTATAAAAACATCTAACTTGGTTTTTAGTGGAAGTCTTACACCCTTAGTTTGAAGTATGTTTTCAACACTTGTTTTAAGTTAAGTTATTATCAAGATGAGACTTAGCAAATTATCAATCGGCATATATAAATGTGCAAGAAATAAATGTGCTAAAAGCAAATGACACAAAGCAATTTGTAGTGGTTCGAGGATGAGGTAATTTCCCTACTCCATTCTTCTCCAACTCCGGAGGTAATCCACTAATGCAACAATGAGTTACAAAATAGATATTAGTTCGAGCAAGCCTTGATCACACTTCACTCCTTGGACTCAGCTCTTCAAAAAACGGTTGTCCTGCTACTTCAGCTTCTTTGAATTCTTGGATTTGAACACGAAGCCCTCCAACGAATTCAAAGCCTTGGTTCGAACTAAAGCCTCATTGAATTTCCTTCAACCTTGGATGTCACGAGACCCCTTTGTCTTTCAACAAGTTTCCTTTTCAACTTGATTTGAAGCTTTTTCTTTCCTCCATTGAGTGTGTTTTGATCGATATACTTGAGTTTTAGGCTTGAAGATAGAATGTATTGCTTGAGAGTATTTTGCTCTTTTCTTGAATGTTTGCGGTATATATGCATTGAAAAAGTATCCTCTCTCATAAGTTCCTCGGCCTTTTATAGTGAAAGTTTGAAAAATATATCCGTTGAAGAAATAGATCCATTTTTCAAACTTCATTTCATGGTCGTTGGCTTGTCTTGTTATGCAACAATTGATGTTGACCCAACCTTGGTTTAATGCTCTGAGTTAGCCGAAACATGGTAGGTGTGCGAGAACGTCCCATTGGTTCCCGACCTTTTGCACTCTTTTCAAAGAAAACATTTTTAAGGTTGTAGTATGTCTTCTTTCCTCTTTCGGAAAAGATTTGACTTTATTTATATATGGACATCTTGAGCTTTCTTGAGTCATTTTTGTTGTTGAACCCTTTTGATAGTCTTCTCTACTTATCTGGGAATGATTTAGTCAATCTAATCATTGAGACAACTTTTTGGTACTTTCTTGATCCTTCATCGCAATACTCAGTTGTCATACAACTGAATCTTTATTTCGATCTTCAGTGAACTTCTGTAATCTTCAACTTGGCTGCTTCGACTCAGCTTCATAGATCCCATCTATTACATAGTTGAATTTACAACAGAATTGGGGTGCCAACTTCCTAATCTAAGTTTTACATAGTATCATCAAAATCTATACAATAAATTTTCCAACAAATTTTATTTTATTCAAAGTTAATTTAAATATATTTTTCTATATATATTATATTATAGTTGAAATAAATTGAATTTTTTTATTTCTTAAAAGTGATTCATAAGTGGATTGAATCTTTGGAAAAATTTCATTTAAATGATTAAATTCAGAATTCGAAAAGAAGGGAGGACCAAATCTCCTAGTTAAATCCATTTAGAGGAAGTTTCATAAATCATGCCCAATTCTCTCTACTGGAGAGTGTCTTGTTCCCTTTGTATCTAGTTTTTACATGAAAGGAGTGTAGGGTTTTTGCTCTTTTTATTTCCATTGTTGGTGTTCGGTTTCGGAGGGGGTTCTTGGGGGTTGGGTGGCGCTTGGAGTTTTTGCTTCATTTTCGTAATCTTTTAAATGCATCTCCTCTAAGCTTGGGCTTATGGTTTCTTTTAAACTTTTTGATAACTCTTTTTTTCTTTTTGCTTGTTTGCAGGAGGGTTCGGGACCTGGTTTGTGGCTTGGAGTGAGATTAGAGGATTTCTGAAGATGGATTCTGAGCTTGCGAAAAAGCTTCAGAGCTTCTCCCTTTCGGAGATTGAAAAGGTTGGAGTAGAAATCGAAGAGGTTGATATAGTGGATAGTAAAGATGAATGCTTACGAGGTTTATTTGGGAAGATGTTAGAAAATAAGAACGTTAATTTTACGGGGATTAAGAAAACCTTGAGGTCCACTAGAGATCAGAGATTGTTGAAGAAACAACAAGATTTGTCTTTTGTCCCTTCCAGCGATCGGAAAATAAAGATTTGGTTAATATATTCAAGATAATTACATATTTAGAAAAGATCGTCTCAATTCATCCTATTTCATCGGATCCGGTGTGATAGGGTTACTCGAAAGACGGGGAAAAGAATAAATGAAAGAAAAGAAATCAATTAGTAATTCGTCAAAGTTTTATTTATTCAATGACCAAATTAAACGGGGATTTGGCCAATAGAAGAAGCATTTGGTCTTAATGAGATTGGGTTTAATTTTGTTTAATTTATTTTTCAGTCGCAGATGGATAAAAGAAGGGTTTTGGAAGGGAAGCTCTCGTCATTTGATAGTCAATTCTTGATTCTGAGAGAATGGAAGGAAGGGGTTAATTTGAAGAAGGAAAGTTTCTCGCAGATAGATATGTGGCTTCAAGTCTGGAAAAAACTACCAGCCCATTGGATTAGTACTGATGTTGGTCTCAAATTTGGGAAAAAATATTTTTGAAGGTTAAAGATGTCCTAATCCTAGAGACAAGAAGTGTTAGAGGCATGTTTTTGAAAATCCAAGCAACAGTTGACATTGATAAACCTTTACTCATAGGCACAAATCTTAAATTGAAAGGGGAGTGCCATTGGGTGGACTTCAAATATGAAAGTCTTATTAGGCTTTGCTATTACTACGGAAGAGTGGGGCATCTAGAAAAAGGGTGTGAGGAAAAAAAGAGAGATATGTTGGAGAATTTCTTAAAGGAAGGAAGATTTGGGGAGTGGCTGAAAGCATAGAATTTTGGAGGAGGGTTTAAATTCATAAGTTCTAATCCTGCTAAGGGTCCTACTTCACTAGCTATATCTGTTTCAAGTATAGAGGCGGAGAGTATGTTGCTCCGTTTGAAGAATTCTGCTAGGAAGCAAGTATAATCCATCAAACAATAGCTCCCTACTCACCTCAATCAAATGGTATAGCAGAACGCAAAAATCGTACTCTTAAGGAGATGATGAATGCGATGTTGATAAGCTCTGGCTTACCCCAAAACTTGTGGGAGGGGGAGAGCCATACTTTCTGCAAACTACATTCTTAATAAGATCCCACACAAAGGTAAAAACTAAACTCCATATGAATTATGGAAATGACATAAACCGTCATATAAATACCTTAAAGTGTGAGGATGTTTGGCTTAAGTCGAAGTACCTAAGCCTAAACAAGTTAGAATCGGTCCAAAAATGATCGATTGCATTTTCATTGGATATGCTAACAATAATAGTGCATATCACTTTTTTAGTGCACAAGTCGGCTATTCTGATAAAAATGAAGGTATGATCATTGAATCAAGGAATCTTGTATTCTTCCAGAATATCTTTCCGAATAAAGAAAAGAAAGAAGTAATTTCGAATAAACGAACTTATGAAACTGCAAGGTTACCTCAAAATGATGATGAAGAGGAACCAAGACGCAATAAAAGGACAAAAGTAGCTAAGTCTTTTGGTCCTGATTTTCTAACTTATATGTTAGAAAACGAACCAAGAACTATTCAAGAAGCTTTGTCTAGTCCGAAGCTCCTCTATGGAAAGAAGCTATCAATAATGAAATAGATTCCATCATGTAAAATAACACTTGAGAATTGGTTGATCTCCCACCGGGTTGTAAATCGGGATGCAAGTGAATCCTTAAAAGGATGTATAAAGCAGATGGATCTATAGATAAGTACAAAGCCCATTGATAGCTAAAGGGTTTCAACAAAAGGAGGGATATGACTTTTTCGATAAATATTCTCTGTTCACGAGGATTGCGTCCATTTATGTTCTCATTGCTATTGCGATTTTGCATAACCTTGAGATACATCAAATGGACGTTAAGACTGCCTTCTTGAATGGTGAACTTGAAGAGAAGATTTATATGGAACAACCCAAGGGTTTGTTGCACCCGGTCAAGAGCGAAAGGTATGTAAACTTGTTAAGTCTTTATGGACTAAAACAAGCACCTAAGCAATGGCATGAAAAGTTTGACTCGACTCTGAAGTCAAACGGTTTCAAGATCAATGAATGTGACAATTGTGTCTACATTAAAGGTACTACAAATGATTATGTCATAGTATGCCTTTTTGTAGATGATATGTTAATTATGGGTAGTAGTCATGATTTAATCATGAATACTAAGAACATGTTAAAGAAGAACTTTGACATGAAAGATATGAGATTATCTGATGTTATATTAGAGATTAAAATCTCTAAAACTTCAGATGGAATTATCTTGTCACAATCCCATTATGTCGAAAGCATACTTAGAAACTTTAATGCTTTTGATAGTCCTTCGGCTAAGACACATGTAGATCTAAGTCTACATGTGGCCAAGAATAGAAGAGAACCAGTTTCTCAGCTGGAGTATGCAAGGGTAATTGGCAGTCTGATGTACTTAACGAATTGTACATGTCCAGACATTGCATATTCAGTGAGTAAGCTAAGTTCACAAGTAACACGAGTAAGGATCTCTGGAAAGCCGTGACAAGGGTACTTAGATACTTAAAATATACCATGAACTATGGAATACTTTATACAAGATATCCAGCAGCATTAGAAGGATAGTGTGATGCAAATTGGATATCAGACACAAAAGACTCCAAGTCCACAAGTGGATATGTTTTCACAATAGGTGGAGGAGCGGTATCATGAAAGTCTTCTAAGCAGACGTGCATAGCTCGATCCACTATGGAATCTGAGTTCATTGTTTTAGATAAAGTTGGAGAAGAAGCAGAATGGCTTAAAAACTTCTTAGAGGATATTCCTTGTTGGAATAAGTCGGTGCCTGCTGTTTTGATACATTGTGATAGTTAATCAGCAATTGGAAAGGCATACAGTAGTATGTATAATGGTAAGTCTAGATATATTCGTCGAAGACACAATACCATTAGATAGTTGATTTTGAATGGGGTTATTTCGGTTGACTACGTGAAGTCAAAGGAAAATCTTGCGGATCCGCTTACAAAAGACATAAATCGAGATCAATTGTATAAATTGTTAAGGGGAATGGGTTTAAAATCCATAAAATAAAGAATATTCATAGTGGTAACCCAACCTTGTGAATTGGAGATCCCAAGACCTTGGTTCAATGGGAAAACTAAGTTATGAATGTTCAGCTGAACACTTGAAAAATGTGTTTGCTCATTCCCGAAACTTCCAACTGAAATAGAAACCTGTTGAATGTTGTGAGGTTAAGTTTAAGACTTTTAATGATTTCTATACTGAAAGGTGGAGTATGGCAGGATACTCTTCAATAGGAGATCACCTATATAAGTGAGAAGTAATGGTCGCTTCAAAGAAACACTTATGAATCTAAGATATGGTCCAGGGGCCGAAATGGAAACAACGTGAGAATAACAAGTGTTAGAATTGTTATTGTGTAAGTATTGTTGTCTCGGTTTACACAAACGGCTGAGTAGTTCAAGATATCGTGTCACTAAACAGCTAGTAAATCCGATAGTATTTTACTAAGGAAGGTTCAATGCCACAAGCTACCTATCCAAATGCAATAACAGTTTGCCGAGACTTTCAAGTGAATAAGCATACAAGCATGCATTAATTTCATTCATGTGAGGGATTGTTGGAATTTGGTTTGGAAAAATGAGTGTTGAACCGATTTTGACCAAATATGTAAGTAGTTTCCATTAGTAAAAAATGGAATTAAATTATTTGTAAAAATTCTACTAAGTGAGTAGACGAGAATTGCATTTGGAATTTCTCAAAACTAATTTCGGGTGAATGAGAAATTAATACTAGAAGTTAGCCACTTAAAACTAGAAAATGGTATGAAAAATGGAAAATATGGGGAATGAGATATGCTCCATCCCACATAGAGTAGAAAGTCAAAGTTTGCTCAATTAATAAATCCCAAGTTGGACAATTAGGTTTGGGCCCTTTGGGCACCAAAGTTTTTAAAAGGGTGAGGACCTACATGCTTGTGGGTTTGGTTCAAAACACACACGCGCGCGCGCCGCTGTTGGTTCGGGCCGGCCCAGCCCAGGTCCGGGTCGTGGGTCAAGGGTCGCGGGCTTAGGCTTGGGCTTCAAGGCCCTTATGCTTTTTGGACCAAATTTATTTAAAACCCTTTAAAATTAATTAATTAATTTTAAATAAATAATTAATTTTTCTCCAACTTGAGGTGTGCACTCATGTGCGTCCGCGTACCGAGGACAGAGAACTTAATTGTACGCGCGTGCAGGTGTGCGCGAACACGCACATCTGAACTGTTGCACCTGTTCGAGCAACCAGGTGCTTTTTTGCCGTAAACATGTCTTTTCGAGCCAAAAGACATGTCCTTTCCATTGGGCACTTTTGATGCCTATAAATAAAAGGCCCCTGCAGATGATAACGGACACGAAAATTTAGTTCGTTTTGGTTTCGACTTTTGCAAGTGCTGCTAAGTCGAAACTGTAAAGTCGTCGTATCTTAGAGACAATCGCCGGAACCGTAAGCACTTCGAATACGGGGCGATTTCGTCTTGTGGAGACTGTATAAAATACAGGCCTCGACTTAGCCTAAATATCCTAAACACTTAGTCATTTCTCGAAGACAGTAAACCACCCAAAAATAATTGGCATTAAATCAATTTGTATGAGCTTCTAAACAAACTTTCAGTTGTCTATGTTCTCCTACCTTGTGTATCACTGGACAATCGTTTGAAGGTATTAACCAGTGATCTTGTATGTTTGGATCTCGACGATTCTCATTTTGGAATGTTATCAAGAATAAGATAAAAATAATAATAAATTTAGGAAATAAAGACCATACATTGTATAAGGTATATTCATCCAATAACTATTATACACTTACAAAAGATTAATAGTTTTATTTTAATCTTGTGGAAATGAGTAATATTCAATAATTATTTTAGCAAAACCTATAAATAGGAAGAGAGAAACAATCATTCATCCTTGAAAGAGGTCACTTTGGGTGTTCACTTAAAACTTGGATCATGACCACCAACATTTGACAAGCTTCATCTTATGTCTCAACCAAGATAACATGGCCAATCCGTACATGTTCTGGTGCCTCTTTTCTGGAGATTGGACAACCTCGTGACTTATAGGGAAGGAGACATGAAATTTAACATTAAAATATGAGATTGAATATTATTTTAAAATAATGTATAAAAATATACATATATTTTTTGGGGTTGGGTGGTTTCAAATTTTTAATAAAATTATCATATTTATATACATTAAAAGGAGGATGGTTTGTTTCATGTTGCCTCCTCGCTTCATTCCAGACTCAGACTCGTGCACATTTGATGTGGAATGAGTCAATGACACATTTTAGATTGCAATACATTGAAATAGAAAGGGTAAAACTATAAAACTATAAATGATGTAACATTTGGGAAATTACGTCTGATTTTCCATTAAGACACGGCCAGATGACATTAGGCTTCTAGGCCTGAAATTCATTCGTTTATGCATGTTTGGCCTTTAAGTTTCCTAGATTTTTAGAATTTTGTTTCCTTTTCTATTTCGGATTTGTTTAGGATTTTTGGCGTCCTTTAAATAGGCATTAATTTTCTAGCCTTTGAATCATACTTGGCATTATCAACAAGTTTTCTTTCTTTTGAAGATTATTTCGTCTTCCAATTTCCATCCCGTGTCAACATTATTTCAAATAAAAAATTTTTTTTGATGTTATATCATTAAAAAAATCGGGAATAGTTTATATCATTTCCATCTTTTACTATAACTAGTAAGAAACACGTGCTTCGCACGTGATCCACATGACTCTGCTTAAATAATTATATTATTTAATCATTTTATTAATTAATATTTAAATATTAAAAAGTGATTTATAAATAAATAAATATTAATTAAATTTAAATATTACAAAGTATTTGAAATATTTTTCTTTACTTTAATTATAGATCGATATGAATTGTTGAATAATTATGCTCAAACACTCAATCCAACAAAAAATTTAAAATTAGTTTAACAAGAATATAAGTTCTATACTAGCTTACAATGACATTCATCAATGTTTTATTTCATTTTTATGGCTAGAAAAATATTTTCTTCTTAACTAATCTTTGAATTCTTTTAGCATTGGATGCATTTCACATAATAAGACAAGTAATTTAGCTTATAATTCATAAGCTATAATTAATGATCACAAGTTATCGAATTAATTAAAAAAAAGTAATTAATTAACTTTTATACCAAAAATCCAGCATAATGTAATCATTTTATTTGTTATGTTATTCAATTAAGAAAAATAAAGGTTAATCAAATTTATACTTCTTGTCCTTACTTCTTTATTCTCTCTCATTCTTTGATTAAATAAATTAAAAAACAAAATTATAATATAATATATATGTAAAAAAAACTTGTTGCATATATTATTTTAACTGTAGTAACAAAGTCAATATTTTATCATAACACTTAAACTTAAAGTTTGCAGTATTCATGTTTCCACTGTTTTAGAAATAATAAACATTAACCTAATATATAAGTTAATCCATTATTTTCATCACGAGTCAGGTAATAAAACTATGAAAAATGATAAGCCGAAATCTGAGTTTTGAAACTCTATTCAATTGCACACAGAAAAACTTTACTTAATAAATAATAAAACCAAAGATAATTTTATGAAAGAAAAATAAGCTAACAATTTTCATGTGTCAGTCTTTAATAATTAAATATAATACTAATTAATATTTATGTTTGAAAATTATTGCAAACACTTAAGGTTTTAAAAGTTGTATACTAAACTAAAAACTAATATAGTTTTTTTAAATTTCATAAAAATTTACAAGATATGTTTGCTATTAGAGTTTGTATTTGCAATTGAATTTGGCTATTTCGGTCAATATTAAAATTTACATAGTTAGTGAATTTTGTAAGACGTATAGTCAAGAAAATAGCAATTATTCTTAGTATACGGAAACTAATCTATATTTGTTTAATGAGAATGTACATTTAAAATTGATATCTTTTAATCTCGTTTACAAAATCATATTATTTATTATAAAATATAATTATCAAACTATATTTAGTGCCTTTATTGCGAAAAAGGTATATAGTACTTTAATCATTATTTGAAGTTTTTATTGAATTTTTAATCAAATAAGAAATATAGTTGCCAATAATTTAGATATCAAGTTGTAAAAAATCCCTTAACTATTCTCTTATGCCTCCTTATGCCCATGAGAATTCATATTACGTAGCACTAATCATGGTCACTTCACTCTAATTTATTTTTGTATGGTTTAACACAGTAAATTTGATACATAAATCGTATTTTGAATATTATATTTGCACCTGAATTAACATGTAATTTAAGAAATATTGAACTTTGATATTGATATCAAATTATTTCATATTAGAAGTTTATTTCATTTATTTATTTTAATATCATTTCACATACATACAGTGACTTTCATTTCTGATTCTAGTTTCAAGGTTTTCATAATATTTCATTTTGTAAAAATAAGAATAATTTGTACCGAATTTTATAATAATTATTTTTGTTCTTGAATCTTTACAAGTCATAAGGTGTACTTTTATAATGAACTGATATTTTACCCACAATATCCAATTATACATATTATGAAAGTCATTTAATTGTTTTTAGAATTTCCAACTATGACACGCACATTTTTCTTAACTATTTACTTTTATTCTTTCAATTTTTTATAATATGTTTCATTTGGTTTAATCATAAACTATCTATATATATGAAATTAACTCTTAAAATTATTTGGCCATTCTCAACTCATTAATGTCAAATATGACCATTTCTTTTAAAATACATTTTATTCTTAATTTTCGGTTTAATTTGTTGTAATTAATTAATTTACTTAGTTTGTTATTAATGTTATATTAGTATTTGAATAAAAATACAATTTAAAGAATATATTAATTTCTCAACAAATGTTAACTTTGTATATGTTAAATTAATTTATTTTTTTTCGTTTGCGTATCATATATGATCTTTTAGATTTAATCCGATTTTAGCTTATGTTTTACTCTTTCATATCATTTCATTAAAATTTAATTATTTTGGTATATATATTTTTATTATAAATATAAATCATACTGATATTTTAAACTTATAACTTTTTAAGGGTGTAATTTTCAAACGATATTCAGGTTTTATCATAAATGTCAATTTAATACAATGAATTTTTTTATTAAGTTTTCCTTATGATTTTTTATATAAATATATTTATACACAATTTTTAATATGTTTTTGCACTTACTTTTTATTTTATAGAAAATAAAATAATTAAAAGCTTAAAATCATAACATATTCAAAAAAGAAAAATAGAAACTAAAACTTATAATGTAAGATATAAGAAATTAAATAAAATTCATATAACACATATAGTTAGAATTTAAAAGTCAAATCTTTTTGTTGCGATAAATTTGTTTTGGTTCTTATTCTCTTTTTTTTTTTCATGTTAATCTCATTTTTTTTATATTATAATTTTTATTTTACTGATATGGATAATTAAAACAAAATATGCTTGGGATTTAAATAAAAAATATAAGAAAATCTCTTGTTTTTAATATTATTTATTTACAACCATGAATAAAATTAATTTTAAAAATTACATATTACTATTTGAGGGAGTTTTCCGACCACGGAGGAATTATGTATTTCTCTACTTTTTATTTAATATCAAAACCACTAAAATATTTTTTGTTTTATTCTTTCTTATCATATCTATTGCATTTTGATATGTTTCTTATAAATTATAATAGGCATATTTAATTATTGAAAAAATTCAAAAAAAATATAAGAAATATATAATTTTTATCATACTAAACTTTAAACAATTAAAACTCTCTTCTATAATGATATATGTTTAAAACATACGATTGACGATTTATTGAAACCAAATTTAATTTGAAAATAATTTAAAGTATTCTTAGTGTTATGATTAAAAATATATATTTTCGGTTTTTTGAAAAATGGGTATAAATGAACATTTCAGAAAAGTTTAAATAAATAACAAAACTATAAGAAAACATAAATTCTTAATTTTACATAGTACTAAACTTTATAAGGTTGAAAATTTCTCATGTGAAATCCTTATATATGCTTATAACATATGGTTAGAAAGCTCTCGAAATGTAGTTTAATATGAAACTAATATTATTTCAATATTCATAATATTTTAAGAGTTATCGATGAAAGAATAATACTTTTGATGTGTAGAATATAAAAGGTCTTGTAATTGAACAAATAGAAGCCAAATAAATATCCAATTACTTAGTTGCCCCTAAATTTTACCATGTCAAATGGATATTTTTGTCAATTCAAAAATTCCAAGAAACATTCACACTTTTAAGATAGTATAGATATAGATATAGATATAGATATAGATATAGATAATAGATTAAACCTTTTTCAAGCACGGTTGGATTTATAAGCATGAATTATTTGAATTTGACTAAACACATAAAAAATATTAATTATTAGAACTTGACTAAAACTCATTCAAATTAATTAAGTTATTAAACATTTAAACACACTTTTAAATTCAACACAAATATTCCATTTAAATCTGAACAAATTGATAGTTGAAATAAATGGGTGGAAGAATGGAGCAATGTGGTCAAATATTTTTAAGCAACAGAATGAAGGGTCAAACATTATTCTCTCGGAACCATGGAATTTCACAGAAAATATGAACGTTGGAAAAGAACCCAACGCGGCACCGTTTTGCGCCCAAGCCCTACTATAAATTCTCTCTAACTTCTCCCCCATCTCTGTCTCTCTCATCATACCTCACGTTTTTTTTCCTCCCTCTGTCATTCTCTCTCTCTACAAACTTTAAAGCTTTTCATCTGCTTTAGAGAGAGAGATTTGGATTTTAAAAAAGGCATATTCGTCGATTTTCGTGTGACAGAGAGAGAATGGGAGCGTGTACGTCCAGACATGAGGTGCTGAAGAACGCCGGCGAAGCTCCGCTTCCTGCTCGGGCCATCGAAGAGGTTGAGGTCAAAGAAGAGGTCAACAACAACCAACAACAAGAAGCTCCGGCGCCGGCGGCGGATGGCGATGAAGCCAAGCGCCAGTCGCTGGGTAACTTGTTCAACGAGGTAAACTCATACTTTTATTTCTGTGTATGTATATATGGTTCTGTGTGTGTATGTTCAAATTATATTTTGGTATTGTTTTTAATTGTTTATGTATCTGCACATGAATCGTTCTCATGTTCCAGTTATTATCTACAATTTGGGCTGTGATTGTTAGTTCAATGTGATAATTTCATATTGGAAATGATGTTTTCTATACTATGTTCAATTTTAAGGGGTTCGTTAGCTTTAGAATTTATTCTTGGTTATTGTTTAAGATAATATATAAAATATGAATAAAATTGTGTTTACATAACAAAATTTGTCAATAAATTCGAATATTTCAAGAATATGTCAGTATTTTTTCTTTTTTTTTTGTCATTTCAAAAAAACATTATATTTATGTGTGAAAATTGTTAATATAAATTATTTTATCTAAAAAAATTATATATGAACTGAAGAAATTGAAAAAATAACATAATGTAACGTGCTGATCTTATTAAATATAATCCGAGAATAAATCATTATATTAAGCAAAAATTTAGAATTATCAACTCAACCTCTTCATAATAGGTTAAAGGACTATTTAGATGCTAACCTTATTTAGCCACGATCATATCTTTTTATTTGGCATAAGAGTATATATAGTAGCTCAGTGCAAGTAATTGAAGCCTAATATCATTATGAACTAGGTGAATATAATGTGTACAAAATAACGTCATTATTGTATACGTGATATTTATCGATATATGAGAGGAAATTATCATTGTTTATGTTGTATAATTGAGCAGAAAGTGTAATAATCATAGTATAGTGTCTTTTTTAGATGATTAGTTTAGAATTTAGACAAGTCACCTAGAACTAGAGTGAGATCATGTACTTTCAAGTTTCAAGACTTTCCTTCACATACAGTAGTTGAGTTCGCACGCGAAAATGTGGTGAACCAGGTGGAAAACTTAAAAAAAAAAATCTTATGAGCTCTAACTTATCGTTTCTTTGTTAACAATGCGTGGGCCGAAGCAGGTCTGGCTGGGGCCTAGTATGCCCCCTTCTCTGCTAGTGTTCACAGTTTTCTTATGTTTTACTAAGATGTCTAAAATTGATTGAAATGATTTTTACAGAGTGAAGGAGAGAAGGGCGCATCCGAAAACACAACGGAGCAAGTAAAACAAGAAGATCCAACAGAGGTTAAGCCCCAAGAATCTTGTGAGCCAGTTGCAGCTGATGTTGTCGAAACAGAAGAAAAACCAGCAACAGAGGAAAACAAGATAGAATTGGCGGAAGCGTCTGATGAGAACAAAACAGAAGATCAAAAACCAGAAGATCAGAAACCAGAAGATCAAAAACCAGAAGATCAGACTACAAAGCCGAAACAACATCAGAGAAAGTAAAAGAAGAAGAAAAATCCGAAGAAAAGAAATCCGAGCCTGAGACAACTGAGGCCAAGACAAACGAGGAAGAGCAGAAAACAACTTCAGATGAAAAGAAACCGTTGTTTAAATTGTGGTTTTGAAGTTCGCGGACGATATAAGAGCAGAACAATTTTGAGCTGAATATGTGGACTTGACTTATGAAGAGCAAACGTGAATTCTGATGTGTGATCGATAAATGTTGCTTTTGAAACTTTTGTTTATTTTTTTTTTTTTTTGAGTTTTTTAAACTATCTCCATTTTTTGGTTTAATTGTTCTATCTTTTCCCCATCCTTTAATTAGGCTGTTCTGAAAAATCATATAACACCACTGTTGGTACTTTAGTCAAGTTTCCATTTTTTGTCACTTTCCAGTTGTTACTACCCTGTGCAATAGAATTTTTTTCTGAAATATTGGAGTTGTTTATCATGAAAATTTTCAGCCTTAAACACTTGCAGACATCAATTTTGCTTCTCTGAATCATTGAAAGGAGTGTTTGCAAACTCTAGAAGAAAAAAGTGATTCTCACATTCTCGGTGGAAAAAATAGTTTTAAAAACTGAGAACCACTTTTTGTAATCACTTTTTGTTTTAGAGTTTGCAAACACTGGCTAAGGGGTTGGTACAAGAAAAAAAAAAAAAAAAGAAACTCAAGTTTAACAATTAAGCCAAACTCTTCATTTCTGGCGATTATCATTTCTGTTGTAGCACTAAAGCGATTAAATATGCTAATGATAATGATAAGTTGTTATTCTATAAATATGAAAAAACTCCATAGTGTTATCTCAGAGTATTATACTTGTTCAGCCGATGTTGATGTTTCATCTCCTCTATGATCAGCTATCATTTCCAAGGTACCATTTCCTGTTGTTTTTGAACCAGATTCATCCATTTTCATCTCCTTGGATTTTCCCCACAGCACCATATATAAGCCCATAATTATGAGCACTGATCCTATTATGCTAAAACACACAAATAAAGTAGGCCTAACTTCAGCAATATATATACATAATTGGGATAATTTTAAAAAATACCCTCAAGGTTTGGCCTAATTACAAAAAAGACCTAATTATCTTTCTAAATTACAAATGTCCTCTTGAAGTTTATATTTTCTTAACAAATTTCCGGGTGTAATTTGTAAAATAGAAATAAATATTTATAAATTTGAAAGATAATTGAACTATTATGTAATTTTACTAAACCTCAAGAGTATTTTTTTGTAATTAACATATATAATATCTTTATACTTCACGTGGGAAAGGGGTGAGGTGTGTGCGTTAATGTCACAGCCCAAGCCCACGAGTGGGGCCCAGAAGCAGAACCCCGCACAATGGACTCCACTGGCAATTACGTCACCCAATGGACTCATACATCAACTCGAGTTCTACATTTTAGCAAAAACGAGGACGAATGTGAAGTAGTTGCTAGCGGAGCCGATTGTGTCAGGGTCTGGCTTCTGACCCCAGCCCATGGGCTTGAGGCATAACAGTTAATCGGAATAGAATGATTGGGTAGATAGTCAAGTCACCTTCCCAAATGGAGCTTCTCATCAATAATAAGAGACCCTAAAACCGCAACAAATATAAGAGCCAATGGGGAAAAACAAGAGACATAGAGAGGGCCTCGCACATAAGTTCCCCATGCTGCTATAGCAATTGCCATTGCTGACCCAATGATCCCCTGACAACAAATTCAGATTAAATATACCTTAAGAATGACATAAAAATGTCCCTACTTGTATCTGTTCTTTTGCAGATAATGAGAATTTTGTGACTGGTATAACATGGTAAAACCAATATGCTTTAAACTTTAAAGTAGTAAATACTGAAACAAAAGTTTGATTGATAACTAAACAAGGGATAATTATGAAAACTCCCCTAAGATGTGGATATTTGTTACGCAAATACAAACTTTAAGGGGTAATTTGTAATTTTGAAAGATAACTATTTTTTTTTGTAATTAGGCTAAACTCTAGGGTATTTTATGCAATTAACACAAAGTTCCATACCGTGTAAGCAGCAGCAAGAAGTCTGATGTTCCACCCAAGTTTCCATTCTGTCCAATGTCTTTCGCTAAACAAACTATAAACTCCGGACATGATAGCTCCATTGAAACACATCAGAGCAGTGCTAGAATAGCAGGGGTAAATCCGGCTCATTTTAGTCTGCTCATAATAATGGTAAAAGATTTATATCATCAGAGAGAAATTATTTTAATTGGTATGGATTTTTGGATAATAACAAAAACTACCCCTACCTAAAGTTTAGCCTAATTACAAAAAAAATCCAGTTATCTTTTAACATTACAAATACTCCTTTGAGGTTTGTCTTTACATAACAAAACCCCCTCTTGAGGATAGGGGTGACAATTTATAACATGACACGAAAACCCAACATGAAGTTAGTGAGAAAAACACGAAAACCAATCCAGCACTAATCTACTAACTTGAATCCGACACGATTTTACCAAGTTGTCCTAAAATATAGTAATGTTATGTTTTACATAACATTTGGTGTATTTTGGAATAACCTGAAATTAAACCGAAATCAAATACACACCCGACTAAATAAATTGTATTGTCACCCCTACTTGAGGATGCAATTTGTAAATAAAAACAAATGGCAATGGAGTATTTATAATGTTAATTTATTTCTCTGTGATTAGGCTAAATCTGAGGGGTAGTTTTTGTAATTAACCCGTGGATTTTGAAAAAATACTTGTCATTTAGATGTCTTCCGAAATACCTGAAGTACCAACCAGGCTGCATTAGAAATACAACTGCACAAAGCCAGTAAAAAGCCCACAAATAGATTTTGTTGAACAGGTGAGTACTGTTTAGTAGCTTTGTAATGAGTTAGCAAATTGAGATGAGTGGACCACAAATTAATATTACATCCTTTGTAAATTGTTAGAACCATTGCTCCACCAATGCCTAATAGAGTTCCAAGAACCTTTGCTTTTCCAGTGGATCTTCGCATATCTAACCTCTCCAACCTGTGCACATATAGGAGGCCAGTCTGTATTCTTTGCCAAAACTTTTGTTTCTAAAATAAGTGATTCACTATAAGTAAAAAGTACTTGATAATCAGAAGTCAGTAGGATTTCAAACATAGAAGCTTGAAGTTGATTAAGGGAGTGTTCACTGTTCACACAACACTTTAAAAAAAAAAAAAAAGATTCTCATATTTTATCTGAAAAAAATCATATTTTAGTGTTTGCTTTTGCTTCATTAAATCAAAAGCTAAAAGCTGGGGTAGGAGTGTCAATTTCGGACCCGACACGAGTCTAACACAAAATTAATGGGTATGAGTCCAACCTTCATGGGTCCGGGTCGAACCCAAATAACCAAACAATTAAACAGGTCGGGTTCGGGTCAACCTGCTATAACCCATTTAACCCATTTGTGAATTTGAAAGAAAACTAAGTAAATAATTAATTGTAAGAAAAAAAAAGACATGTCTTTAAAACTTAAATGTTAAAAACTAGGGGTGTCAATTTGGGATGGGTTCGGGTTCGCAGGTACGTGTTCATGGGTTCACGGGGTCAGAATTAACCAACCCGGACCCGTCATGTTTAATTATTCATATTAGAACCTTGAACCCGATCTCGACCTATTTAGTTCACAGGTAACCCGGATCTAACCCGCATAATAAAATTATTTTTATTTATATTTAATAATTTCAACTAAATAAATTTAACTTTTTAAAGTCAATCACTATAATACACCATTCATCAATAAAAAAAATTACAATTCACAACATTCAAAAAGAAATAACATGATTACATAAATAACATAATATAATTATCATATTTTTTAGCGCAACACACAAAATAATAACAACATACATAATTAAGGAAGTTTTAAAATTTAAGTTTTAAACACATGTCTTGTTTTTTGTGTTTTCTTAGAATTAATTATTTACTCAATTTTTTTAAAATTCACAACGTGTTAGAGGGTTTAAATGGGTCACCACAGGTTGACCCGAATCTGAACTGTTTAATTGGCAGGTTATTCGAGTTCGACCCAATTTTGACCCGGATTCATGAAGCCTGGACCCATAGTCATTAATTTCGTGTTAGTTCGTGATGGATTTGCGTGTTGAGTCTGAAATTGACACCCCTAGTTAAAACCTCCTTATTTATTATGTATGTTGTTATTATTTTACATGTTTTTTTTTGGTAAGTCGATGCTACCCATTTGGGTAGCTACCCAAGTTGGTTCTATACCATTGGATCAACACACACATATGTGGATGTGTGTGTGAATGTGCTGATCCAACGGTATAGCTACCAAAGGAGGTAGTATCGACTAACCCATTTTTTTGTATGTTGTCGTCAAAGTATGATTAGCATGTTATTACATTTTATTCAATTATGTTATTTATTTTTGTATGTTATGAACTATGATATTTTTATTGATTGAATAGAGTGTCGTTGTGGTTGATTTGAAATTTTTTAAATTTAATCAGTTGAAACTATTAAATGCACATAAAAATAATTTTATTAAACGAGTTAAACAGGTGGGGTCCGGGTTACCTGTAAAATGAACAGGTCAAGTCCGGGTTCAAGATTAAGACACGAATAATTAAACGGGTCGGTCCGATTTGACCTATTCTGACCCGCGAATCCACGAACACGGACCTAACCCAAATTGACACCCCTAGCTGGGGGTGGGGTGCTTCTAATTTTGGAAAAGTGCTTTTGATATTTTTGTAAATCTAGAAGAAATTTGTTTTTGACATTTTATCATCAAATTTTTATCATAATCCAAAATTGTCCCTTCTCCTCCTAAATATTCACGTCATTCATAGGGTATTTTTGTCTTTCTATCCAGAAACTAATTTTGAAAGTCGTCTTTTTTCCTTCCCAAACACTCAAACTTTTATTTTTTCAGCTTTACATTCTACAGTATTTTGCAAACAAATTATTTTCAACTATTTTTGTTTATAGTATAACAAATCACTTCTTAAAGTATACAAAATTAGAAGAAAAAAAATGACAATTAATTTGAAAATACTAAAAAAAATTAGTGATGCCGGCATGCATTTTTCTATCGTTTAATTTGAAGGAGAAATTACCTGAATATAAGGGACAAGATTAATGTTAGAGCTGGATTTAGATTAGCCATGGCTGCTGCAAATGTTGCAGAAGTTAATACCAAGCTCTCAGCATATAAATTGCTTGCTAATGCTGGTCTGCACTTCAAACTACTCCCCATCATTAAAACGTACCAACAACAACACTCTATTTAACAACCCTTTATTGTCATACTTTAACCAACTTTCAACTTTCAAGCAAGCTAAAAAATAATAATTATAATAATAAATAAGAACAAATTTGATCAATTTTTTATTTTAAATTTTTTCTTTTGAGAAAATTGTATTTGTTACCCTAACAATCCGCTTACAATCCCTTGAAAAAATATCATCCAGGTGAATTTTGGCCTAGTCTTCCTGCAGAATCAAATTAATAACAAGGGTAATTTAAAGAACAAGAGCAAGGTAACACAAGAGCATATATAATTGAAATTAAGATCAATACACTTTTAACAATATTCAAATTTCACCTTTCAAAGAATAAAGCAATAGGAGCAATAAAAATGGTGGCGAAAATCAACCGGTAGACGACCAAAATCTTAATCGTCATCCCATCAGCAACAGCAAGTTTGTAAAATATATTAACACCTCCAGATGCCACTTGACAAAGTATCATCAATAACATTGGCTTTATCTCATGTACTGCACCATAACGAGTCGTTTGATCCATTTTTAACTTAATTGTTTCCCATAAAAACAAAATAAAAAAATTATTACACGATCAAAATAAATGCAACATCATCAAATATGACTTGATCATATTATTGTTTTCAGGATAACTTATGCAAAATACAAAGCTTCAAATATAAGAGAGCTAAATAATAGTAACTATATAGAGTTTGACAAGTTAAATCATAAAGCAATTAAGGGAAAATTGAGATGACTACAACGACGATGTCTACATTTAGGTGACGGTTTACTTGTCCTAAAGAAATTGCTACTTTCTGTAAATGTGCATGAGAAAATCTTTTCTTACGTAAAAAAAAATAAGCTCTTTGGATACGAAATGTTAATATCGCCATAAGTAGCATTCTATAATTATTGCGTTTTTATATTGGACACCATTGCTCGTATATGATAGAGTCGTGTTCGAATTGGTGGTATATTGATGAAGCAAGCAATATGCGAAAACAGGGGTAATTTTATTTAATGGCTCAAAGAAATTGTTTCCAAAGATGGATCTTACTTCTAAATGTGGACTATACTTTAACGGAACTATATATGTATATTTGAATGGGTGGTTTGGATTACATCATGAGACATGCATGTACTTGTATCTAATTTTTTAGTTATAGTTAGGATAAACATTACACAGAGTTATGCACTTTCAATGTTGCTTGACACACGAGATCCTCTATTCCATTTCCAATTTCATCTTGTATTCCAACCATATTTAATGTATGTCACGTGTACAAGATGACGATGTCATAATTATACACGTGATATTTATTTGTTGTTATGGACGCAAGATGAAATAGACAATGAAATAGGAGATCCCTACTGCTTTCCTAGTATAGTGAAGTAGTATGCTGTGAATGTTGTTTATCTCTGTTCCTGGATTCATAGTGCAAAATGTTATTGCTCATAAGAACCACTTACCCTATATGACTAAAAATTAGAAAAAATAATGGAATTCTGAATGTATTCTCTTACAAAAGTGTAAAAAGGGTTAATTACAAAACATATCAGTTATTTTTAAAAATTACAAATATCTTCTTGACATCTATTTCTATATTACAAATTGTACCTTCAAGAATGGGTATTGTTAAGTAAATATAAACCTCAATGAGGTGCTTATAAGGGAATATAGTAATTTGAAAAGATAACTGACTTTTTTTGTAATTAGGCAAAAAGTCAAAGGTGGTTTTTTGTAATTTACCCATAAAAAAGAAAAAGACCAGACAAACAAACACAATATTCTTTAACAAGTTCTTAAGCCATCTCATGTGTCTAAAGTTTCTGAAAAAGTGAACCGAAAATTCAAAGAATTTGAGCCCTTTTTCAGGACTTTTACATGTAATGTAGGTGCAAAAAGGGCAAAAATACCTTTCTAGACTCAATATCCTTCCAATATCTACTGCAAACCACATATTGGGATCAAAATACAGCATTTAATTATCATATTTCAGATTCTCAGAGATCGCAAGTAAAAGAAAGATACCATTATGGCCAAAAGTATACAACCACCAAAATATCTCTTTATACTATATGTTACTTCAAGCCCTCTATCTCCTATACACTAAAAGAAACGATACATCCACAACCCCAAACCCGGAAAAAGACCAATCGTATTACACAAACGGTAACGTGCATCCAACTAGAGTCGGAAAAGAACTTCACAAGAAAGATATCAGACTGCGTTTCAAACTATACGTTCTTGTTGATCGACGCGGTGTAAAATTAAGCCCAAACATTTCTTTATTATGAGTCTGCCCAGGTTCGACAGTGCCAACGAGCTTTGCAACGAGAAATGCGCTGTCAGCAATGTGATCCATGTCGTCGGTTTTGGTCCACAAGCGGTGAGCCAATTGTAGCCTTCTGAGTTTGGTGTTTAGGCCGATGCCCCATTTTAGGAAGAGGCTTTCGCGTTCTTGTTCCGAAAGCTTCTTCATCATCCGCTGGCTCAGCATACGTCTCTCCTCGCGAAGAGCCTTCGCGCTGTTTTTAAGAAATATCAGAGGAATGCAAATTATACATACAATTTTCTTTCGAAATTCATTGGTGAACATGAATGACTTGTACAGTTTTACGAATGCAATGTCGAACAATACGGTGAATTTATTTAAGAAACAATAATGTAATTAAACAACATAATAAACAGCATATATGAAAGTTCTATAATATTATCAAAATTGTCAAGAATCAACATACTAAGGGATAATTGCAAAAACTATCCTCAAGTTTAGCCTAATTACAAAAAATCTAGTTATCTTTTAAAAATTACAAATACCTCCTTGAGGTTTGTGTTTGCCTTACAAATTACCCTCCTGTCACGGGGTATTTATAATTCTAAAAAATAATTGGTTCTTTTGTAATTAAGCTAAACATGATAGTATTGTAGTTATCCCATATAATAAAGTAAATAAAAGTTTCATAAATTTGACTTAGTATAATACAAAGTGGACACTAGAGCATCAAAATACAATAAAGGGATTATTACAGAAATACCCTGAGGTTTAGTCTAATTACAAAATAGCCTAGTTATTTTAAAAATTACAAATACCCCCTTCACAATTGTGTCTCTCTTACAAAGTAATAAAACACCCTTCAACATGGGGGGTAATTGTTAGGCAAATAAAACCTTAAGAGGCTGTTTGTAACACTATAAGGGGTATTTGTAATTTTGAAAGATAACTGGAGTATTTTTGTAATCAGGCTAAACCTCATGGGTGTTTTGTAATTATCCCTACAATAAATGTAATCAAATATTAAAGGTATGGAATACTCGCCTACCGATAAGCATTAGAATTGACTGAAATCACAAACAGAAAATTATCAAGTTTTATATACATTACCAGATTATTTATATCTATCAACAACTGCTCGTAGGTATAAACACATATTGAAACCAAAACTTTGGAAGGACAGGGCAATCATACCTGGAAGACAGCGTCAGACATTTCCCGTTCACGGTGGTCTTATCTCCCTGAGAGAATTTATGCTTCAAGAATTTCATCCTCCTCATCTCAACCTCCAAATATATAGCGTCCGAAGGATCACCTTGAAAAAGCATGAAGAAATAGGTTCTATGTACGAGCGACACATTACAAGCATGCCAAAGCTCAATTATTTCTCGTTGGAGTCTTTTGAACTCCGCAGGCCAGCTTGAAGGATCTTTGAGTTCATCTTCGATTGGATCTAATCCAACATCTTTGACATTCTTCTTTGGAGACTCGTCGACCTTTGGATCATTCTCGTTCGACTGCAAAAATCATTACATGCAAAGCAATCAAGCAGCTAAATTCACCAAATTTCCAAGAACATGGTGTAATAGCAGGGATAACTATAAAAACTACCAATGAGATTTGGGTTAATTACAAAAAAACCCACATGTTTTTGAAAATTACAAAAAATCCCGTGACACTTTACCCCTTTCATAAGCAAAACATTTCAAATATTCCCCTTACATTTGTAAAAATATTGCAATTATCCCCTACGTTCAACACAGATCAAACCTCAAGGTTTTCTTTTGTAATTTTCAAACATCTCTGGTGTTTTTTTGTAGTTAACCCAAACCTCAGGGGTAGGTTTTGTAATTATCCCATAATAGTATCATGTAAGTTGTTTGTTTTTGTGCTCAAGTATGTGCATCTACATATATCTATATTAATATGGGTTAACATGCAAACATTTGAATACATGCATCTCTGAAACTATGGAAATTTAACACAGTGACTATAATATTCATCCTAAAGCATTTTCTTTTATCCAAGTATGTTTAATAACAATTTAAAGGTGTGACTTTGAATATGACGAAAATATTGAACTTTAAGAAATTTCTCAAACAAAAAGGTTCAACACAAAAGATATCCTGAATTTAGGATATGAAAGCTAACACAGTCCCAAAAAAGAAAAATATAAATTGTTGGGATAATTACAAAACCCCTCTAGGTTTGGGTTAATTACAAAAAAATCTAGAAATGTTTCAAAATTACAAAACAAAGCTCATGTTTCATTATGGCTTAAATTTAAATTTAAGGGGGTAATTGTAACATTTTTATAAATATCAGGGGATTTTGAAATGTTTTTTGCTTATGAAGGGAAAAAATGTAATACGGAATCAAACTTCAAGGGTTTTTTTGCAATTTTCAAAAACCTCTGGATTTTGTTGTACCAAACAGAGCATGCCAATTAGCTATAGAACTTAACAAGTGTAAGAAAAAGAAATCGAAACTCACTGGATTCTTTATATATACGTGCTCAATCGGAAGTTCAGTCTTATCCCTCATATCAGTAGTGCTGCTAATAACATCATCATCATCAGTTGCAAATTTCACATTCGGGCTGTCGATCTCGATATCAAGAGCATTTCTTGGCGATGACTGAGAATCTTTTCTCGATAAACTTTGCATATCAGGATTAAAGCTTAACGGAGATAATTTCCTCTCAAAACCCACGGATTCTCTTTCTGATCCGAAAGACGATGCATTCTCACTGAAATCAATCGTCTTAAACCATGGAGACCCCGAGTCAGCAATACTCGCTTTACAGCTTCTACTTTTAGAAAATTTCAAGCTTCGAGCTACAGACGAATCTTTAACAGACTCACGTGTCGAAGATAGATTTTCAAGAGACGGGACGTCAAGAAAATGAGTCGAGCTAAATTCTCTCTCTTTCTTACACAGAGGATGTAATAATAACTCTTTTACTTGGTCTCCATTTGAGGATACGACGTGAGAAACTATATCGTCCTTCATTTCACTATCGTTCTTCAAGGGAGTTAACGGCGATTCCAAATTTCGCACATTTCCGTTTACGTAGACTTCTACCTCAGGCATTGCACTGTTCTCTTCAGAACATAAGTGATTCGACTCTTTAGCCCCTTTTTCGCTCGACTCTTCGGCCTCGATGCAGCGAACTTCTTTGCATAGATCCTCCGACGTCCCACTACTTTGTTTCTCAATCTCCTCCCACCCGTGATACGAATATCTTTCACTAGAGTTCGAAGTTAAAATCCTCGGAGATGTGTTATTGTGCGAAAAGTTCTCGTCAAAATATGGAACTTTTACGATATGATCCTCCGAACTTGTTCTGCTGTGCCCGTCAGAACACGTTCTTGTATCAACGTCCAAGGAGTGAGGATCGGCCAAAATGGATGTCTCCTGTCGTCTGGTTTCGTTGTCGGGTGATTTTTGCACGCGCAGATGAGGGTAGTCTCCCAATCCTACCTAGAGACGAAAAAAAAATCATGAAACAATTAAACATGCGAAAAAGGAAAAAGGGATAGAAAACAAGGTCTGATTAATGAATGGTTACCCGTGTCATCGAATTGGCATCATCTCCAAGCATTTGTAATAAATCTTTAACTTGTGATTGAGCAATATCTCTTTGCAGAATGAGATCATTAATCTCCTCCTCAAGCTACAAGATGAACGTACGAAAGCCCAAAGTTGATAAAAGTTAATTTTCATGTAAAACCGTATTATATAGCTCCACAGTTGATATAGTCGATGTTAATAGTAAACCTGTATCTTGATACATTGTTGTTTTAACTTCAAAATACCACGATAGGTGAAATTTCGCATTCTTCAGATGAGATTTTGCATTTCATAATGAAAAGATTTAATCTTCACAGTTACAGCAATGAAAAAGGAGCAGACTTCGAATTAATGCTTAACGTAATTTTTACTCTGTTTATCTCATCCATTTCGAATTTAACGGTGAGCATGCTGTCGTTTAACTATTTCAGAATTCTGAGTTGAATGGCTTTAAATTTTAATTTTAATTTGTAACAAAAAACTTCAAGAGGCCCCATGATAATATTAGTGCGTGAACGTACTATGCAATTTTTAGACCACAACACGTAATTCAGAGTAGGGATAAATATGATGCGAATGAAGAACAAATACGGACTCGAATAAAATGACACAAACATTTGTTTTAAAGAAACACATAGATTTACTACCTTTTCAATTTGAAGATCTTTCTCTCTTAGTATTTCCGAATAATTTGACGGGGAAAAAGTTGATCGGGGACTTCTCAGCTCACTCTCAAGTCTTGCTAGCTCTCTCTGCAAATACTTCACCAAAGCTTTGTCAGACATGACAACATTAACTCGGGCATTCGTTGTCACTTCCTTTGCGCAGCTGGCAAACAGAAGAGTGTTTCTTGATTGCTCGACATGACTTCTTGCAGGGCTCATTGTACAGATGATGGCTGTCTTAGCATTTCCTCCCAATGATGTTTGTAGAATTCGAGTTAGCTTAGAATCTCTGTAAGGAATGTGTCCGCTTCGGCTTTTGCTGTATATAGTCATAAAACAATATAAATAAACAACACGAAAATATGATCTAATACAACATTTCAGTAGACGAAACGAGCTTCAGTTGCAACGATGATAGTATATAAGTGGATAATAAGATTTCGACTTTAAATTTGTTTTTATGTTGAGTAAAAACATATTCTATTATTCTGCTCTTCCAAATGAATGAAGTTTAACTATTTCTTTTGAGGGTTAAAATAGAAAATAAAAGTTTGTAAAGACTCTGTCTTTCTAGTTAGGGATAATTACAAAAGTGTGGGGTAATTACGGAGGAAACAAACCTTGAGGCTTGATTTCGTCTTACATTTTCTCCCTTCATAAGACAAAAAAATTCAAAGGCCCCATTTACATTTATAGAAATATTACAATTAACCACTTACAATTA
Organism: Rehmannia glutinosa; assembly: GCA_016081115.2. Lineage (NCBI taxonomy): Eukaryota > Viridiplantae > Streptophyta > Magnoliopsida > Lamiales > Orobanchaceae > Rehmannia > Rehmannia glutinosa. The sequence goes on along the minus strand of JABTTQ020002144.1, from coordinate 329,473 downwards.
TGGCTGAATCAAACCTTAGGGGTAGTTTTGTAATTTTGAAACTTCTCCGGGGATTTTTGTAATCACCCCAAACCTCAGGGGTAGGTTTTGTAATTATCCCTTCTAGTTATAATTCTAGCCAATTTAAACTGCATTATTTGGAAAAAAAAAAAAGGAAATGCAAGAAAATCAAGAGCAGTGCCATGTTCTCACATCTTAATCAGCCAAAAGAAATAACATATTCGGATTTCAGACTGCATCTTTAGTTTTTCAATAATAATGTAGATACATTCAAAGCATAACAAGAAATTCAGCATATATATGTGGCAAAGCCAACTTTAATACAAAGTAAAATTCTAAAAAAGTGATGTTTTGAGAAACAATGAGAACGACAAAATACCTCAGCTTACGAATAACAGTTCCTAGTGTTAGCAAACTGCGATTTATGTGGCAGCCTTCTTTTAACCTTGTCCCAGCCGATAACGATTGAGATGCTCGCTCACTTCCAGCCAGATCGACAAAATTCTATATAATGATGCGAAATTTGATTTTCAGTGAGAAAAAACACCACATTCAGAATGAACATCAAATCATGTCTTACAATTTATTTTTCATTATAAAATATTGCATTACCACAGTCGCTGCAAGAGTGCTCGCGTTATCCCTGCCTAGAAACTCGCGAGAAGAGCTTTCAATTGTCTGCAACAACACATTGGTCATTGATAAAAGTTATCGCATTCAGTTGTCTGAAATAATACACATGCACAGCAATATTTAATGTATCCGATGATGTTTTTGCAAACAAACATGTTTTTAATGTAATTGCATTTCATGTTGGAAAAATAGGAAATATGAAAAATTAATAGCAATTACCAGTCTGATAATCTGGTGAGATCTGGAGCTCATTTCGTTAAGGGATGTCTCTCCAATTTGTCTTTGAGCTGCAAATATTGAAAAAATTACTGAGAATCCAGAGTTCTATATTCTAGAAAATCGAACAGTTGTTTCGGTTAGGATTTAAATTTAAACATTTCAAATTAATTATAACGAGGGATTATTACAAAAACTACCCCTGAGGTTTAACCTAACTACAAAAAACTCCAGTTAATTTTTCAAAATTACAAATACCCCATTAATGTGTTACAGACACCCCTTTGAAGTTTACATTTACCTAACAAATACTCCCTCCTATGGTGCAATTATTAAAAGAGAAACAAATATCAGGGGTAATTTGTAATTTTGAAAGATAAGTGGGGTATATTTGTAATTAGGCTAAACCTCAGGGGTAGTTTTAGTAATTAACCCTTAATTATAACAAATCCAACAGATTTAAGTTATAATGGATTTCAATGATCCAAATCCTCCCATGATTATAGTCATTGAGTATCTGTCCTGTTACTCGGTGATATAGCATCAACAAATCATGGATTCAATATCTTAAACCCGAATTTTTGTTTTTCTCGAAATGAATCCAAAATTGTCGATGCAAATGTAACTTCAAAATATATCATTTCCTCTACCTTCACATATAGAAAGGAAGTGAATCACATGATTCCAGTCCTTCAAAATTTCCTCTGTCAGCTTCTCGACTATGGTTCCTCTCTAGCAAAAAATTATCAATCAGTTAATCGAAAAACAAAAGTAATAAAAAGTTCAAATCAAATTGCCTGTCAGGAAAAACGAATATTCACCTCTGGATCATCTAGAAGTCTTAGTGGAGTGCTATCTACACTGAGAAGGTCCCTGACAGATTCATTGTAAATCTCCATAGCAGAGAACTTCAACACAAATTCTCTTTCTGGGTGCTGAAAATCTCTCAGTTAGAATCAACAAATTGCACGAAAATATGATAAATGCAGTCATAAACGAAGATAAAAATAGCATTTGGTTTTTTACCTTCTGTATGTACTGATATATGTCAGCTATTGCATACTCGGTAATTCCAGTCATCGTGTATGTCTTTCCGCTGCTCGTTTGTCCATATGCAAAAACACTCGCTACGGAAAATGTATCGAAACAATTATCAGAGGAACACCACAAAAGAGACTGAAATGGGAATTAGGAAAACCATAAACGACACTCACAATTCATTCCATTAATAACCGAAATTGCAATATCCTTTGCTCCTTTTTCATACACTTCCCTTGTGGAGCAATCACTCCTGAATACCCTATCTACATTAAAATAATAATAATAATAATAATAATAATAATAATAATAATAAATCCACCAAATTTTCTCAAATTGTTAGCAATATACTCTTGAGAACTATAATTGAAAAATGAAAAATCCAGAAATAAGAAACAAACAGGAACTTTGATAAACAGGGCTTTTCAGACAAAAATTGCAGTCTGCTAATACTTAACAAGACATTATAATTACACAATTGCCGCATAAACTTAAACATGGTACAGTAAATTATGATCTGTCAAATATCATGATCAAAGTAGATTCAACAAAATTCAAACACTCAAGATTCTGAAAACCCATAAAAGAAGAAAAAAAAATCAACAAAAATATTACAACTCTAAAAAGAAGGAACACTTGAGAACTATATTGATAAATCAAAAATCCAGAAATAAGAAACAAATAGGATCTTTGATTAATAAGGGCTTTTCAGACAAAAATTGCAGTCTGCTAATACTTAAACAAGACAGTATTAATACACAATTTCCACAAAACATAAACATGGTACAGTAAATTATGATCTTCTGGTATGTATCATGATCAAAGTAGATTCAACAAAATTCAAACCCCAAAGATTCTGAAAACCCACAAAAAATTCAACAAAAATAAAACTGAAAAATACATTTGTTAAAAAAACTGCAAAAACTTACCAAATGTATAAGCAGTGGGATACATAGACCTCTCGGAAGCAGATAAACCAACATTCTTGTAAACAATTGTGTTATCATTTATACATTCCCAATCTGAAACATCATTTCTCAATAATTCTTTACCATTCAACGGCCTTAACCTCACCGACACATAGATCCTCTCCTCATTCCCGCTCACAAACTCCTCTCCACTCTCCATTTCACCCCAACACTTTTGGGAAATTACAGAATCAACCCCTCAAGATTCATACCATAACTGCAAAAGAGGGTTCTAAGAATTTTGGTGCACCCAATGATGATCATTTCTGAGAAAACACAGACTGATGTGTGGGAGTCAATGGAAATATATTAATCCCACATCATAATTTGTGGTCACACATTTTGTCTCATGCATTAATGAGAAAATTATGCATTTCATTTTTTATTTTTTTTGCAAAGGGTTATGTGGTCCATATCTACAGACTGTCAAATGTCTTCATCTTTATGAATGTTTCCTAAGTCAGGGGTTTGAAAAATTAAAATAATCTGAGGATTAGGTTTAATTTTTGTCATGCTTAAGAAACAAGAATTTAAGAATAAAGGGAAAAAAATAGAAATTCTGATTTAATGGGTCGTTTTCAAAGAATGGTGATTGTGATTGTTATAAAGAAAATTCTCTTCTTTATACAATTTCTCTCCTTTTTTCTTCCCTCTGTGAAATGGGATTTCAGAGAGGTAGAAAAAAGAGAGATTTTGTATAATTTGGTATTTTAGGATTTTTTTTTTTGAAATAAAAGTTGGTCCTTTTTCTTTTTCAGGCTTTGATCATTTCTTGAAGATGGTAATGACGAAAAAGACTGTACATTTATTAACTTTTTCTTTTTGTAGATTTCTGTTAACGTAAGCAAAGTTAAAATAGGCAGATGTAACTAATCCTTAAACTAATGGAATTTACGAGGGGTAGGATTATATAGGATCTATGTGGGCTAATATTTAGTTGACAAGGATGTCCAAACATGATTTATGACCCCAAAAAGTTATATTTATTTATTTCTCTTGTGCATTTCACATTTTTTGACAATGATGGGCTATCCCACTTACAATTAAAGAGTTGCAATAGAAAATGATAGTTTATGTGTACTTAATTTAATTTGTTCGATGAAATTTATTTATTCTATTAAAAATATTGATCAAAGTATTTCTAAGAAAAATTAATTTTTGGAATGAGATTTACAACTTAAGATAATTGCATGACTCAATGTATATTACATGATATATTTATTACGTAATATATCAAATACATGGATGTTGCACTCTATATTGTTGTGTACACATCGAGTGCATCATCCAGAACTGTTATCCTTATATAACTTAATTAATTTAATTAAGGCTGATGAATCTATACATAATTTCCTTATATAACATTATATGGACAAATTACATACACCCAAATAAGAAGAAAATTATTAAATACCAAGATCATGATATGTTATATTTGTTTAGTGCATTTATCAACTTAATTTGGATACTGAATTTGAAATTCATCTGGACATTGAATAGCATTAAATAGAGTTATTCCAATCATTTCTTACTTAAACCTAGCACCATTAGCACATGGCATCCTTTTCTTTATTTTGCTTGAATAATGCCACCAGGCATGTTAATGCTAAGATAGAAGATAAATGATAAAGAAGAATGGAATTTTCATTTCAACTCAACATTCAAATTTGCTGCTACAACATATATATATACAGTGAAGAGATAACAGAAACCTAACAAACTAACTGCTACCTTCAAACTAACTAACGGAATAGTAACAATTAACTAACAGAGGTAAAACAGAAAATAGAACATTCTAATACACCCCCATCAAACTGAGTATAACCAGGGGGCTCAGCCAAAGACAACTGAGAACACAACTGAGTAAACCGAGCAGTAGACAATGGTTTAGTGAGCGCATCAGCAACCTGGGAAGCAGCAGGAATAGGTCTAACATCAAGTTCATGAGACTGAACCTTCTCTCTGACAAAGTGAACATCCACCTCTATGTGTTTAGTTCTAGAGTGGAAGACAGGATTAGAAGCTAAGGCAACGGCCCCAGAGTTATCACACCACAAGACGAAGGATTTTCAACGACCAAACCAAGCTCGAAAAACAAGGACTGCTAGCCCAAATTAACTCGGTGGCGGCAGCGGTGACACCTATACTCGGATTCGTCGCTGCTTTTAGCAACAACATTCTCGCTTCTTTAGAAGACCAAGCTATCAAATTGGACCCATGAAAAACACAATAACCGGATGTACTTCTTCCGTCATCCAAACAACTAGCCCAAATCAAGATCAAAACCCCCAAGATGCATTCTAGAAGAAGAGTGAAAACATATACCAAGATGAAGTGTGCCCTTCAAGTACACTGAGTACCCTCTTACAAAGCGACAATGGTTGGTTGTAGGAGAATGTAAAAACTGACTCAATTTATTTACTGAAAAGGATATATCTGGCCTGGTTAAAGTAAGATATTGCAATGCTCCAACAATACTTCTATACAAGGTAGGAGAGGAAAACTGAGAATTGTCATGAAGAGAGAGTTTCTGGCTGGGGCAAGAAGGAGTAGGACAGGCTTTGCAATCAAACATCTTAGCCTTCATGAGTAAATCAGTGATGTACTTAGGTTGATTAAGCAAGAAACCACCAGACTGAGGAAGTTTATGAACTTCTATCCCCAAAAAATAACCAACCTCACCAAGGTGTTTAAGAGAAAAAGCTTGCTGCAATTTGAGATATAATATCTTTGAACAAAGGAAGGGTCATCTCCTGTGATGAGTATATCATCCACATAAACCAATATAAGATGAAGTTTATGAGTGGGTCAAGATAGAACAGAGAACTATCGATGTGGATTCGAAAAAGCCAAGCATTGAATGAAACTCTTCAGTTTTTCAAACCATGCCCTGGGGGCATGTTTAAGACCATAGAGGGCTTTCACAAGTCTGCACACATGTGTAGGTTTGGATGGATCAACATAACCCTCAGGCTGACTCATGTACACCTTTTGTTGAAGCTCACCATTTAGGAATGCATTATTAATATCCACTTGCCGAATGATCCATCCTCTGGAGACAGCAAGAGAGAACATGACTCGATGAAAGGAGTTTTTATAACAGGGCTAAAGGTCTCAAAATAATCCACCCTGCTGCGATCGTTGAAACCCTTTAGCCACTAACCTAGCTTTAAACCTGTCAATCTTTGCCATCAAAGCTTATGTTTAAGCTAAAACACCCATTTATCTTCGCAAACATTCATGTTGGAATCATAAGGTACAAGTTCCCAGGTATGATTTCTAATCAAGGCTGCAAACTCATCATCCATAGCCTCTTTCCATCTTGGATGGGACAAAGCATCAGAAACTGTAGATGGTTCATGAGAAGAAAGAGAGGTAATAGAAGCAGAGAAGACTTTGGGCTTAGAAATACCAAGTTTGGATCTAGTAAGCATGGAGTGAGTATTGGTTGAAGTGATGGGCAGATGAGGGGGAGCTAGAGGAGATAATGGAGGACTGGGAGGAGGAGAAGGAGGGTGAACAGGTGTAGAAGGAGGAGAAACATGAGTAACAGGAGACACAGGAGAAATAGGTAAAATAGGGAGAGCATTAAGCACATGAGTGGTAGAGGATGGAGATGACACATGATTAGAAGGAAACATGGATGAATAAGGGAACTCTTGTTCATTAAAAGCCATGGTTCTAACAATATAGACCACCAAAGGGGAGATAGGCATCTATAGCCCTTATGAGAAGGACTGTACCCCAAAAAGAGACATCTGGTACTTCTAAATTGCATTTTAGTGTTGTTATAAGGTCTGAGATAGGGATAGCATGAACAACCAAACACCTTAAGAAAAGAATAATCTGGAGAAGTTTTAAATAGAATCTGAAAGGGAGAAAGATTGTGTGTAGTGGAGGATGGCAGTCTATTTATAGTATATACAGCAGACACAAATGAATCCCACCAAAACTTCATAGGAAGCTGAGCATGAGCTAACATTGAGAAGCCCATGTCAACTATATGTTGATGTTTTCTTTCAGCTCTTCCATTTTGAGGACGAGTATGAGGACAAGGATGTCTAAAAACAATACCTAAGGACTTGAGAAGAGGTAATAAAGACCTGTATTCACCACCCCACCAGTTGTAAAGGCAAGAATATGGGAATTGAATTGTCAGTGACATAAGTATTGAATTGAACAAACATAGAGTACACCTCATTTTTAGAATGTAATGGAAATATCCAAGTAAATCTCACCGAAGTCATCAATGAAATGCACATAATACTTGTAACCATCAAGAGATGGAATGAAGAAGGGACCCCAAACATCCGTGTGCACAAGTTGAAAAGGTGCGATAGTATGGGATGGAACAGAGGGAAAAAAATAGATCAGTATTTTGCCAACTTTACAAGCGACACAAAAATCCAAGGATTTAACAGAACATGCAAAGTTTTAAGAACTTGAGAAAGAAACAGAACTACAAGGATGGCCAAGTCTTTGATGCCAAAGACTAACAAATTATTTAATTGAGCAACATTACAACCGAAAGAAGGTCAAGGAGACAACAACGGTGGAGAAGTCCACTTGATATAGACCATCTTTAAGAGAGCCCCTCAAAGAACACCACATGAGTGTGTTTGTCCTTGACAAGACAAAAAGTATCATGAAATTCAATGAGGACATTGTTATCTCTCGTAAACGGAAAATACTTAACAAATTTTTGGTAATTTGAGGGACATAGAGGATGTTGTTAAATGCAGAAAGTAGAGGAATTGAGACTGGGAACAATGGAAGTACCTATATGAGAAATGGGGAGTTGAGAACCATTACCAACTGACAATTTGTCAGATCCAAGATATTCATTATTGAGGCTGAGATTTTGAAGATTTGCAGTCACATGACTAGTTGCCCCACTATCAACAAACCATTGAGTATCACCGAAAAAGAAAGACTGAATTAGAACCAAAGATTATTAGGAGCATTAAACACAAAGTGGTAGAAGCAATATGAGCCGAGGAGAAGAGGAAACGCGGATGAATCCAGGCCATGAAAACTGATATCAAACCGTTTGAAGCATTTCGAAGCAATATGATTTGTCTTTCCACAAATCTGACAAGCAGGTTTATTAGATCGACCAAACCTGCCCCTGCCACGTCCTCTAAAAGGAGCACCACCACGAGGAACAGAGGAAAAGCTATTTGCCGAAAAACTAGAACCTCTCCCGGCCTAGCACTTAAAAGGCAACATTTGCGAGTGAAAACCATCGGAAGGAAGGCTAGAATTAAGTTGTTGCAAACGCATCTCCCGAGTTTGCAAAGCAAAATGAACATCCTGAAATGTAATATTATCGGATCTTGAAGTCGATTTACAACCACAGATTCATACTCCTGGGTCCCCAAACCTCCGAGAACATACAAAATCAAGTCATCATCACTTAAATTTTGACTGCGGCATGTAATTGATCAAAGAATACCTCTCATTTTTAACAAGTAATCATCAATCGAGGAGTCAGCTTTCTTAGTAGTTTGTAACAAAAGACGAAGATGCATAATTCGAGATCTAGACTGATTATGAAACAAATTCGCAAGAACAGACCAAATCTCAGCCGATGTAGTACATCGCGTAATATGACCAAGCATCGATTCAGAAATGGATGTTAATAACCAACTGAATAAGAATTGATCACATCGCAACCAGATAACATACTCCGGATTAACAGCAGGAGGTACCGAAGAAGAAGATGCAGACAAAAACTGAGAAGGTGAAACCAGTGTACCAGTGAGGAAGCCATCAAAACCATGAGCTCGAGTTGTAGCAAGCACTTGTGATCGCCAAAACATGTAATTGCTACGATCAAGCCGAATCGTAGCGTAGTGAAATTTGGAAGAATAACGAAGAAAGCAGAAGATGAAGATAACTCAGAGGTCACCGCCATGGCGGAGAAAAAAAAAATCACCCAAGTCGAACAGCTCTTGATACCATGTTAATGCTAAGATAGAAGATAAATGATAAAGAAGAATGGAATTTTCATTTCAACTCAACATTCAAGTTTGCTGCTACAACATATATATACAGTGAAGAGATAACAGAAACCTAACAAACTAACTGCTACCTTCAAACTAACTAACGGAATAGTAACAATTAACTAACAGAGGTAAAACAGAAAATAGAACATTCTAATAAGGCACCAGCCCATGTCCCTCAAATTCCATTGAACCCCAAAATGAGTATAATTATATATACTAAATGAGGACAAGAATATATAATATCCTTCCTTAATGCCTCATTCTTATTAATTATACTAAATCCCAATCATTAATTTTTCTTAATTAATCTTGATTAAGCCAAAACATTAATCTCTTGATTCTGACAATAATTATCCACTAATCAAAGTTTTAAAAAAAGATAAATTGAAAAAACAGCCAACATTGATCAACCTTTAATCATCAGCTAGCATGTTGTGTTGTTCAACTACTCCAAAGTGAGACATAGAGAAAAAGCTGCAAAAAAAGAAATAGAGTGGGACACATTTTTGACCAAGAAATGGCATTACATCCCATGTGCAGGAAGAAAAAAAAAATTGTGCCTCATCATTATTCGCCATGCAAATGCATGCATGTGGCAACAAGAAAATCTTTGATAGTTGGATTATCTGTCTTCAATTATTTTCTTGAACATAAAAGGTTATATTTGATTTTATTTTGAAATGTTCTAATAAAAATATTGAAACGTATATTTTAGAAAAGTATATTTGGTAAATGTGTGGTGTGTTTGATATTATACTGAATATGGTTGATTTGTGAAAGTATTTTCAGGCTTCATTTGATTGGTCAAATCAATAGCTTGTTTGTATAATCTCATAAGACCATATATTTTCAAATCTTTCAGCTAATATTTTGAGCTATTTTAATTTGCGTTTAGATGAAAGAATTTGGATTAGAATTATGGATTTCAAACAACTCTTCATAAGGTGGTATTGAACCACCACCATGGATCAAAAATAGCTCAAAATATAACACTAAAGATTTAGAATCCACTGTATACAAATAAATTCAATAGATTTGTTATTATAGATTTGAAATCATCAGCTTCAAATTTATTCATCCAAATGAAGTCTAGAGAAATTGTGTTTGATTTTCTTTTTGAAAGAGACATTTCTTAGAGAAGATGTGTGGAATTTCATTTGATGAGTTATATCACAAAATCATTTTATAGTGCTATATTATTTATTGTTTTTGTATTAATGTAAAAATAGATGATATATATTTATGGCAAAATTGGTTTTATCGTCCTCTAAGTAGGCCTACTTGGAGTTTTGGTCTTTTTTTATTCTTGATTTTGAATTTAGTCCTTTAAGTGAGAAAAATTCAGATTTTTGGTCCTATGACCGCCTACAGCAGGTAAATTTTACCTAACTGACATGGAATTTTATTTTTTTAAAAAATATATTTCTAAGAAAAAATATTGATGTGGCAATATATGTTGACTGAGGTGGCAACATCTATTTTTAAGAATTTAATTTTTCCTTTGTGCTGTTTTTCTTTTTATCAATTCTTCCCCCTTCTTCTGTGAATTTCATCACCGAAGCCCTCTCCTTTGAATTTCATCAATGGCCGCCCACTCCCCCGTTCCTCGTCGCCGCTGCCGTCTCTCCTCTCTTCTTCTTTTTCTCCTTTTTCTACTCCTCCCTTTCTCTTTCTTCACCCAAAACAAAGCCTAGATTTTTAAATACTTCATTTACCTGAGAAGGAGGAGGAACTGTGAGGGAAAATATAGGGAGATGGATGACTGCCGACCGGAGGTGGGGGAACGGATTGGAGGAGGAGACGAAAGAGTTGGGCAGTGAGGGAGGGGGTTAGTCGATGATACTCACTTGGGTAGCTATCCAAGTGGGTTCTATACCGTTGGATCAATATATGCGCACACACATCCACATGGGTGTGTGTTAATCCAACGTATAAAATCCACTTGTGTAGCTACCCAAGTGGGTAGCATCGACTTACCCGAGAGGGGTTGCCAGTTGCAGATGTTCTTCTCATTTACCTTTTCTTCTTCTTCTTTTTTCTTTTTCTTTTCTAATTTTATTATTTACTTAGTTTAATAAAGTAATATGTCTAAATCATTTATCAATGCTTAAATATCAAACATTTTTGAATTACTTGTTTCTTTAGAAATTAATACATAATATAATATGTTAATCATTTTATTTATTTATTGTTGAATCAAATATGTTAGCTAATTTCAATGTTTTCTAATTGTACAGTATAGATTATTTATGTGTTTAGTAAAAAAATGTATTATTTAATATTGGAAAGACAAAAACAAAAATACAAGAGAAAATAAATTTAAAAAATTAAATTTTAACATCTACATACTTATATGAATCTGGTCGGTTGAAATATAATTACTAAATTTTCTTATTATATTAAATTTTATCAATATTGCTAATAAGACTGTTTTGTCCAAATAAAAATGGCAAGTTGACTTTGGTTCTTCTTTTCCCTACAAATTTGTCTACATAGGCTGCTAACTCATATTTGTTTTTTCAAAATTAGGTTTTTTTAAAATGTTAATGTCATGTCAGCCAACAGGTAAAGGTTACATGTTGTAGGAGGTTACGGGACCAAAAATCTAAAATTTTTCCATTTAAAGAACTGAATTCAAAGTCAAAAACAAAAAAGGACCAAAACTCTGAGTAAGCCTACTTAGAGGACGAAAAAAACAATTTTGCCTATATTTATTATAATGTAAGGGTTGAAAGATATAACCATATAATTTACATTGATGTAATGATTGTGAAATGTATACACATATATATGGCAAATTACAAAACTATCCATTAGGTTTAGCCTAAATTTTAAAAATCTAGTCATCTTTCAAAATCACAAGTATCCCTCAAAATATCATGGACACTCGCTTGAGGTTTATAATTAATTAACAAATACTCTCCCTTAACGGTGTATCTGTAAAATAGAAGTCAATCAAGGAGTTTATTTTTTAATTTTGAGAAATTATTGTGTTTATTTGTACTCAGACTAGATTTTGTTTAATTAGGGAACTTGGTATGGTTCCAAACATTAAACGTACCCAATATACATGAGGGGGAGAGTCCAAGCCCACCAAGTGATATTTCATTTAAAAATCAATTGGTATTGGGAGAAGTAACTCACTAGGCTTACACAGTATATTCTCTTCCCCTAATAATCAATGTGGGATAACTCATGAAATGTACCTGATATGAGGGGGAAAGCCTAAGCCCACTGATGGAGATAAGATTTGAGATATTATTTCAAGATATCTTAGTATCTATTAGGATTAGTTTGTGGGTTATATACTTATCTTTAAGAGTTTTCAATAGTTAGAAGTTTTATTGTTGTAGGAGTTTAATCTTATAAATACTTGTTTTGTTATTATTTTTTGGAGGTTGATTATTGAATTAAAACTCGGATTACTCTCTCAATTGTTGTACCTTTTAAGGTATTCTTACAGAACCAACGTACAAGGTGAGCTTTATCTTTATTGTTCATTATCTTTATTTTTCACGCTTCTGACTGCATCAGTTGGTATCCAGAGACCAGCAACGATCCTTAATATTCCATCACGACACCACTTAGGTTTTGAATCTCCGAGCAATGACACTGTTCAAATTTGCAAGCAGATCGACGTTAAAACAAGTGAATATCGCACGCATACAATATTAAGAAATCAAAAGACTTATTGAAAAACTATTTCTGGTGATTGTGAGTTTGCCTATGTTGTGTCCATTCAGTTCACCTTATTGAAAACCTATTCAACGGATATGGCTGGTTTATTGTTTGGAGACATTGAAGATGGTGGTTGTAATGGACCACCAATTTTTGATGAAGAAAGCGATGACATGATAAGGAGATTGACTACGAAAAACCTCCAAACTTTGATGACGATATTGGGGGTTATGATGGGACACCTATATTTGAGAAGACGGAGGTTGACTACGAAGAACTTCCAACCTTTGATGAGAAATTTGTTGGTTATGATGGGTCACCTATATTAGATAAGAAAGATGACGACGCAATTTCGACTGTTTACTACGAAAAACAGCCGAAATTTGACAAGGTGGATATCAATTATGATAGACCACCAACTTTCAACAAAGAAATTGATGTTGTTGAAAATTATGATATTTTGCTCAATCCTAGAAAATTTGATTGGCATCATGCTATTAGAATGATAACACACATGTGCAGCCAATATGGTCTTTGTAGTTTTAAGGGTTTTTGGAAAGTTTGCAAACTACTAAGGAGCGTGTATGATAACCCGTTCGTAACTACTGTTGGTATTCATCTTATTTTCTGGTTTTGTCCTCATCGCCCTCCTCCATGGTTTAACAATTCTTCTAGTGATGATCTCCCTTCTGATTCGTGGACGAATCATCTCGGCCCTGGAGAGATTGATGGAGATGATATTTGAGATATTATTTAAAAATATCTTAGTATCTATTAGGATTAGTTTTAGTGGGTTATATACTTATCTTTTAAGAGTTGTCAATGGTTAGGAGCTTTATTGTTGTAGGAGTTTAATCATACACGTACTTGTTTTGTTATTATTTTTATGGAGGTTGATTATTGAAATGAATCTCGAGATTATTCTCTCAATTATTGTCTCTCTTACGGTATTCTTATATAATCAACGTACGAGGTGAGTTTTATCATTTGTTCACGCTTCAGCCTGCATCACCCACTAGGTGATGTTCCAACCGAATACCAATTTGTGATTGAAGAAGTAACCCACTTGGCTTACACAATATGTTTTCTTTTCCAAATTAATCAATGCGGGACAACTCACAAGTGGCATATTTCAACAGATTTCGATGATATTGTTTTTTAGAGTTTTTCGTAATTAATCAATGGTATTTTTTGTAATCACACACATATATGCACCTATATATATACGGCAATCACATAGTTATGTGATTAGGGATGACAATTTGACTCGCCCCGTTCAAGGCTCGCCCTTGTCCACCACATGACTTGCAGTGGGGCGGGACGAGTCTGGGTATCACCTCTAGTCTGTGGGTACCCACCCCGCCTAGTATTTTTAGTTTTTTTTCAATATATTTAATGTATGTTTTATATATCAACCCAATATACTTAAAGAGAAAACAAAGTTGATACATGTTATCACCTCATTAATTTTGACATATATCAACTCCTCATTTCACAAATCCACATGTCTACTTAATAATTATCCATGTGGCATTCTTATCTACAAACTAAAGGTGTTAAAAGATTATAAATTTAAAAGATAATAACAAATTTAAGAGATACGAAGTAATCTAAATATCAAGGATTTATCTACACTATCATTTAAAAATATTATCTTTCAAAATATATTTGGTTTTTTGCACCTTTTAATTTCGATTTATGCTAACTCCAACGTATATTTCAAAATACTCTTATTAAACCCAGTTTTGACCCACTAACCAATTATATTCACAATTAAATAAATAATTCAAACCAAATTATAATCAAACTAAATAAGCCCATCTACCCTCTATACTAAAAGAAAAAAAAAAGTTGACACATGTCACCGCCTCATTAATTTTGGATATTTGCCAACTTCCCCACCCTATCAATTCCACATGGCGGCTTCACATTTATCTATGTGGCAATCGTATGTACAAAATTAAAAGATAACAAATGTAATGAAGATTATAAAAGATAAAATATAATCCCAAAAATAAACGATTTGCTCACAATTAGTTTGAACAAGTCTATACTGATCAAATCTTTTAAATTTGTGATACTAAAATTTTATCTTCGGATAAATCTCGTGTAACACACCGGTGTTATTCTAGTATATTATACATGATAATGCAATTTTTATATACTTAATATTATATCTAACATATATATATATATATATATATATATATATTGATAATGACAATTTTTATAAATAGTATGGTTTATAATACAAAACATAAGATAAAAACTTTTAATATATAAAATACAATATAAAAATCTTATAATAACAAAATTGTATCCATCCCCCCCAGTGGGGTGGACGGGTATGGGTCTAGATCTTCAATTACTAGCCTCGACTCGCTCCATTGTCATCCCTAGTTATGATTTATTTTGCAAATGTGCTTGGGAAAGAGGAAATATGTTTTGCATGGAAAATGATATTAAACTTAAATGTTTATGCTCTATATGGTATTTAACTATTTTATTTTCATTCTAAATTTATCTTCATTAAAAAATTTAATATATGTCATATTTTTAAATATATTTTCTAGAGATACATACATTCCCTATTGTATTCTCTCAAGTATATTATCGAGAACACTAAACAAAACTAACATTCCAAAAGTGAACTAACAAATCCTTTTTGGTTATGCTGAATTAACTTAAACATATCAGATTACCTTGAAATATAAGCAGACTTGGCTTTTTTCAAACAAACATTTTTTTCCTTGTTATAACACACATAAGTAATCCCAAAATAAAAAGGTTTAAAATTATACCAATAAACGGTGACTCAGTAGCCGACTTTTATATATTTTATAAACAAGCTCAAAATTAAATCAACAATGGTATGAAACAGAATTCTATTTATGATCCAATTGAACCAGAATAAATATTAGGGTTTTGCAGTATTTGATTGATCAAAATTTCATATATTTTATATAAATACTCGTGCTATACAAATGGACTTTATATAATCAACATTGTGGTCTAGGGTATGGTTAGTGAGGTCAAATATATCTATTAGCAAATTGATGAGTGTAAAATATACGTGCACTTTGGGGCTTAAAATGATATATATTTGATGCATTTGTACGCATATTGAATATGTTTTTAACTGGTTTCCTTAGAAGGGCATGATACTGCGTATTCTTGTAATTTTTTACAGGAAACAGAGCTTAAAACAAAGAAATATCGATTGGAAGGCCCGGATATGACTGACAAGTGCGAAGAAAAAATCAAAAAGACGAAGAAAACAGACAAGAACGCGTCACACGGCTGGACCATGTGGTTCCACACGGCCGTGTGAAAATACCCGTGTGAAATGACATGTCCGTGTGAAAAAGGGGAAGACAACAGGGGACGAAACCAAGACACATGACCGTGTGAGGTCACACGGCCAGGCCATGTGGGACTCTGCCACGCGTTTTTCCAGAGTTCTTTTCTCGTTCCAACTCTACAAGTGATCTCTCCCAGCATCTATAAAAGGGACTCAAGGCTTGCACGAAAGGAACAACACTCATAACACAGAAAACACATCAAATTATGCAGGAACACAATATCCAAGGTCTTCTGAGAGAGGAAGGCTAGGTCACGAAGAATACCACAAGACCTTTCACATCTACGGGAGCACAAGAGCTTCGAAGACTTAGGATGGGAATCCATCCTGACAAGAAGGTGTTTTCTTTTTATGTCTAGATCTCTTGTCTGTGCTTAAACAATGCCATAATGTTGATTTTGAATTTGTCTATGAATTTGTTATCAATGTTTGGCTAATCTTTTGAATCTTAGGGGCATAATCAAAACTATGGATTCATGTTAAATCTTGATGAATTATTTTCTTAATTGATACATGTCTTCTATTTTATGAATTCGAGTGTTTATTCTTAATTGCTTTTTATCTGATCAATAATTAGCATGTCATATTTGTTAGTGTGAGCTTCGGGAGATGAGTTATAACAAAGACGAAAATCGAATTCATACATAAATGGGTGTAACGAGTCGAAAGAACTATAAATGTTTGTGGGGAGTCATTCAATTCATAAATCTTTTGGGAGTTAATAATAGTTGTAACTTATCGGGAGATCTACAATTGTTATTAATCTACTATTTATTTATCACCCGGGAGGGGGAATAAACTATCTTAGGAATTGAACCCATAGAAATGCATGAATTGGTTTTGAAACTTTAATTGGATTTAATATTGAAGAAACATGTTGAGATTATGTGCCTGAGGTTGCTCCTGTAGTTGTTGAAAATATTTGTGGAGTTCGCAAATTTATTTTATTTTTCTATTATTTTCGATTTTATTACAAATTAGATATTCGGTCGCTTCAATAAAATTAGAATGCGATGTTATCATAGCCTAAGTGTTTCACAAATCAATCCCTGAGGAATACGACCTTGCTTGCCATTATTCTATAAACTACACTGTACACTTGCAGTTGTATGATCCAAATATTTTTGACGATCACATATATGGACCAAAACATATATCACATATTTGCACATATAAAGTGGATTGAGTATACCTATTTGCAGCGGAACTGCCGATCCGCATAGCCATGATTAAGCCCATCTACAAAGCTTCTATGATTGAATCGCGAACAACGAACAAATCCCGTAGATCAGTTAAACCACAAGCAAGATCATGATCCGTCTTTATCACTGGTGTAAATAAATACTAGAGTTATTTACTTGTTGTATACACCTTAAACCCTTGGAGAACTTTGGTGATTCTTCAAGAAGAAACCCGTAGAGTGAAATTTTAGGAGAGAGATTATTTTCATGTTTTGTAGAAGACATATATTTTTCATAGACTGATACTGTAGGGACAAATATATATATATATATATATATATATATATCAATCTCATATCTCAGTTAGAGTCCTGATGGAGAGGTTTCTAGATAAACCTCATCTAGATATGAATCCCTGTTATCTCAAATATGGATACAACCTAATTACACCCAATATCTCCCACTCATACATATTTGACTCGACCCATTCGAATCACATTCTCATAGTTCTCATCTAACGTATCTTCTTTCATACAGGGAATAAGGCGTGCGACCAAGCGAGAAAGTATAGGTGATGAGAGTTATATTAAGTCATCACCAAACTACCACAACCCTAAAACTCAATAACTCCCCTCAAACCAAATTGTCACACTTAGTCAAGCATATCTATATCCCTTAATGAAATAAATAGTGCATGCTCGACTCACTCAAATATGTTTCTAAATTCATGACTAGTCAAACACATTTCGGTATAGTCGCCCGACCTATGAATTATAGAACATAAGTGCGTTACTAATTCAGTTCTTCCTTGGCCCCATATGCCAATTAGCTTGGTCTTTATTGGTTTCCCTAGACATACTCCGACAGACCAAATCACACATGGCCATTTGATACATGCTAAGATAGCGTCATCAAGTTTACACCTCATGACATGGTCCAAAGTCCCAATGAGTGCAAAAAATAATATGGGTTCACACAGTGACGAAGCAAGGATCCATTCAGTCACTTTCCCATGGGCATAGGACTGCAATCGAACCAAACCGAGCTGAGCTTTTGAGTGTTTGAGTTTGGCTCATTTATTATCGAGTCGAACCCGAGCTTGAATTTATCGAACATGTTGATGTCTCACGAACTTTTTCGAGGCTTATCGAGCCTAAACGAGCTTAGTAAATAATTAAAAATTAAAATATTCTTTAATTTATTACAAAAAATAAATTATTTATATTTAAAATTCATAATATATTTATTAAAACGTATAATTTTATTCAAAAAATAATTTTATTGAAATATTTTTATATTATTTTAAGTAAAAATATGAAACATTAAATTTAAAATCAAATTATTAGTTTAATTTATACGAGCTTACTATCGAGTCTATTCATGAGCTTACTAACGAGCTTGTTCACGAGCTAACGAACCGAATATCTCTAAGTTTGAGTTTGGTTCGTTTATTTTAACGAGCCTCATTAAATGAACTCGAACGAGCTTTTATCGAATCGAGCTCCGAATAGTTCACGAGCAGCTTGGTTCATTTGCAGCCCTACATGGGCAGTTGACTCAAAGTACATGTAGTATGAGTACATGCTATGATGGAGCTCCCACTCAATTTTGGCATGTCACGCTATTTTCTCTACCTCTTCTTACCTTGAAAATGCAGAGGCACCTTACGTTCTTGAACCGATAACTATCTTTTGGCTAACCTAGCCTGCTCCATCCCTCAGGACCAATAAAGGTTTCATTGATTGCTCTTAAATTGCATTGGTTTATCCTAAAGATTTCATTTCAATTGGAATTTAGTTATTCACCATGTACAAGGATCCCCGCTAAGCATCCATATCATATGAACTTAAGTCCAGTCGCTCCCCAAGTATCTGACCTGCGTTCTTGAATTCTGAAAAGTGTCTATCAACTTTTCCCTTGGTAATACATTGTTTATTAGGAATTGAGACAATGTATCCTACCATGCTCTTGGTGCTTGTTTCAATCCATAAAATGCTTTCTTGAGCTTGTATACATTATCTCCAATAATTTTCTGCTCAAAGCATAGATGTTGTTCCACATAGACTTCTTCTTCCAAAGTCCATTGAGAAATGCATTCTTCACATCCATTTGATAAACTGTGAAGTTCTTGTGTGCAACATAAGTAAGAAACATCCTTATTGTTTTCAATCTAGCAACAGGTACAAAGGTCTCATCAAAATCTATACCTTCTTCTTGGAAATACCCTTTGTCTACCAATCTTGTTTTATTTCTTACTACATATCCTTCCTCATTCATCTTGTTTTTGAATACCTACTTTGTACCAATGACGTTTTGTTGAGTAGACCTTTGAACCAATTCCCAAACTTTGTTCCTTTCAAACTATTTCAGCTCTCCTTGAATAGTTAGATTCCAATGGGTGTCATCCAATGCTTGTGACACATCATTTGGTTCAATTTTGAGATATAAAACAAGTGAGTATTGCTTCATGTTGAGTTCTGGATCTTGTTCTTACTCCTTATCTGACATTTCCAATAACTAACTCAGGTGGATAGTCTCTCAGCCATCTTCCATTTGGTTGGAGTAAGTCAGCTGGGTTGATTCTTCTTGCAGCTAAGTTGTCTTGAACAATTTCTTCTTGGTCATCTTCATTGAGCTGCAATCCTTCCATCTGTCTCTGATATTCAGCTAACTCGTCCTCATCATGATCAAGTCTTCTAGGATTTGTCTCAACATAAAGACTCTTTTGAATAGTTAGATTATTCATCTTCTCAGCTAACTCATCAATGCCTTCTCCATTTACATTAGGTTCATAAAAAACCACATGGATAGACTCTTCTGTTACCATAGTCCTTTTGTTTAGCACTTTAAATGCTTTGCTCTCAGCTGAATATCCAAGAAAGATACCTTCCAGCTTTAGCATTTTTGCTTTCAGATTGTCTTTGTCATTATTGTGAATGAAACATTTGCTTCCAAAAATGTGAAAATATCCCACATTTGGCTTTCTTCCTGTCCAAATTTCATAGGGGGTTTTGGACAGTTGCATGTTGATCATACACCTATTCTGAGTGTAGCAAGTAGTGTTTATTGCTTTAGCCCAAAATCTCTTAGGTGATGCAGCTTCAGCTAACATGGTCCTTGCAGCATCCTTGAGAGTCTTGTTCCTTCTTTCAGCCACTCCATTCTGTTGTGGAGTTCTTGTAGCTGGCAACTCATGAGCAATACCATTTTCCATGCAATACTAAGTTATAATTCCATTGACAAACTCAGTTCCTCTTTCAGACCTTATCTTGATAATGGATTGACTCTTCTCACTCTGAACTCTCTTCATCAGTTGAGGAAGCTTTTGCAAAGTTTCCTTCTTTTTACACATAAAATGGCCCATGTGTATCTTGAGAAATCATCAACCACCACTAGGGTGTATCTTGAGAAATCATCAGTTGAAGAAGGACTTGGCTTATCCTTGAAGGATGATTTGATTTGTTTCTCTTTCTGACATGCATCACAGATGCTTTCCTTCTTGTCGACTGAGTATGGCAAGCCTTCAACCAAATGACTTCTTGCAAGCATTTTAATGGTCTTGAAATTCAGATGACTCAGCTTCTTGTGCCACATCCAACTTGATTCAACTGTGGTTTTTGCCAATAAACATGTGCTAGGTGTAGCAGTGGACTAATCCACAACATACATATTCTTCTTTCTCATTCCATATAGAACAATTTCATCAGTTTCATTATCCTTGATTTGGCAAACACCCATATTGAGTCCAACATTGTATCATTTATCACAGAGTTGGCTGACACTTAGCAAATTGAAATTCAATCCTTCAACATAAGCAACATCTGTAATTTCTAGTCCATTTTTTTTATGGATCCAATGCCTTTGGTCTCTCCTGTAGCTTCATTTCCTCCAAATATGACTTTGGCTCTTCCTGATTCCTTGAAGTTTGATAGATTCTTTTTATTCCTTGTCATATGTCTGGAACATCCACTATCCATGTACCAGGTTCCTTGACACTTTGATGTTCCTTGAACCTGCAATCAAGGAAGTCAAACTTTAGGTACCCATATCTGTTTAGGTCCTGAGGGGTTAACACTATAAGGTGTTCCAACCAACCTATAGCCAAAATATCTGACTCTAAGAGGTTTCCACCTTTCAGTTCCCTAATCATAATGACTTTAGCAAACTGTTTTGGTGCTTTAGAAACATACAACTGCCTCTTTTATCTGTATGCCTGTAAATATGTTTGTGTATTTGCTTTTCTGGGAAAGTATGGAAATTGATGTGCATGATATGCATTGTGTTTGGGTATGATTGTGATGTCTTTGCCTTGGTAATGACCTATGATGAGTTTGAGGTCTCTGCCAATTGGGCTTGTATCCCATAAGACTCTGATGATATTTCATTTGAGGGTTCTAATCAGCTTGATATGTAAAAATTTTATCATTCCCTTCATATGATTTCTTTTGATGAAACCTCTAGGGTTTTTGGTAGTTCTGTTTTGACTTCAAATAATATTTCCTGCTAGGAGCCTGCTATTGAACCTTTCTGAATTTTGTTTCAGCTATTCTTTCAGCATACTCAAGTGGCTTCTTTTCTTTTCCATTATATCCAAGGTCAATATGTGAGTGTTTATGATTATGTGTGGGTGGCACATATGGTGTTTTGGATTTTTGGATTCCCCCATTGCTTGAGGATCCTTTTTCCAAAACCACTCTTTGAGTTTGAGCATTGACAAAGGAATTAAAAGCCTTCTTTGTCACCAATCTCCTTTTGTACCATCATCAATTAATCCAATGTTTTAGATGATTTGCTGAGTGTTGCAATCATATTTTTTAGTTCTTGTTCCCTCTTATCTTTCTCAGAAAGGTTTGCTTTAATCGTAGTTATCTCATCTTTTAACTCTTTGTTCTCATCAGGTATGTGACCTAGAGTACTCACCTCTTCAGTCAGCTGTGAGTTTTGGCATTTGAGTTGGGTTTTTTTCCCCATTTAGGAGTGTGTGTGAGGATTTAATGTGCTCAAAGTGTTTCATCATTTTGCCGAATAAATCATAAAGATCAATGTGTGATGAAGTGTGTATCATGATCACTATCATCAGAATTTGAATCGGATGAGTTAGAATTTACCTCATCTTCATGTTCTTTGGCTATGAGATATATCAATGCTTCTTCTTCTATGTCCGAGGAATAGTCATCTTCACTGCTATTTGACTTTGTTGTCTCCTTACACTTGGTTGTCTTAGATTCTACAGCCATCATGGTTTTCTTTGTTTCATGTCTTCTTTCTCTGAAGACTTTCTTATCCTCTTCATTTCTACATTTGTTGACTAATGGATAAAGGCAGTCAACTGTAAAGTGACCTGGTTGTCTGCAATTCCAGCACATATCTTCAGCTTTCTTCTCTGCTCGCTTAGGGGTTCTCTCTTCCTTTCCTTTAGAAGGAGTTGAGTGCCTTTTAGAGGATTCTCCTTTGTTCTTCTTGTAATTCTAGTTGAAAAATTTGTTGAACCTCTTGAACATCAAGGCAATCTCTTCTTTATCAATGATGTCTTTGGAGTCAGTTGCCTTAGAATCTCTAGCCAGTAGAGCAGTTATCTTTGGTACAACTATCTCATCATGTTCTTTCCTTTTGAGCTCAAATTCATATGCTTTCAGATCTAAGAACAGCTCATGGTTGGATATCTTGGTCAAGTCCATGGAGTGACTGAGAGCTTTAACTTTCATTTCCCACTCAACTGGGAGTGCTATTAGAATCTTCATACACATTTCCTTATGAGTATTCTCCTTGCCTAAGGCAAACAGTTCATTTATTATCTCTGTGAATTTAGCATCCAGCTGATCTAGTGATTCTCCTGTCATCATTTTGAAATGCTAAAACTTTTGCACTGCGACTGTGTAAGCTTGGTCTCCTTTATTTGCTTTGAGCCTTCACAGATAAGAGTCAGCTTCTCCCAAATTTCTTCGGCATTCATGCAAGATTTAACTTTGTTAAACATGACTTTATCTAAAGTTTTATACAGAATATCATTAGCTACATTATCCAGGTTGCATCTGCGTCTATCCTCATTTGTTCATTCGCATCTTGGTTTATCCACCTCTGCAAGCCTTTCAATATCATCTCTTGTAGCTCTACCTTGGTGATTCTAATGGGTCCATCTTCGATGACAAACCATATTTCATCTTATAATGCAGAGAGATGTGCCTGCATGCGAATTTTCCAGTCATCAAATTCCTCAATAGTAAACGTAATAATACGGTATAGATTTATTTCTATGATAATAACTTTGAAAAACTATTTTTAAAACTCAAGTGTTGATGTTTTGAAAAGAATGAGATCTAGTTTAGTAACCAGTGCTGAAGGTTCATTGAACCAACCGCTCTAATACCAATTTTTTGATTTTAAACACAATCAGAGTTTTAGCAAAAAAACAACTAAGTCACTTGAAAGACAGTTGGGTCAAACTTCAGTGGGAGAGTTAACCACTCAACAGACTCTGAGAGAGCTGTTGATAGAGTAACTTAATTGAATGAAGTTAGCTTTTACAAATTCATTTTTCTTGGTTTTACAGTTGAAGTCTTTACACCCTTTTTAAAGATTGGTTATCAACATTTATATATGTTTGTTATTATCAGTTGGATAGCAAAATTAAATCAGGTGAGTAAATTGCAAAAATTAAGTGCAGAATATAAAATGACACAATAAATTATAGTGGTTCGAAGATGGGATAATTTCTCTACTCCACTCTTCTCCTACTCCAGGAGGAATACACTAAAGTTACAGTAACTTCATTACAATAGTACAATAGTCCAAGCTTAGCTTTGATCACACAGTTGACTTCACTTTTGGGACTCAACTCTTCGTAAGGCAGCTGCCTCACTACTTCAGCTCTTCAAATCTTTAGGACTTGATCATTAAGCCCTCCTTTAGATTTGAAACAGGTTCGAACTGGAACCTAATTGCACTTCCTTCACTTCTTGGAAGAACAAACCCTTTTGTCTTTGAAACAAAGTTTTTCCTCTTCAACTTGAAGTATAACTTCTATCTTCCACAAGGTTGTGTTGGAAAAAATAACTTCAAATATAGGCATGAGGATTGTAAAAATTTATTGCTTGAGAGAGTATTGGAGACACCTTGAATGCTTGTATCACATTTGAATTTTCTCTCTTCTATGTCATATATTTTTCTCTCTGAAAATTCCTTAGCCTTTTAGTGTGAGAGTTTGAAATTTGTCCATTGAAGAGATAGATAAATTCAAACTTAAACTTCTTGTTTGTTGGCTTGTCTTGTTCTTACAACATTTGATGTTGACCCAACATTTATATTTAGTACCTGCAGGTGCCTGAAACAAATCAGAGTCCTGCAAGCATTCCATTGGTTCCTGCCACTTGCACTCTTTCAGCAAGACAACTTTAATGTTGCAGGTCTATCTCCTTACCAAAATAAGTAAGTCTTTGATTTTCTTCACAACGGACTTTTTCATCTTTCTCTAAGTCCTTCAACTATTTTACCCCATAAGTTGAGTCTTTTCCTTCATTTCTTGGATGGCTCTGTTATAAGTTTTCTAAAAGACGCAACTGATGTACTTGCCTGAAGCTCTTCTTGACCACACATCTGCGACTTAGGTGATTCTTCTCTGCATTCTTCAGCAAGTCTTCCGTATCTTCAACTTAGTTGTTTGACGACTCAACTATTTTTCTAACTATTACAAAGTTGAAATTAGTTACAAAAATTGGGGTGCCAACTTTCTAATACTAAGTTTTCTAAGCATCATCAAAATCTATACAATAAATTTCCAAACATTACATGCAATATCTTGTGCAAATTATCAATAAATGTGATAAAATACTTTTTTCCACCTCGAGCTTGCACAAATTTTAAATCATATATGTCTGTGTGAATTAACTCAAGAGATGTAGTACTTCTTGTCACTGAATGGAATGGTGTTTTTGCGATTTTAGCATCAATATAAACAAAACACTTGTCTTGTGAATAATGTTTAAATGTTGGTAATAAATCTAGATTCACTAACTTTTTAATCGTGTTAAAGTTTACATGTCATAATCTATCATGCCATAAATTAGAACAATCCAATAAGTAAATACAAGTAATATCTTTATTCTTCGCCTCTTGGTGGAAAACAAACATTACATTCATTTGAAGAGTCTTTTATCAAGGTACCATTTACATACCAATTGAACAGTTTTTGTCATTACAAACTTGTCGGCCTCAAACACTAGTCTAAATCTGCTTTTGCGTAATAGCGAGCCGGAAACTAAGTTCTTGAAAATGTTCAGGACATACAACACATCCATACGCGTCAGTTCTTTGCCGAAGTGATCTTCAACACCACCTTTCCAAGCCCTAAAATGTTGGAAGTCGAAGAGTTCCCCATGAACAACTTTTTTCCATGGATCGGAGTGTATGAGGAAAACATCTCACTGTCTGCATAAATGTGGAGAGTAGCTCCGATATCTATCTACCATTCTCTTGGATTATCCACCATGTTGGCTTCAAATACCACAATGGAGAGATCGGTCTCAGATAAATATATTGGAACAGAGTTGTCCTTGGTCACGTTGGCTTGGTTATGTTTGTTGTTTTGATTGTCTTTCTTTGGAATATGATAATCCTAGCTGTATGGTTTGGTTTACCACAGTTGTAGCAATTCCCTTTGAACTTTTTGGCATTATCCTGTTTCTTATCATTTTCAGGGCGCTTTCTTTTCTTGTTAGTGTTTGACTCAGCATGATTAGCCTTAGCCTCCATCCCAGTTTTGCTGGACTTGACTTTAGATTTGCAATTGTCTTTCTCAATCCAGGGTCTCATAATGAAATCCTCAAGCCCCATTTCTTTGTGTTTGTGCTTAAGGTAGTTCTTGAAATCTTTCCACAATGGCGACTTTTCGATAATAGTAGCCACCTTGAAGGATTTATTCAACGTCATTCCTTCAAACACTGAGTCGTGAAGAATGATTTGAAATTTCTTATACTTAGCTGATCACCGTCTTATTGTCAACCATCTTAAAGTCCAGAAAATTGCCGACACTAAATTTCTTTGTACCAGCATCTTTTGTCTTGTACGTCTTCTCTAAAGAGTTCCATAACTTCTTGGATGTTTTGATTGAACTGTACACGTTGTACAATGTGTCGTCCAATCCGTTTAGGATGTAATTCATGCACATAAAGTAATTGTGGTGCCAAACATTCATAAGAGTCCGTCTTTGAGTGTTTGTCTCTTCTTCTACAACAGCTGGGGGATCTATCGTTAGGAACTGGAACAAACTCAATGTAGTTAGATAAAACAACATCTTATGTTGCCACCTCGTGAAGTCAATACCAACAAACTTTGTTGGTTTTTTTGCTATGTACATGAGCAACAACTATAGGAGTGAACAAAATGCTCACCATTTTCAAGAAAACATAATTTCCTCTTGCGATTGTGATTTATGATGCTTGATTTTCTTGAAAATTGAGCAGAATAATGGGACATATTTTAAAGTCGATGCGATAATTAGATTCCCACGCAAGACAAAATTGCCTCATACAAAGTACTAATTGTTCTAGACTATTATATCTAATATACAACGACTTTCTATTTTAACTTAGGATCACTTGCAAAAGTCGAACGTACAACGAACTAATAGTGTTTAAGAACTTTCGAATTACATAAGAAGAAAGATTAGACAATATGATGAAATGCAGTATTGAATAAGATGAAAAAAGAACATCAATGGGGGTTCAATTTATAGAATTTCAGGTGCCCTTTCACACTGGATGGAACCCTTGGTTCAGATCGTTTGGACCATCGGATCGTAACCTTTGATAACATCAATAATCCACCAGTTCAGATTGATTGACATGTGTTTTGCATGTTTTTGGGCTTAATTATGGTTAGAATTAGTTGATATGCATGCATTACATGAGTAAATAGGGCTTTATTACTGTTTTGTGGAAAAGGTATTACGCTTTGCTTGTTTTGTAGGAAATGATGGATAAATTGTAGCATTTTGGCAACAATTCTGAGCATTGTGATAAAGAACCGCCGATACTAGAAATAAAATATGATGCTTGGAGTTGAATCGAGAAGAAGTCAGACGAACCGGGCGAGAAACAGAAGAAAATGGACGAGTATCAGTTGCAGCAGGTACGCACGGGCAGGGCGTGCGTCCTTAGCATGACCTGTGCGCCAGCCAACACTAAGTCTCAAGCCTCGACCATACGCACGGGCTGGTCGCGCGTGATGCGCACGGCCCGTGCGTCCTTCAGCAAGTTGAAATTTTCTGCGGCACCTAGCACGGGCTGGGCGTGCGCTAGGCGCACGGCCCATGCATCTGTGCGGGAAAACAGAGTTTGACAGATTTCCAACTAGGTTTTGACCCAAACGGAGTACAAATAGAGACGGGGCAGCCACAAACAAGGATACGCTGACTTTTGCCCTAGAACACAGAGAAAAGAGCAATTTTCGACCAGAGAATTGGAGAGATCGATCAAGGCTACAACAACACGCTTGAGGATTGAAGATAGATCGAGAGATCATCGACGTCCCCGAGTCTTCGCATTCCATAATATCTTTATTTTCAATTAGTTAGACATAAACATGGATAATTTGTCTATGAATTATTTATTTTCTATGTCTGGCTAAACATCTTGTGATTCCCGGGTTTGGGAGTAGGTTAATGGATACTTTTATTTGATGATTAATGACAATTGAAGTTATCGTTTTCAACCCTATTCGAGTACTTTGTTTTAATTCTTGTTTTATCAAAAGGCCTTTGGTTTAACTTGTTTGATGTATTGATTCATAATTCGAATAGATGAGTTTCAATACTAGATCTGTGAGTACTCGACATGAATATTTGCATGATTGAGAAGTCTGTGAATATTTGTGAGGATATTTAATCTTTTGTACTTTTGGGAGTTGGATATCTCATGTTGAGTAGAGATGCTAGCATAGATATTCCAATCAACGTTTTTACATGCATCTCGAGAGAGAGGGTAAAATACTTTTGTGATTGTTCTATAAGGAAGAATACGTATAACTTTGGGTTGATTAATCTGATAATAAAAGGGGATATTAACTGAAACCATAACTCAGGAATCTATTCATCTTCTTGATATTTTAATCAATCTTTACTTTGTTTATTTTAGGATAAATTTATGTTTTAGTTTATAAAACTAAATCACTCACTTTTGATCGTCTAGATAAAAATAAGGCTATTACAATCAAATACTTAGTACATTAATTTATTAGTCCCTGTGGATTCGACCTTGCTAACCCTATTCTATAAATTGCTCCGTACACTTGCGGTGAAGCTAAAAAATAAGGCGAACACTGATCGGACCCATTCGATGGTACACAATCCTTTAACATGCACCCCTACAGACTGGATAAACGTGTCTAGTCATTGGTGCCCAGTTAGCAACCAGCGAACAGACACGTCCAATTAGCGCCTCCACTTGCCATATAACTCCATTTGGATAATCTGCCAAGTTACTGCCACCTGAGTTGACGTGCCACGTGACTGAGCTACTGTACCGAGCCTTGGTAAAATTTCTCAAAGATTAAGTCTCATCAGAGTTCATCGCGATGATGCGTACATCCATAGTGCACCTCTAAAGCACCCAATGCAACAAGCTTGGACGGTGCAGAGCTAGTCAAAATTCAATTTGGTCCACTAGGGTACACCATAAGAAGCTCCACTTGATTACTCCATATTATTAGTGAAAGTATATATAACAAAACCAAACTTGCTCCTTGTTTCCAATGTGGGATGTGACACTTCGCATTCCTATCCTTTCATATTTTCATATAAAAATGTATTTAAGCGACTTACTTTATAAATTAGTTTTTCATTCACCCTAAATTGGTTTTGAGAAAAGTTAAATGTTAGTCTCATCTACTCACAACGTTGATTATGATTATCTAATTTATTTTCATTTTACATAAATGGAATCCACTTAAATAATTAGCCAAAATCGGTCAAAATCTGTTTATTTAAAACCAATTTCCAACATTTATTAAAATGATACTACATTAGCAAAGAGTCAAATAGACATCACTATTAAGTAAGACATTTTGTGACGACATGTTTTCGCTAATTGTTTCCATCATATATAGCGACTACATGTCGCAAATAAGTACATATAAAATAAATATTTGTAGCGATCACAACGTCGTCGCATATAACGATTTATTAGTGACAACTTCTTCATCGTAATAGATATTACCGACCATGTTTTATTAAAAATGTCACAACACGGTATTCTCGATAAATCATCATTGCTTAGGTCAATGGCATAGCCAGGAAAAAAAATGGGTGTGGGCTAGATAAAATTTTAAAAGAAAAATTATATAAATATTAAATTAAAAAATTTAAATTTTTTTTAACATGAGGGGGTCCTAGGTTGGCCCTCTCAGAGTGCTTTAGGTTGTTATTAGTGACGACAAGTTGTCGTTGCTAACACTGTGGTCACATTTGACCTTTTTGTTGAAGAATAAAGATCATCCGTTTTGATGGTAAATTACCGAGGACTCTAATGAGGTAATAGAGATAAATGAAAGATATAAGAGAGTTTATTTAAGAGCTACAAAAGGAAGAATCATGGTCATATGGCTCGTGTCAGGAGTTTAATTCCACTGCTATTGTGAAGCTGAAATTCAACTCAAATATAAATGACAATTGGATTGTGTTAGGAATTTTATTGTTTAGATTTTGATGAATGCCATGTAAAACTTAGAATAGAAAGTTGGCACCCCAATTCTTGTTGTAAAATGCATTGTAATAAATAGAGCTGGCCAAGCTGAGTTAAGTAAGCTACACCTTAACATGCAAGAAGACAACTGAAGATCTGAAGGAAGACTCATTGCCAGACAATGAGTATGGCAAAGAAGAGTAGACAGAATCTGTCTTTGAAGCGGTGAGATGATGGTGAGTGGAGCATCGATCAAGTCAACTCAAGAAAAGCCTGTCTCAAGTTGAAGTGACAGACGAGTCATCCAATGATTGGAAGGCGACTCTAAGTCACCTGGGAAAGCAAGGAAATGCGGTCAAGTCGAGATAATCAGTAAAAGAATCGTTGCCGAAAATCAAGAGATTTACTTAAACAAGTAATATCTCCATACCACCTTTCTTGGAAAGAGTGATCAAAAGGTGGAATATCTATCTTTGGAACTTAGACAACCAGGTCACTATGCCATTGATCCCCATATCCTGTAGTCAACAAATACGATGAAGAAGAAAGGAAGGTCTTCGAGAGAAAAAGACAAGAAAGGAAAAAGGCAATGATGGTCGCAGAGACTGCATTAAAAGCAATAAGTCAAGAGAGACAACAGTGATTGAGGAGCAGCGATGGTGACTACTCAAGTGACTCACGAAGAAGAAGCCCCGATCCGCTTGATGGCCAAAGAACAAGATCAAGAAGATGAGGTACAATCTAACTCAACAAACTCGACATACTAGTGACGATGATCGTGACACACACACTTCATCACCTCTCGATCTTTATGATTCATTAAGCAAAATGATGAAAGATTTTGAACACATTAAATCCTCACACACACTATTGAATGAGGAAAACACTACTCAAAAGTCAAAACTCAAAGTGACTAAGGAGCTAAGAACTCTAAGTCAAATAGCATTGAAAATGAAAGTTTAAAGGTGAAAATGCTAAATTATTAGCGAAATTGCTTTCTATAGAAAAGAGGAGAATGACCTCAAGAATGTTATTGCCTCATTCACTAAGGCATCTAAATCATTGGATGATCTTATTATGAGTCAAAGAGAATGTGGAGACAATACGAGGCTTAGGATTTAATTCCTCTGTGCCATGTCAAACCTCAAGAGTAATTTTGGAAAAAGGATCTTCAAGTCATGAAGAGTCCAAAAATCCAAAACTCTAAATGGTGCACACACATTCACTCCAAAGCACAATACTAAGCAAACCGGCCTTGGTTACAAAGGAAAAGGAAAACGGCCGATTGAGTGTCTTTGAAAGGACAGTTTGAGAAGAGGTTCACCGAGTCCTCAAAACTCCAAACAAAATACTACTGTAAAGAAGAAGCGAGCTACCAAAAATCCCGAAAACCCATAAAAGAAATACATATGATGGGAATGGTAGAAAATATCCAAGCCAAGTGATTGGAATAATGTGAACTATCGGATAGACTTATGGAATATAAGCCCAAATGGCAAAGGCCTAGAACTCAAGAAAGGCCATTCCAAAAGCATAAGAGCTTTTATCAAAGACACATATGCACCTAGGCACTACACTCAAAGACACCACAATTACCCAAAGAAGGCAATTGCTAAAACACACTTTCGTGCATACAGACAAAAGAGACAAACAATTGTATGAACCTAGAATTCCCAAGCAATTTGCGAGAATTAATTATGATTATGGCACGATAGATGGCAACCCCTTAGAGTCAAATCATTTGGCTATAGGTTGGTTGGATCATCTTACAATTCTAACCCCTCAGGACCCGGACAAGTATGGGTACCTAAAACTTAATTTCCTTGATTGCGAGTTCAAGGAACAAATTGAGTGCCAAGGAACCTGGTACATGGATAGTGGTCATTCCGGACATATGACAAGAAATAAGAGAAATTTGTCAAAATTCAAAGGAAGTCAAAGGAGCAAAAGTCATATTTGGGGGAAATGAAGCTCTGGTGAAATAAGAGGCATTGGATCCATCAAGAGGAATGGATTAGAAATCACGGATGTTGCATATGTTGAAGGACTCAACTTCAACTTCATCGAGTATCGATCGGCTCTGTGACAAGGGCTACAATGTTGGATTCAACATGGGAATATGCCAAATCAAAGATATTGAATCAAATGAAGTTGTCTTTGCAAGGATGTAGACAGAAAAAATATGTATGTGGTGGATTGGTCAACTGCAACACCCAGACTGCATCTACTAGCAAAGAGCACAAAATTTGTGAATCAAGTTTAGGCTGTGGCACAAAAAGCCGAGTCACCCTGAATTTCAAAACAATTAACAAGCTAGCAAGAAGTCATCTTGTAGAAGGACTTCCAGACTCGATATCAAGAAGGAGAGTATATGTGATGCATGTCGAAGGAAAGCAAATCAAATCGTCATTCAAAGAAAAGACATGCCCATCCTCAACAAGAATATTGCATCTACTTCATATGGATCTATTTGGCCCAGTGGAACCAGCCCAAAGATAAGTGGAAAGAAATACACCTTGGTGGTAGTAGATGACTACTCAAGATATACATGGACAATATTCATGTGCAAGAAGAAAGAAACTCTACAAAAACTACCACAAATGATGAAGAGGATTCAAAATGAGAAGAGTCAAACCATTATCAAAATAAGATCGGATAGAGGAACCGAGTTTGTCAATGGAATAATAACTCGATATTGTATTGAGAATGGTATTGGTCATGAACTATCGGCAGCAAGGACTCCACGTGAGAATGGAGTTGCGAGAAGAAGAAACAAACCCTCAAAAGCAAGCAAGGACCATGTTAGTGACGGGGTTACCAAAAAGATTTTGGGCTGAAGCAATCAACACATCTTGCTACACCCAAAACAGGATGTATGATAAATAGACAAACCGACAAAGACTCCTATGAGATCCGGATCGAAGAAAACCAAATGTTGCATATTTCAGGATATTTGGATGTAAATGCTTCATCCACAATAATGGCAAAGACAATCTAAAGGCTTTTGATGCTAAAGTCGATGAAGGTATCTTCTTAGGATACTCAAAAAAGCAAAGTCTACAGGATACTCAACAAAAGAACGATGGTTACAGAGGAATCCATTCATGTAGTATTCGATGAGCCAAATGTAAATGGAGAAGACATTGAAGAGTCAACGATAAAATTTGAATCATCCAATCATACGAGAAGAGTCCCTATCTTTGCAAGTTTGAAGGCGGAATTATCAATTCGGAAGAAGAAGAGATAGTGAATCTCAAAAAATTTGGAAAATTTGCGGCTAAGTGATAACGAGAGAGTGACCCCACCAACACAAATGCAAGTCGATCAATCCACTAACTTACTCCAACTTTGATGTAAGATGGGTGAGAGACCATCCACGAAACTTGTCATTGGAGATATAAGAGAAGGTGTCAAAACAAGATCCGAACTCAACAAGAAGCTATGTTCACATGCTTCATCTCGCAAATAGAGCCAAAAGATGTGTCACAAGCATTGGATGACACACATTGGATTCAAGCTATGCAAGAAGAGTCAATCGATTTTGAAAGAAATAAAGTGTGGGAATTAGTGCAAAGACCCATGCATCAAAATGTTATTGGCACCAAATGGGTATTCGAAACAAGATGAACGAGGAAGGTTACGTGGTAAGAAACAAAGCAAGACTAGTAGCCAAAGGATATTGCCAAGAAGAAGGGATAGATTTTGATGAAACATTTGCCCTCGCAAGATTGGAAGCTATAAGGATGTTTCTTGCCTATCGACTCACAAGAATTTCATTGTATATCGAGATGGATGTAAAAAGTGCATTCCTAAATGGCTTATTGGAAGAAGAAGTGTATGTTGAACAACCTCCGAGGATTTGAGCGAGAAGACTCTTGGAGACAAGGTATACCAACTCAAGAAAGCCTTGTATGGATTGAAACAGGCACCCAGAGCATGGTATGATACCTGTCACAATTCCTAATCGAAAATGGATTCACAAAAGGAAAAGTAGATAGAACACTTTTCAGAAATTCAAGACAAGAAGAGTATCTTTGCTTGTTCAAATATATGTGGATGACATTATTTTTGGATCCACTAACAAAGAGTCATGTGTGAAAAATTTTCAAACCTCATGCAAAGTAAATTTGAAATGAGCATGATGGGAGAGCCGACATTCTTCCTTGGACTTCAAGTGAAAGCAATGAAGGATGGAACCTTCATAAGTCAAACAAAATACACCGAGAGATTTAATGAAGAAGTTTGGTATGGAGGAGAAGTCTTCTCGTAAAAATACCAATGAACACATCACCAAAATGGACATGGATGCGGATGGCAAGCACAGAGATCAAACAAGATCTGAGCACTTATTGGATCATTGCTCTATCTCACGGCTAGCGGGCCGGACATCACCTTTCTTTGTAGGTGTATGTGCAAGATTTCAATCTGCTCCAAAAGAGAGCCACATGACAACAAATAAGAGGATATTGAGATACTTGAAAGGAAGCCAAGAAGTAGGCCTATGGTATCCAAAGGAAGGTGGATTCAAGCTAATTGGCTATTGATTCTCACTATCTTTGGATGCGAGTTGACAGGAAGAGCACTTCAGGCACATGTCAAATGCTAGGAAACAGTGATTTCTGGTTTAGCAAGAAGCAAAACTCAATAGCCACCTCTACAAATGAGGCGAAATACATAGGCTGCGGGCATTGTTGTGCCAAGTCCTATGGATGAGACAAAGAATGAGAGACTATGAAGTTGAAGAAAAAGAAATTCCAATCATGTGTGATAACACAAGTGCCATTGCAATCACTCAAAATCTGTGTTGCACTCAAGAACAAAACATATTGATGTCGATATCATTTCATAAGAGATCATGTTGAAAAGAAGGACATTATCTTGGAATATATCTCAACGATAAACAACTAGTGACATCTTCACAAAACCATTATGTGAGTCAAGATTTGAAGAACTCAAACATGAGTTGGGGCTAATTGAGAGCTGGTGACACTCGAGACGACTCAAAGAAGAGTAATGGAACGAGAAAAGGGGTGAAAAAGAGTCAAAAGCAATCATTTCAAGAAATCACCAGACGGAAAAACTGACTACACCGAAGTCACCGATAGCTGAGTCGCTAAGAGAATCGTGAGAAGTAGAGTTAAATCGGCTAGGAGATAAGGTTGAATAACTTATGAGCAAAGTGACAAAAACGATCGTTTTGACTAAGCGGGAATGTTTTAAGGAATACGTCGGCATAATGATGATGTGTACACGGACAAAAAGCCGCACACCAAGCTTATGATTGGATATAAATGCTGCCGCATTAAATACGAGACATGAAATGCTCAATAGGCGTGCGAAATCTAAGCCGTTGATTTCGATCACGATTCAAAAACCACCCGCACGTCCTTTTTCATAAACCATATTTAAACCATTTTCGTCCGTTTCTCTCTCACTTCTAAAAACTGTTCATCTCTTTCTCTCAAAAGCAAAGGCGAGAATACTCTCAAAACCCTATCAACCTTCAAATCAATTTACGAGTTTCTCCTTGATACAATTCTCGAGAAATGGCACCAACTTATGACTTTACCAAGTTAGGAAAGCAAATCCACACCGGTTCGACGGTGGATTTCGACGAA
The DNA here is from genome assembly GCA_016081115.2 of Rehmannia glutinosa. NCBI lineage: Eukaryota > Viridiplantae > Streptophyta > Magnoliopsida > Lamiales > Orobanchaceae > Rehmannia > Rehmannia glutinosa. The sequence continues at coordinate 294,098 of JABTTQ020002144.1, read as the reverse complement.
TGGTGAAGCGAGGGTCCGACGACACCGTAGTGAAGAAAATCGCCGAGAAGTAGGGAAACGTCCCACTAAAACCGTTTCTAACGTTAGAATATCCGATGACCTATGTGGAGGAGGTCGCACAATTCTCGTGAATGCTTGAGATTCACGATGAAGGAATCAAGTCATCTTCTCACGGAAAGCGGTGACTATCATCGCGAGATTTGGTGAATATTGCTTACTACCGCCAGAAGGAGCATCCGAGATCAAAGAAGCTGATGTAAACTTGGCTGACGCATGGAAAGAAATAGCCAAGTCCGACTTTCTTTGATAAAATAATATACACAAACAAGAGAAGCTGGAAGGAGGATTATCACAAGTTGTTGAACATAGTTGCCAAATGTATCGACATCAAATTTGGCGACTTTGACCAATCATCAAAGGCAAAGCGATTGTAATGGCCGCAATCATCGAAGAAAAGAAGATAAACTGGGCTGAGTTTGTCTATATAGGATCTGCCGAACGTGGGGAACAAGTCCTTCAAAGAAGATGGTTCATTTGGAGGATCCCTGGATATGGCCTGGTGATTGGCGGCTATTGGAGGTGAAAGGAGTCCTCTTAGACATGGGAAGGCATTCCATGTTAACAAGAGGATGTTCGAGCAAACCTCTTTGGCGCACAAGAGAGCTTACGCCAAGAGAGCGACACCATGAGGGGGGAATCACCGACCCAAGATACAGATTGTTTCCTCTCGGCCAAGAAGAAAAGCTGCCCTGCGGTGCCAAGAAAAATGCGCCCCTGCAAGAAAGAAAACCAAACATGCTCCTGCCCTGCAGCAGAGTCACTGCCCCAGCGGCCGTGTCTCCCGCCACTGCGCGGCCGGTCGAGAAGGACTCACAAATACCTTCTCCGATCGTCAAGAAGAGGAGAACGAGAAGCCACGATGGCCCGCTCCTCGAAAAAGACACCAAGACCGCCCCGGCCGCACAAGACTCGAAGACAACATCTATGAACCCGAAATTCCCCTGGTACAAACCAGGAGACGAAGAAGATTCGTCAAGCGGTCCGAATCGAGAAACCAAATGAGTCGATTACTCACCAAAGACAAATACGGAGACTACCGGAGAAGTAGAGTCTCCGGATGTAGTTGATGAAATAGCCAAACTCTGTGAAGCGATCAGCAGAGGCAACCGTAAGACACAACAGAATTGTAACTCACACCGGTGAAGCACAAGAAAGAACTCCGCCAGGAGCGAGATAGTGATGTAATGATTCTATCTCCACCTTACCCGGACATCCAAAATCGTCTGCGTGAGTGGAGGAAATGGAAGTTGAGCAAGTCAAGGAAACAGTTCCAACGGCCGAGTTCATAGAAGAAGAAGAGGAAGCTGCTAAATTTCCTTGGATTAACTATTGTGCTCCCAGCTCTAGATGAAGACAATCGCACGGACATCCTGCAGATCTACAAGGACAGGGAGAGAGAAAAGCAAGCAAGAAGCCGAAGCACGTGAGAAGGCAAGCATCCCCCCTATCTCCGCACCACAGAACACACACATCCTCTCCTTGATGTCTTCTCACGGCGGTGGACGAGGAACTAGAGAATGCTGCGCCCGCGAAAGAGTTGCAAATCGGCAAGCATTGCACGAGTCAAGAATCCTTCACGAGCAAAGACTAATGGAGGGACCAGGAGAGTCCTCCGAACACACTGAAATCGATCCAATGGGAGTGGTTCAGCAAATAGCCACATTGTTCTTTGCAACCACTTCCCTCACTCACTCGAAAAAGCAATAAAGCGGTTGGCGATGAAATCGGGCTAGTGGGGACCCCATCGAGCCAACCCCTATTGAAGGTGTGTTACCACCGCCCCCAACGGCTGAAACAATCAATCGAAACAGCCGGGAGTTTGGAGACGAGTGACCCCATTCCAAGTCACTCACCGGTGGTGCGCCAGGTGAGGGGAAACTCCCTGCTATGCAGCTAGGTCGGAGGATCTTTGCAGATGACTCCACAACGAATCAAGGAGGCGAAGAAGAGAAATTACAATCACAAGAAGAACAGACAAGTTGCCATCAACGAAGCTCGAGGCGATTGAGATCGCTCTCGGTGAGGTGCCAACCGCCGGAAAGGCTAATGACGCTGGCGATGCGATCGAGGCACGCGAAAGGAACAACCCTGGGAGTTAACACTGCTGGCGATGAAAGTGCAATCCATGGGGTTGAGACTCCAATGGATGCCACTGTAGAAGACCCTAAGACAATGACACTCTTTGTCGAAAGGGAGGACTAAGGCCTCACAAAGTGAGAGACCTGCCGGAGGAAATGAAGGCCCACGGGAGGTTGAGACTTCCCAGGGGTAAAGAAGTCGGGCAAGTAGAGAACATCCCTCCTGCTATCATCGACCCATCGAGAAGGAGATCGGCGCACTTCATGATTCCCGTGGACAACCCCGATGTCACTTTTCTGGGATCGAAAAGGCGAAGAAGAAGGCTGAGTCATCCCCTGCCAAATCCAAAAGACTTCAAAGCGGGTGTTCCAAGCACGAGCAAGTCGATCCCAAGACTACTCGTCAAACCTTTAACTTTGATGATGAGCCACCAATGGAAATCTCATCATCGTCCGATGACGCTTCGATAAGGCCGAGGACCGATCTCATCGAAATGGAAAAATCAGTGAGACCAACGGTTTAAGACAGTGAGGCTCGGCAAGCGGGTCCACTTCACAACAAGACCCACTCAACAAGAGACCATCTGCAGCTCCTCAAGCTGCGCGCAGATCGATTCCCAAAAGAACCGCCCGCGCACCACTCATCATCGAAGCAGATCCCGTTGGCGGTGATGAATCCTTCATAGAGTCTTTTCCTTTTTCACTGAAATACCTAACTCCACGAAGAGTCGAAAACGAACAAGCACGTTATCACAGACCACCTCCTGCTTTTTCACTCGGGCACCATTGTTCCCGATTTTGATTTTCACGTTGTATGGCCATCACCGCAATGAAGAATCACTGAAGTTCGAGAGTTAAGTGTTCAAAGCACTCTTTCTTGAGGTTGAACGGATGGAGAGGCATCAGCCTCTTTGGACATGCGATCGACAACAGAGATGCCAACCTTATAGCCGACTTGAGAGGCATCACAATCGGGATAAGGGAATGGTGGCAACAAAGACAATCAATGCGTGTGGAACAGGTGAGATACTTGAACTTTGTTCAACAAGGCTGCTGGTGTGGAGAGCTGAAAATGCTTGATGCAAAAACGAAGGCTGAGAGAACACATTGAGCATATGCATGAAGCTCACACTTTGCCCGAAATCAAGGCTGCTGCGTGAGCAAAATACAAATGATCTACAATTGGAAGAACACATGACAAGAAAATTCAGCCTCTTCATGGCCGAGATGAAGTCGATTTCAGCAGAATCAACGCTACTCGTTCAATTCCGTCCGCATACAACGCAGCAGACTTGAAGCGAAACTCAACCATCGAAGACTTCGACTTCATGCTTGCCAAAGATGTTCCCTGGGTTCCTCTATCCTTTGATGATGCCAAAAAGGGGAAGAGGAATACCTTAAAGCAACAAAATCTGAAGTTTGAAAAGAAAGGAGCGGTGAGAAGGGAAAATCACCGGAGGAAGTCTTGAAACAGAAGAAAGGAAAGCTTGTTGAGGGGAAGGATCAGCGGATGTGACATTGATGATTGCACAAACCCCCAACAAGGTCTGTCACAACCGACATTATAAGCGACAAACTCCCCGTGACTCGCCACTCCAACACTCTGCTTTGTATCTATGGGTTTGAGAGAAGAAAAAGCAATTGAAGCGGGGATGAAGGAAGTGGAAGGAAGAATGGATGCCAGGGTGATGAACATCTTGAAAGAACATGGAGGCATTCCGGTTGACAGAGACACTTATGCCATCTCGGATGTCGGAGACGAGCCACGATCGGTCGATGAATTTAAAACACTCGAATCTGAGGGATATTTTGCAAATATGTCCATGGCTCAAGCTTGGGACTTATCTTGGGAAAAGGGTCTCACGTTATGTGAAGAAGGCGACAGCAGAGACTTCCGCGATCCTCTGCTGGTCACTCTGCTAGTCACTCACCTGGGAAGAAGAAGACCCCAAGATCTGATATACGCCCAGGTAGAGGAAGAAGCGATGAGTGGAGGAAGAAGCTTGGACCTGGGCCTCTGCCCAAGAATATTGAATACGTAGATCCGAGGAAAGAAAGGAGGGATCTCTTTGGCGGCTTGACCAAGTGGCAAATTTAAAAGTGGCTAAAACTAACGCCGAGTATGCAAAGAGATTAGAAGAAGAAAACAAGAGACAAACTCGGCTATGGCGGGAGAGACAGGAAAAAATAAGAAGAGATGAAGCCGCCAGGAAAGCATATGAGAAGAAAAAAGAAGGCGGTGACGACGAGAAAAAGAGAAGAAGAGAAAGAAGATCTTGATCAAGATGAAAGAAGGAGACAGCGAAGGAGATGAAGTGTTGCTGTCCAACCCTTCATGTATTTTATTATGTAAATACATACAATGTAAGTCTTCTGTAATAAAGCTATAAACTCTTTATCTTTTTTTGTGAAGACAATTATATACTCTGATACACCTTGTAAACAGTTGTGTTAAGTACAAGAATGATATGATCAATAAAAAGATTGATTCTGCGCATACATTCTATGTCAATACACTATCTGTATGTATCTTTGTTATTTGCATCTTTGTATGGTTTAAGTTTTGGCATCATCAAAAAGGGGGAAATTGTTAGGAATTTTATTGTTTAGATTTTGATGAATGCCATGTAAAACTTAGAATAGAAAGTTGGCACCCCAATTCTTGTTGTAAAATGCATTGTAATAAATAGAGCTGGCCAAGCTGAGTTAAGTAAGCTACACCTTAACATGCAAGAAGACAACTGAAGATCGAAGGAAGACTCATTGCGAGACAGTGAGTATGGCAAAGAAAGAGAGACAGAATGAACTGTCTTTGGAGAAGCGGTGAGATGCACGGTGAGTGGAGCATCGATCAAGTCAACTCAAGAAAAGCCCGATCTCAAGTTGAAGTGAATGAGACGAGTCATCCAATGATTGGAAGGCGACTCTAAGTCACCTGGGAAAGCAAGGAAATGCGGTCAAGTCAAGATAATCGTAAAAAGAACCGTTGCCCGTAAATCAAGAGATTTACTTAAACAAGTAATATCTCCATACCACCTTTCTTGGAGTGCTCGGTCCCGAAGCGTGCAAAAGGAATGAACCATGGGAAGCACTACACCGTGTCGAACTCCGAAAAGGTGAAAGAACAATTCATACGAGGAAACGGCAATTCCAAGAAGCGCAAGCCAACAACGATCGCAAAGTGACTTTCAAAAATAAGCCTATCTCTTCAACGGGCAAATTTTTGAAAGTTCACTATAAAAGGCCGAGGAGTTTGTTTGAGATAAAAGGATGACACACACGCGAGATATGCAATCACATCGAAAAATCAAACATTCTCAATCCTCAAGCTACATTACGAAGTACATCAATCCAACACACACGTGAAGGAAAGAGAACTTCAATCGGTTGAAGAGGAAAATACTGAAAACAAGGGGTCTACATTCCGGGAAGGATTGTAGAAAAGTTCAAGGTTGAACCAAGTCTTAAGCTTTTGGAGGGCTTCGTGATCAAATCCAAAGAGCTTGAGCAAGTGAGTCAGTAGTAACAAGCATTGCCACCTGAAGAAGAAGGCCGAGAGTCGTGCGAGAAGCCGGTGAGTGATCAAGGCGTCTCGGTGAGTCCCTAAGATCAAGTCGGTGTTGTGATCAAGACTTGTATACGGACTACCCACTTTGTAAACGATCATTACTTAGTGGATTCCTCCGGGAGTTGGAGAAGAGAGGAGTAGAAGAATTACCCCATCTTCGAACCTCTATAAAAACTTTTTGTGTCATTTACATTTCGAAGATTTAAATTCCTGCACTTTTAACTCGCTTATATCTGATAAATTTGCTATCCATTTGATAATTTATAAGTACTAAATCAAGCTCTAAAATCTTGCTTAATCAAACTTAAGGGTGTTAAGTCTTCCAATAAAATAAAACCACGGTTGAGTTAAATTATAGCCAACAATTTAGTTACTCCATCAACAGCTCAAATTTGAGTCATTTGAGAGATTAACTCTCTTGAGTGACTAATTCGATTTGTCCATCAAGGACACAAATTGTGTAGAATCAACTCTGTAGATTTAAAAGGACTAAATCGAAAATTTGGTAAGGTTTATTCAACCCCCTTCTAAACCTTACACTTACACCCCTTGGGACCTCTGATTGTAAATCACAAAATAATTCAATGTTCAACTGTTGTCGTGCAATAATAGTATTCAGTCTAAAAATAAAACATTAAGTAGTAGTTAGTGATGATACCTGAGCCGAGCTGGACAAAAATAAGTCCACATGACCATTCAGCTGATGATAACGTAAGCCATCCAAAATGATGTGGACCGACCAGGATAACGTCAGCAATTGAGTGATGACGTGGCACAAACTGAGATCGGTCCACTACAGACAAACAAGATCAAGTGGGTGCTCCACTCAACAAATCTCTCACTGAGTGGATTCAACATTCAAGTGGCAGACCAAGACGCCACCTGTCAACCAGTCAACGGGACAATTCAACAAGTTCCTCTCAACACATGGCCAGCACGCGCCTCATGCACACCAGGGAACAGACATGTGTCCCCTATTATCCCACTATTATGCTAGATGTAATGATGATTAGTCCATTAATTGTATTAGTATAAATAGAACCTCATTTATTAGGGAAAAGGGTTAGATGAGATAATCTGAGTATAAAAGCTTGTAATATTCAAATTGAGAGACAAAATCGACCAGACAAGCCCTGCTTGATCTTCGCCTCTTCAGCATAAAAAGGCAGAATTAGCCATTTCCCTTATATTTTCGGAGTGTTCATTTAATTTTTAGCTAGTCATGTTCATATATTTTATTTGTTGATCCAAGACGCACGTCAACAAATTGGCGCTAGAAGGAGGGTCCATTTGGTCCAGTCAACTATTCAAGATATCCAACTTATTCCAGCAGAGGTAATTTGTTTCACTCCCTTGTCAAAATGAGTGAGAATTCGAGAAACCCTCGTAGAACCGAAGATCCACCCCAGGATAATCAGAATGGCCAAAATGATGTTGGCCAAACCATACACCAGCTGGGGCCGGGCGCGGCCTTATTGCCCCTCACACAGCTCCTTGCCAACCCAACTTTTATCCAACAAATAAACCAGCTTGTAACCCAAACCCTTGCAAACACTCCACCACAAATACAGCCTCCGCAACCAATAGATCCCCCACGAGTCGATCCACCACTAAATACAAACGCCAACCCACAAGATCCAATACCCTAACACTATGACAACCAAGAAGTTAACTCCCAAAATAGACAACCCGATGATAGACGTGATAGAAGAAGACCGTGAGACGATGTGGGCGAACACAGCCGGGTGGCTGAATCATCAATATTACTTCAGTGCCCCCGCTGGGCCCGCTCAGTATTCGCAGGACGTGGGGCTGGATCCACCCCGAGAATGGCCTGCGCCATCCATTCTTTCCAAGCTCCGATTCCTCGAGGATAGAGAATCATACAGAGCCACCCGAGCTTAGGGCCCCAGCCCTATTAACGAACAAGAGGTGGAGATATTACGCCTATGTCGCCGTTTGAACGAATTGGAAGAAAAATCTGATGATGCTCAATACCAACCTAACCCAGGGGCAGGCCAAACAGATGTCGTGTCGCCTTTCGCCCCGCACATTTTCTCAACTCCCCTGCCTGCGAAATTTAAAGTCCCCCGAATTGGCCTTTATGATGGAGAAACTGATCCAACTACCCACATCCACACAAGTACTTGGCGTGGATGGAGTTATACAGCCCAAATGATGCCATTCTGTGCAGGGCATTTCCTCTGACTTTGGGCGACCGAGCCCATCAATGGTTTCGGACTTGTAGGTCCCAAGGGGTGTGAGTAAGGTTTAGAAGAGGGGGGGTAGAATAAACCTTACCAACTTTTCAATTTTAGTCCTTTTAAAATATTACAGAGTTAAATACACAGCTAAGTCCTTGAGGGACAACTAAGTTAGTTAACCAAAGAGTTAGCCACTCAACGGACTCGATTGAGCCGTTGATAGAATAACTCGATTGTTTAGTCTAAACCTTAACTTGGTTGTGATGAGATTTTCATTGGAAGACTTAACACCCTTGAATTTGGTTTAAGTTTGTTTTAACACTTGGTTTTAGCACTTTGTTAATTATCGGTTGGATAGCAAATTATCAGCAGATATAAAATGATATGCAGAAATAAAATGCTGAAATATAAATGACACAATAATTTTTATAGAGGTTCGAAGATGGGGTAATTCTTCTACTCCTCTCTTCTCCAACTCTTGGAGGAATCCACTAAGTATTGATCAGAGTACAAAGTGGTTATCGGTCCGGATACTGTCTTGATCACACAAATGACTTGATCCTTTAGGACTCGATCCGAGATGCCTTGATCACACAACTCGCTTCTCGTCCGACTCAACTTCTTCACAGCGGCGCCTTGCTGCTTCACTCACTTGCTCAAGCTTCTTGGATTTGATCACGAAGCCCTCCAATAACTCGAGACTGGTTCGACCTTGAATATTCCTACAATCCTCCTTAGAATGTAGACCCCTTTTGATTCTTCAAAAGTTTCTTCTTCAACAGTTTGAAGTCGTCTTTCCTTCACAGCTTAGTGTTGGATCGACTTCCTTCGAGATTTAGGCTTGAGGATTTTGCATGAATAACTTGATAATATATTGCAGGTTACAATTTGAATAATTGCTTGAATGCTCAGGTATGCAAGGTTTTTCAAGGTAACCTTTTCTCAAAGTGATTCCTCAGCCTTTATAGCGAACTTTCAAAAATCTGCCCGTTGAAGAGATAGGCTGATTTTCAAAAATCACTTGTGTTCATTGGCTTGTCTTGTTGCAGTCCTTGATGTTGACATTTCCTCGTATTAAATGAATGTCCAGCTTTCCAGGTTCTGACACAAGGTGCAGTGCTTCCCATTGGTTTATTCCTTTTGCACGCTTCTGGGACTAAGCACTTTAAGACATGGTAGCATGGAAGTATTACTTGTTTAGGTAATATTCTTGACTTTTGTGTAATGGATTCTTTTCAGCATTGTCAGCACTCCATACCAGCATTCGGTTGTATAGTGCCTTGAAGTAGCGAACTTACTCGAGACACATGGCACTCTGCTGTTGAGACCATTCCCTTATCCTGACCACCACTCCTCTCAAGTCTGCTGTGAGAGTGGCATCTCTGTTGTCCAGGCGCATGTCGAGAGAGGCTTGGTGCCGTTCAATCTTCTCAATCTCTTCACAGATATTCTTGAAGATTTCACGCATCTCAGCTGTCTAACTTGAGTCAGCTGCCGGCCACTCTACATCGAAATTAAAATCAACAGGCACAATCGAATCAGTTGGAATTACGGGATCTTCTTGGATGGTGTAGAGCCTATGTTCTCTTGCAGTCTCTTCTTCAAGTACGGGCAGTTCTTGAGAGAAAGGAAATACTTCTTCATAAGCATCGTCTCGCACTTGAGATATAGTGTGCGAGGTGGTCTCTGCTGCAGCTTTGGAAGCCTGCTTGATTGACTTGATTCAAATGGGGCCTTTGATGGTATTGACCCGGTGGTGAGCCTCACCTGTCTTAATGACTTCTTCGGTCTCACTGGTTTGTCCTTTGAGTTGGCTGTTCCTCGGCGTGATCGATGGCGTCATCGGAAGATGATGAGACTTGAGGTTGGCTCATCATCAAAATTGAATGTTTGTCGGCGACGCTTGAATTACGGCTTGCTCGTACTCACGAGAACATCCTCACCGGTGAGTCTTTTTGATTTGCGGCGGGTGGACTCAGCTTCATTTTCAGCTTCAGATCCCAGAAAAGATATGTCAGGGTTGTCTTGGGAATCATGAAGAGCACTTATTTCCTTCTCAGAATCGTCAATGTGAACAGGAGGGATGTTCTGTGTTTCTGTCTCTTTACCTAGGGAAGTCTCGACCTCCCTCAGGCCTTCATTACCTCCTGCAGTCTCAGCTGCATCAAGGCCTTGTACAATCCCTTCGACAGGCGCAATTGTCTTAGGGTCTTCTGCATTGGCATCCACAGGAGTCTCAACTCCGTGGATTGCACTTTCAGTTCCTAGAGTGTTAACTCCCGGGGAAGATCCATCCTGTGCCTCGACTGCATCAACAGCGTCCTCAGCCTGCAGAACTGTTGGCACTTCAGCTGAGACAGACTCAACTGTCCGAGCTTCGTTAGTGACAACTTGTTGTTGTTATTTTTCTTTTTCCTTCTCCACTTCGCCTCCTTTCTGCATGGTGGAGTCATCTGCAGCATCCTCTGACCTAGCTGCAGTGGATTGAGTTTTCCCCTCAGCTGGCGCACCAGCTGAGTGACTTAGGGTGGGGTCACTCTGCTCCAGACTCCCGGCTTTGTCAAATGAGTGTTCAGCCATAGGGGCAGGTGGTAAGATACCTTCAACAGGGGTTGGCTCAACTTGGGTCCCCAAGTTCCCAATTTCATCGCCATCTCTCTGGGATCCGTTCTCCGAGTGAACTGGGGAAGTGGTTGCATCAATAACAGTGGCAATCTGTTGTACCACTCCCAACGGATCAATCTCCACCTGAGATTTGGAAGACTCTCCTGGTCCTTCCCTCAGTTGTTGCTCATACATCATTTTGGATTCCAACATGGCTTGTTGCATTTCCAATTTCTCCTTTGCAGCAACCGGATCCATATCCTCATCACTTTCTGAAAGAGCATCGATGTGAGGATGAGTGTGATCGCTGGTTCCAGTAAGAGGACAAATGTTGGCTTTTTCACGAGCCTCTGTTTCCTCAGCTGCTCTGGCCCTTTCATTTTCCTTTCGAATTTGCAGTATATTTATGCAATTATCCTCATGCAGGGCTTGTAGCACAGTATCAACTTCAAGAAACCTGAAAAGTTCCTATTATTCTTCAATGAATTCAGGGTGTTCGAACTGCACCCTTGAATGACTAAGCTTCCACTTCCTCCACTCTCGCAGACAATTCTAAATGTCTATGTACAATGGAGAGTACATAATTACATCATCATCTTCATCCTCTCCTTGTTGCCCTTCCTTTTCAGGAATGAAGGGTAGCAAACTCTGCTGCTCTTCGCCTTCAGTAGCATTGGGCATCGGTGGAGACACAGTCCTGTCAACAGGGGATTCTGCTGTCTTCACTGCTTCTTGTTCCTCAGCTGTTCTGTCCATAGCTGGGTCTTCAATTTGCCTCATTGATCGGCCTCAGACTTGGCATTTCATCAACAATTTAGACGCACTTCTTCGGCGAGCTCGAGAGACTTTTTCCAAATTGAGTGGCGGACTCGGTTGTCTTCTCAAGCTCGAGAGCTTGGTGATTCTTCTTCTTCTTTTTGTCCTTACCGAGGCGCGTTACGTTCGGATACTTCTTCCTCAAAGAACATTGCGGGGGCCAGCATCTTTCTTTGACGAGGAGCCGCTTTCTTGGCTTGGCGGTTCTCTTCTTTTGATGGTTGGAGAAGGTATTTGAGGTTCCTTCTCCACCTCGGTCTGCGGGCGGGAGACACTACTGTAGGGGTAGGTGACTCCTACCGGGAGTAGGTGCGTCTTTTCTTCGGCCGCAAGGCGGCTATCTTCTTCTTACCACTACATGGGCAACTTTCTTTTTAGGAGGGGAGGAAGCAAGCGTGTCGACGGGGTGATTCCCCCTCACCGTGTCGACCCTTTTGGCATAGGCTCTCTTACGAGCTCTGAAAGGTTTGCCCGGAACATCTTCTTGTTGACATGGAACGACTTTCCATGTCGGAGTGGAACACCCTTCACCTCCATCAAATGACCGATTACAAGGCCATAGCCCAGTGATCCTCCAAAGGATCCATCCTCCTTGAAAGACTTGTTCACAACATTCTGGCAGAGTCTGTTGTAGACAAATTCTGCCCAGTTGATCTTCTTCTCCTCCATGATCGCAGCCATGACGATCAGCTTGGTTTTGGACAGCTGATTGAAGCTTCGAAACTTCATGTCTACACATTTGGCGATGATATCCAAGAGTTTATGATAATTATCCTTCAGCAGTTTCTTGTCGGCTGTGTAGACAACTTTTGCAGCACACTCGGGTTTGGCCACTTCCTTCCATGCAGCGACCAAATCCACGTCTGCTTCATATATCTCCGGCATGCCCTCCGATGGTAATAAACAGTGCTCCGCAAGGTCTTTTGCAGTTATTATAATGTCCTTGCAGTGGACGGAGGACTTAATCCCTTCGTCCTGCACTTCAGCATTTACATATAATTGGGCGACCTCCTCTACGTACGTCATATGAAATTCCAATGTAAGAAAGGGTTTCAGCCCGAATTTCTCAATCTTATCAGCTATCTTCTTCACAAGGGTTTCATCGGAACCCTATTTCATCATCCCTTCAAAATCCACAGTTGATTCGGTGTGGCTTTGCTTTGCGAGCTTAGCGAAATCATGTGCTGGTGTCATTTCAGTGATTTTTACCGAACGAAACTTGACGAACTTGCTTTGAAGACTGGTAGGATTTTGAGAGAAAAGATAATTGCTTTCTTTGCTTTGGAAGGATGAACAGTTTAAGTGAGAGGAAGAAAAACTGAACAAAAGAGTATATAAGGGTTATGAAAGGACGTATTTTTGGTTTTTGAAATTTCGATCAAGATCAACGGCTCAGATTTAGCACGTCCCATTGCATTTAATTTCTCGCATTTAATGCGGCAGTATTTATATCCAATCATATGCTTGTAATGCAGCTTTTGACTGTACCCGTCATTATTACGCTGATGTCATCCTTAAAAACATTCCCACTTATTAAAAACGACTGCATTTTTGTCACTTAGCTCATAAATGACTCAGCTCACTGCACAAATGACTCAACTCTTCTTCTTCTCTCCTTCCATATGGTGACAAAGCTGTCAGCTAACTCGATATAGCTGACTTTCCGATACGGCTGATTCACTTGGCTGATTTATGAGATCTACTATGTTTTCATCTTTCACGTTCCATCTCTTCTCCTTGAGTCTTCCTCGGTGTCAACTCACCAATTAACCCTAGCTCATGCTTAAGTTCTTCAAATCTTGATTCACATTATGGCTTTGTGAATATGTCATAACTTGTTTATCGCTTGAGATGTATTCAAAGTGATGTCTTTCTTTTCAACATGATCTCTTATGAAATGATATCGACATCAATGTGCTTCGTTCTTGAATGCAATCTGAGGATTCTCGAGTGATTGCAATAGCACTTATGTTATCACACATAATTGGAATCTCTTTTTCTTCAATTTCATAATCTCTCGATTGTTGTCTCATCCATAAGACTTGGGCACAACAACAAATGCCACAACTATGTACTCTACTTTAGCCAGGATGTGGCTATTGAGTTTTGCTTCTTGCTAAACCAGGAAACCAATCTGTTTCAAGTATTTGACATGTACACGAAGTACTCTTCTTCCAGTCAACTCTACATCCAACATAGTCGTCGAATAACCAATAAGCTTGAATCCTCATTCCTTTGGATACCATAAGCCGACTTCTTGGCATCCCTTCAAGTATCTTAGAATTCTCTTAGCTACTGATCATGTGGCTTTCTTTTGGTGCGATTGAAATCTTGCACACACCTGCCGCAGCAAAGGTGATGTCCGGCCCGCCTTCTTTGTTAAATGAAGCGGTGATCCAATGAGTGCTCAGTATCTGGTTTGATCCATAGGCTTACCATCTGCATCCATATCCATCTTGACTAATGTATTCATTGGTATTTTCACAGAAGACTTCTCTTCCATACCAAATTTCTTCATTAAGTCTCTGGTGTACTTTGTTTGACTTATGAAGGTTCCATCCTTCAGTTGTTTAACTTGAAGTCCTAGAAAGAATGTCAGCTCTCCCATCATGCTCATTTCAAATTTGCCTTGCATGAGGTTTGAGAACTTATCGCACAGCTCTTTGTTTGTGGATCCAAAAAGGATGTCATCCACATATATTTGAACAAGCAATATACTCTCTCCATCTTGAATCCTGAAGAGTGTTCTGTCCACTTTGCCTTTGGTGAATCCATTATCTGTCAGAAATTGAGATAATGTATCATACCATGCTCTAGGTGCATGTTTCAATCCATATAGAGCTTTCTGGAGCTTGTACACCTTGTCTCCAAGAGTATTCTGCTCAAAGCCTGGAGGTTGCTCAACATAGACTTCTTCTTCCAACAATCCATTTAAAAATGCGCTTTTCACATCCATTTGATAAACAATGAAGTTCTCGTGTGCAGCATAGGCAAGAAACATCCTTATTGCTTCCAATCTTGCAACAGGAGCAAATGTTTCATCAACATCTATTCCCTCTTCTTGGCAATACCCTTTGGCTACCAATCTTGCTTTGTTCCTTACCACGAACCTTCATCATTCATCTTGTTTACAAAACCCATTTTGTACCAATAACATTTTGATGGGTTGGTCTCCTCACCGATTCCCATACTTTGTTTCTTTCAAACGATTGATTCTTCTTGCATGGCTTGAATCGATGTGTGTCATCCAATTCTTGGGACACATCTTTTGGTTCTATTTAGGAAATAAAACAAGTGAACATTGCTTCTTGTTGAGCTCGGATCCGGTTCTTACACCATCTCTTACATCTCCAATAACTAGTTACGGTGGGTGGTCTCTCGGCCATCTCACATCGAGGTTGGAGTAAATCGGTTGGGTTCGATCGTCTTGCACAGTGTTGTCTTGAGCAGCTCTCTCATCATCACTTAGGCTGCAGATTCTCCAAATGTCTTTGAGACTCAAAGAATCTCATCTTCATCTTCATCTTGATTGATTGCTCGAGCTTCACTTCGACATAAGGACTCTTACGCATAGTTGGTGATTCAACTTATCATTAACTCTTCAACATCTTCTCCATTTACATTAGGTTCATCAAAAACCACATGGATACACTCTTCTGTGACCATTGTCCTCTTGTTCAAAGACTCTATAGGCTTTACTTTCAGCTGAGTATCCCAAAAAGATATCTTCATCAGCTTTAGCATCAAAAGCCTTTAGATTATCCTTGCCATTGTTGTGGATGAAAAATTTACATCCAAATATTCTAAAATATGCAACATTTGGCTTTCTCCCACATCCCATATTTCATAGGAGTCTTTGTCGATTAATACTTAATCGTGCATCTATTTTGGGTATAGCATGCAGTGTTTATGGCTTCAGCCCAAAATCTTTTAGGCAGTCCAACTTCAGCTAACATGGTCCTTGCAGCTTCCTTGAGAGTTCTATTTCTTCTTTCTACTACTCCATTCTGCTGTGGAGTCCTTGCTGCAGATAATTCATGAGCAATACCATTTTCAACACAATACTTAGTTATTATCCCATTGACAAACTCAGTTCCTCTGTCAGATCTTATCTTTATAATGGTTTGACTCTTCTCATTTTGAACTCTTTTCATCAGCTGAGGTAACTTCTGCAAGGTTTCATTCTTTTTACACATGAAGATTGTCCATGTATATCTTGAATAATCATCCACCACAACTAGAGTGTATTTCTTTCCACTTATGTTGGCTGGCTCAACTGGACCAAATAAATCCATATGCAACAGATGCAATATCCTTGTTGAAAATGGACTTGAATTCTCTTTGAATGATGATTTGATTTGCTTTCCCATCTGGCACGCATCACAAACACTTTCTTTCTTGTACACTGAGTCAGGCAGACCTTCCACAAGATGACTCCTTGCAAGCTTGTTAATTGTCTTGAAATTCGGATGACTCGGCTTCTTGTGCCACGGCCAACTTGATTCTACTCTTTTGCTAGAGACAAGTGCTTGGTGCGGCGATCGACCAATCTACCACATACATATTTTTTTTGTCCTGCGGATCCTTGCAACACTACTTCATTTGATTCAGTGTCTTTAATTTGGCACACTCCCATATTGAATCCAACATTATAGCCCTTGTCATAGAGTTGGCTGATGCTTAACAGGTTGAAGTTGAGGCCTTCAACGTATGCAACATCTATGATTTCTAATCCATTTTTCTTGATGGATCCAGTACCTCTTATTTCCCCTGGAGCTTCATTTTCTCCAAATATGACTTTTGCGCCTCTAATCTCCTTGAATTTTGACAGATTCTTCTTGTTTCTGTCATAATATGCGAACAACCACTATCCATGTACCAGGTTCCTTGACACTCAGCTGTTCCTTGAACCTGCAATCAAGGAAATCAGTTTTTAGGTATCCATATTTTCTTGGGTCCTGAGGGGTTAGTGTTGTAAGATGATCTAACCAACCTATAGCCAAATGATTTAACTCTAAGAGGTTGCCATCTATCTCGTGCCATAATCATAATTCACTTTGCAAAATTGCTTGGGGTTTTAGGTTCATACAAATCTCTTTTGTCTCGTATGCCTGTGTGTGTGTTTTAGCAATTTCCTTCTTTGGGTAGTTGTGATATTTCTGAGTGTAGTGCTTGGGTGCATATGTGTGCTGATGATAGCTCTTTTGCCTTTGGAATGACCTTTGTTGAGGTCTAGGTCTTTGCCATTTAGGCTTGTATTCCATAGATCTTTCTTTGATATTTCACATTATTCCAATCAGCTTGGCTTGGGTAATTTCTACCATTCCCTCATAAGTGTTTCTTTGATAAAACTTCTGGGGTTTTTGGTAGCTCTGTTTCTTCTTCATAGAGTATTTCCTGTTTGGAGTTTGCTGAGGAACTCTGTTGGAGTTCTTCTCACTGTCCTCTCAAAGATACTAATCATTGTCTTTTTTCCTTTTCCTTTATATCCAAGGCCGCTTGTTTGTGGTTGTGCTTTGGAGTGAATGTGTGTGCAACATTTGGTGTCTTGGATTTTTGAGATGCTTCATTACTTGAAGATCTTTTTTCCAAGATCACTCTGGGAGTTTGACTATGCACAAGGGAATTGAATCATATGCTTGTCTTATCTCCACACTCTTTTTGGCTCATAATAAGGTCCTCCAATGATTTAGATGCCTTTGTGAATGAAGCAATCACATTTTTGAGATCATTTTCCCTCTTTTCTCAGAAAGGACTATTTACTCTATTAGTTTAGCATTCTCGGCCTTCAGCTCTTTATTCTCATCAGCTATGTGACTTAGAGTACTCAGCTCCTTAGTCAGCTGTGAGTTTTGACTTTTGAGCTTGCTGTTTTCCTCATTTATTAGTGTGTGTGAGGGTTTAATGTGCTCAAAATCTTTCATCATTTTGCCTAGTGAATCATAAAGATCAGTGGGTGATGATGTGTGTGTGTAACAATCACTATCACTAGAGTCTGAATGAGATGAGTTAGAGTGTACCTCATCTTCTTGGTCAGGTTGATCTTGTTCTTTAGCCATTAGACAGATCATTGCTTCTTCTCCAGAGTTACTTGAGTAGTCAGCTTCACTACTCTCTGAGTCTGCTGCTTCCTTTGACTTACCTGTCTCACCAGTCTCTGCAGCCAACATGGCCTTTTTTTCTTTTCTTGTCTTCTTTCTCTGAAAACTCTTCTTTCTTCTTCATTCATGTATTTATTGACTACAGGATATGGACAGTCAATAGCAAAGTGTCATGGTTGTCTACAATTCCAACACAGGTTCTCAGCTCTTTGATCAGCTCTTTCCATTCTTGGGTTATCGGCTCTACGATATTCAACCTTTTGATGCTCAACTCTCTTGGGTGGCCTATCTTCCCTTGACTTGGAGGAGTGAATGTCTCTGGAGGATTCACCCTTGTTTCTTTTATAGTTCTTATTGAAGAACTTGTTGAATCTTTTAACCATCAAGCGCAATTTCCTCACAGTCGAGCTTCCTTAACCTCGGCTCTCTTTCCATCCTTGACTATAAGTGCACTGTTTTGGGTACAATTGTTCCTCCTCTGATCCTTTCTTCTCACTCAAATTCATAAGCTTTGAGGTCGAGAATAGTTAATGATTGGATGTTTTTGATTGGTCCATCGAGTGCGCCAGAGCCATGGTCTTCATTTCCCATTCGAGGTAGGCTCCTTAGAATCTTCATACACATCTCCTTTTGTGTGTATTCCTTTCCAAGTCTTTGAGAGCTCATTTGTAATTTCGATGAATCTAGCATCCACCGATCCATTGTCTCTCTTTGCAAGCATTTTAAAGTTTTCAAATTTTTGAACAACAACAGATAATTTGTTTTCTTTAATTTGCTCTGATCCTTCACAAATTAAAGTTAATTTATCCCAGATTTCTTTTGCTGTTTTGCATGACTTGACTTTATTGAACATTGCTTTGTCCAGAGTCTTGTAGAGAATATCCTTGGCCACGTTGTCCAAGTTGTATCTCTTTCTGTCATCATTGGTCCAAGTTTTAATCCAACAAGCCGTCTACCAATCCAATTTTTCTTAAGCCTATTCTTTTTCTTCAAATTCGAATTTCTTTTCTTTTTACCCATCTCCAACACCTTATAATTAGAAATTTATTTTATTGTAGGAAACGAAGATTCCGACTTCTAGGCTCACACACCGCGTTTGATTTTTACGAGTTTCTACTTTTAAGGTGGGGATTTTACTGCTTATGTCTACTTTAAATGCATTATATGATTTCTTGTGTACGGGCACGTTAAACATGAAAAAGTATGGTACTTAATTGTACAAGCATGAAAAGCATGGTACTTAATTGTACAAGCATGAAAAGCATGGTACTTAATTGTACAAGCATGAAAAGCATGGTACTTAATTATACAAGCATGAAAAGCATAGGTGTGTGTGCATGAGTGATTATATTGTGTATTTAACTTAGACATTGCGTCCCATTTGAGGTCATTGTATGCTCACCCCATGTTTTCCACAGAGATGAATGAAGGAGACGGAGCATGGCAAAGGGGATGGTGGAAGTCAAATCAAGAAATTAAAGGGCCCCTTTATTTTGTACTTAATTTTTATAATATTAAAAACTGAGTAGTTTTTGTGAATTAAATTTTTTGGACACGTTTTCATGACTATTTCCGCATTTATGGCAAGTATTACTTATTTCCCTTTAAGAAATGCGTTTTCAAGCTTGGGCTTGTTTTATTTTCAGCACTTTAATAAATCGCAAATTGGATATTTTTATTTTTACGAAATTGGGATGTTACATAAGTGGTATCAGAGCGGGTCTATCTTTCCTGAAGACTTGCTAAATTGTTTTTAAAAAAAATTGGGTCTTGAATTTTTACAAGGATGAATATTTTCAAGTAAAATGATAACAGTAAAGAAGTCGACTTATCCACCGCCTCATGCCACGCCGACTCCGAAGAGAAAAAGTATTATCAAGTACGCAGTAAATGTCATGTTCGCTTTACTCAAACATGTTATGATCACAGTTATATTAACAAATAATACGAGATTGTTTTATTTTTTCAATGAACAAAACACTAAGTACCCCAAAAATCAACAGATGAAGAGAATCAGGCTAGCTATTAGGAAGAACACTAATAGTTGGAAGGAATACCCACTAGAGATTGATATGGAGAGGTATTTGAACTGTGAATGGGAAGAAGGCGAATGCATAGTGGCTTATGTTACAAGGATGCATCAGGAATGGTACAAGATTAGGGATGTTGTTGGGGCTCCTAGTGAGTTCCAAGCTACTAGGAGGCTGATTGAGTCGTTGACTCCTGAATGGAGATTGGAGGCAAAGAAATTGTATGTTGATTTGTTGAGGTATGATGAGGCTAAGAACAAGCTTAAGATCAACTATGGGGCATTTACTGCCATATTATATGGTAAGTGGATAGATTCACTGCTAGATGAGGATAAAGAGGAAGAAGACTACGAAGAAGAAGAGGATCCTAAGAGGACCACAAGAGGATGACTGCCACATGGATGATTAAGTTATTTATTTTGGTTTAGAATATATAGATATGCATGAATAAGATGGACTTTGTCCAACCCTAGCATGTAGAAGCAATATTATAAAGCAACATATAAGGAGCATTTAACATGGACAAATAAAAGCGGAAAAACCCCTACTGAGCCGTTGAATGCTCACCCCAAATATATTTCTATTTCAGATGAATGATGGAGTTGGCGGGACACGTGGAGGCGGTGACCCAAATAATATAATTAGAACAATAAACTTAATTTTTTTTATTTTCTTTGATGGATATTTCTAATGTTTGGTATTTAAAATTTATCTATGGAATAGTTCTTGAAATTTTTATCTAACAGTTTTTTTTATATTATCGCTTTAAATGGTAATGATTTTTGGAAAATTCACGTTTATTATAAATCGCATTATTACTTTATAAGTCGTATTTTATTATGAAAACGGGATGTTACATAACCTTAACTGGGTTGTGATGAGATTTTCAGCGGAAGACTTAACACCCTTGAATTTGGTTTAAGTTTGTTTTAACACTTGGTTTTAGCACTTTGTTAATTATCAGTTGGATAGCAAATTATTAGCAGATATAAAATGATATGCAGAAATAAAATGCTGAAATGTAAATGACACAATAATTTTTATAGAGGTTCGAAGATGGGGTAATTCTTCTATTCCTCTCTTCTCCAACTCCTGGAGGAATCCACTAAGTATTGATCGTAGTACAAAGTGGTTATCGGTCCGGATATAAGTCTTGATCACATAGCGACTTGATCCTTTGGAACTCGATCGGAGATGCCTTGATCACACAAAGTGGCTTCTCGTCCGGCTCGGCTTCTTCACATGGCGGTTTGCCTTGCTACTTGACTCACTTGCTCAAGCTTCTTGGATTTGATCACGAAGCCCTCCAATAACTCGAGACTGGTCCGACCTTGAACCTTCCTACAATCCTCCTTGAAATGTAGACCCCTTTTGATTCTTCAAAAGTTTCCTCTTCAACAGTTTGAAATCGTCTTTCCTTCACAGCTTAGTGTTGGATCGATTTCCTTCGAGATTAGGCTTGAGGATTTTGCTTGAATAACTTGAGAATATATTGCAGGTTACAGTTTGAATAATTGCTTGAATGCTCAGGTGTGCAAGGTTTTTCAAGGTAACCTTTTCTCAAAGTGATTCCTTAGTCTTTTATAGTGAACTTTCAAAAATCTGCCCGTTGAATAGATAGGCTGATTTTTAAAAATCACTTGTGTTCGTTGGCTTGTCTTGTTGCAGTCCTTGATGTTGACATTTCCTCGTATTAAATGAATGTCCAGCTTTCCAGGTTACGACCTGAGTGCGTCTTTCCCATTGGTTTATTGCTTTTGCACGCTTCTGGGACTGAGCACTTTAAGACATGGCAGCATGGAAGTATTACTTGTTTAGGTAATATTCGTGACTTTTGTGCAACGGATTCTTTTCAGTTAACTCCTCCTTGCAGCTGCCTTTTCCCCAGGTGACTTGAGTCTACTCCAATGATTGAAAGACTCATCTTGTCACTTCAACTTGACTTGGCTTGGCTTCTTTGGTTGACTTGATTGACTCTTCATACAGCTGTATCACAACTGATACTCCTTCAGTCGAGTCTTTGACATCTTTTCCTTGCCACACTCAGCTGTCTCACAGTGAAGTCTTCATCCCAATTTTCAGTTGACTTCTTGTATATCTAGGCATAGCTGACTTGACTCAGCTCGAACAACCCTATCTATTACAATACAAATTACAAGAAAAATGGGGTGCCAACTTTCTAGTCTAAGTTTTACATGGCATTCATCAAAATCTAAACAATAAATTTCCCAACAGGACTCTTCCCCAGGGCTATATCCGATCTTGGAATAATATGATGCCCACTTTCACTACCCATTTTTTGATGTCTAAGGACTGTGCCGCACCCAAAGACTCCCTTGTTAATATCAAACAAGGCAAGGACGAGCCATTGAAGAGTTACATTGCCAGGTTCAACAAACAAATCTGAGAAATGGAGCCTGTCTCGGATGATGCGATGCTCATTGCAGCCATGGCCGGGCTCGCACCCGAGACTTGTTTCAATTATTCCATCCACGAGTCAGGGGCAACCATATTATAAGAGTTCCTAATCCGTGTATAGCATCACATATGCACCGAGGAGGCAATGGCCAGTCAGCGACCTGAGCAGAAAACACAGGGTGCCAAGAAAGATGGCAAGAAAGAAGTGCTTCTGGATCCGGGTTGGGATTCAAGTCCTTTGCATAGAATCCGACCACTAGGTACAAGTCTTACCAAGAAGTTCGCGCTGAAGTGGCCGCGATAAGGAGTACTCTAACTCACACTCCATCAGCCATCTGGAATGATATCAAGAATTTGTATCTGCTGCTACCAGCTCGCCCTTTGAAACTGGGCCCTTCAAAATTAGACGGCAACAGGTACTGCTGTTATCATAAATCCATCGGACACAAAACCGATGAGTGCAGGGATCTCATCCGAGAGATCATGTGAATAGGGCAGAGGAGAGGGTTAAAAAGATATGTTCACGAATTGCCACCACCGCCAACCCTTGCTCTGGGAACAAATCTGGAGCGAGTGGCAAATCCAGCTCGTCTGCCAACCCCCAATGAGAACAATGGGCAAGAGATCTTGACATTGATCAATACAAACAGGGCCGAGGACAACCGGTTCATTAGGAAAAAAAAAGCCAAAATCAGAGAGGCTACAAATGCTGAAAAACTAGTCCGGGTTGCTGAGATCCGGGAAGGTCACCCAACAGGGTATTTCGCTTTTTCTGACCAAGATGCTAATCAGCTCGTGCACCCCCACTCTGACCCTTTGGTCATCACTGCACCTATCTTGGGCATCCCAGCGCACAGGATCCTAGTTGATTCGGGCACGCATCAGTCATATATATCCGAGCCTTCAGAAGGTTGAACGTGGACGACAGTTACATTAGGCCGTGCAATAACAGTATTTTGGGGTTTGGAGGAGGAAGAATAATCCCGCTTGGCGAGGTCAATCTGTCTATCCAAATGGGCCATGGAGCGCACAAGAGAACGGTGATCACGACGTTCAAAATAATCAATTTAGACTCTGAATATAATGCCATCATCGGACAGCCACTGCTTTATCATTTAAAGGCAGTTGTCTCCGTGTACCATTTCTGCATCAAGTTCCCGACCTCAGATGGAGAAAGAATTCACAAGGGAAATCAGAGGGAATCGCGGGAGTGTTCCCTCAAGATCAGGCTAGTTGAAATCAACGTTCTGGAGAAAGGAGAATCCAGCAATTCTGTCGTAGGTGAAGGCATCGGGTTGGCTGATGAGGCCGAGCCGATCCCGAACCGAATGTAATCGCACTAAAAATCGAAACCGACCCGGCGGCAAAGGCCAAAAAGGAGCCAATGACTGAAGAAGAGTTGTTCTTCTAGAAGAAAAAAAGGACAAAGCAAAAACGAAAACACACAGAGCCGGTAGAAGATATCAACATAATAGATGTTGATAAGAAGCACGGGGGGCGCCAACTCAGGATTGGTCATAATTTGCAGGAGCCACTCAGATCAAAGCTGATCGAGTTCCTGAGCAACAATCTTGATGTCTTTGCATGGACTCATGCCGACATGCCAGGCATTGACCCCAAGCATGCCTGCCACTGCCTAAGTATTGACCTCACTTACTGGTCGGTAGTACAAAAGAAGAGGAAATTGGGCCCGGACAGGCAGGCGGCACTAGAATCCGAGGTCAGCAAGTTGTTGGACAACAAGTTTATCAGGGAGGCTCTCTACCCGTGATGGGTGGCCAACCCCGTCTTGGTTAAGAATAGCAATAGGCAGTGGCACCTTTGCATCGATTTTACGGATTTAAACAAGGCATGCCCGAAAGACAGCTACCCCCTGTCAAACATAGACTACATGGTCGATGCCACATCAGGCCATGAGTTGATGAGCTTCATGGACACATATTCAGGCTACAACCAGATCCGTATACACCCGGACAATGAAGAAAACACTTCCTTTTTCTCGGCCCAGGGGGTTTACTGCTATAAGATGATGCCATTCGGCCTAAAGAACGCTGGGGCGACCTATCAGAGGTTAGTCAACAAGATGTTTGAGAAGTTGATAGGTCGTACTATGGAAGTCTATGTAGATGATATGCTAGTAAAACCATTGTATGTTGTTGATCATCTTTCTGATCTTAATGAAATGTTCCAAATTTTACGCGAGTACAAGATGATATTAAACCCAAAAAAAATGTACATTCGGGGTCAGCTCGGGTAAATGTTTAGGATACTGGTCAGCCAAAGGGAAATAGAGGCTAATCCAGATAAATAAAAGCTATAGTCGACTTGGAACCCCCTAACTCAGTTAAAAAAGTGCAAAGTTTAACCGGGCGTTTAGCCACCCTAAGTAGATTTATCTCAAGATCGATAGATAAATGCAAACCATTCTTCGAGATAATAAAGAAAAATAAGAATTTCGAAAGGACTGAGCAGACGCATGCAACATTCGAATCATTGAAGCAACACTTAGCATCAATCCCTGTTCTGCAAAAACCAAGCCAAGGCGAACACTTGTACTTATACCTCGCAGTCTCTGAGTATGTTGTCAGCTCGGTACTTATCAGATTGGATAACTATAGTCAGCATCCAGTTTATTATATCAATCAGGCCCTACATGATGCCTAACTGAGATATCTTCCGATGGAGAAGCTGACATATGCATTGGTTATCTCGGCCCGGAAGCTAAGGCCCTATTTTTTGGAACACAAAATCATTGTGCTGACAAATTATCCTCTAAAACAAGTCATGCACCGACCAAACACTTCAGGTCGGATGATCAAGTGGGCGGTAGAGCTCAGCCAATTCGAAATATCATATGAGCCAAGGACAGCGATCAAAGGACAAGCACTGGCAGACTTCATCACATAATTCACTCCGTCAATCCAATTGGACATCATTGAAGAGCAAGAATGGAAATTATTTGTCGATGGTTCTTCTATTACAGACTGAGCAGGGGGCGGGATTGTGATAATCAATCCAAAACATAAATGCTACTGCTCGGCAGTACGGTTCCAGTTCCCGGCGACCACCAATGAGGCAGAGTATGAAGCACTACTGGCAGGCCTGGAGATGGCAGCATCAATGGGCCTGAAAAGACTGCTCGTTCACAGTGATTCCCAGTTGGTAATGAATCAAATAAATGGGGAGTACGAAGCAAAAGAGCCGAAGATAGCACAATATTTGGAGCTTGCAAAAACCAAACTCTCTCATTTCAAGGTAGAAATAATACATGTACTGAGAACGTGCAAGCAGACGCCTTGGCACGACTAGCATCCAGTCCGGGAACCGACATGATCGAAGACATAACGGTAACCCACTTTATCTTTACCTTCCTTGAATACGAAGAAGATAAATGCCAATGAAGGTGCCGAGCCGACATGGATGACACCAATTATTCAGTACCTGGAGCACGGGGTCCAACCAGAGAACAAGGCCGAGGCCAAAACATTAAGAACTCAGGCTGTTCGGTACACTATAGTAGACGGAGTCCTGTACAAGAGTGGGTATTCAGTCCCACTGCTCAGGTGCTTATCAGAAACATATGTCGAGTATGCTCTCCGCTAGGTACATGAAAGAATATGTGGGAATCACGCAGGGGGCCAGACACTTGCCTATAAACTGATCCGACAGGGGTATTAATGGCGTCCTTGAAGAAAGACGCAATCTCATTAGTCAAAAAGTGCAAAAGATGCCAACGGTTCGCATCACAAGTCACGTACCACCCCGAACAGCTTATTTCCATATTCATTCCCTGGTCGTTTGCCAAATGGGGAATAGACCTCATCGGACCACTCCACACTGGCAAAGGGGGCGTGAAGTATGCCATAGTGGCAGTTGACTATTTCACTAAGTGGGCCGAGGCAGAGCCCCTAGAAAAGATAGATGAAGAGAAGATCGCCAGTTTTGTATGGAAGTCAATCATATGTAGATTCGGGATACCGTACTCGATAGTAACAAATAATGGAAAATAGCTCGACAACCGAAGATTTCGAGCTTTTTGCGAAAGTTTTCATATCAAGAATCATTTCTCCACTCCATATCACCCACAGTCTAATGGTCAAGTCGAGGCGGTGAACAAAATACTCAAATACACACTGAAGGCGAGACTAGAAGAATCCAAGGAAAATTGGCCCGAGGAGCTACCCGGTGTACTATGGGCTTACATAGCAATGCACCGATATGCCACAGGTGAAACGCCTTTCTCCCTGGAATACGGAGCCGCAGCCATTATTCCAGTGGAAATCGGGGCCCCAACATTCAGAGTTGCAAATTTTTCTGAAGAAAAGAAATAGGATGCCCTACGAGCCGAACTGGATCTATTAGAAGAAAAGAGATGCAGTGCCGAGATGAAGAATGCTATATACAAACAAAGAAGTGAAATGTACTACAAATCGAAAGTGAAGGAAAGAAAATTTCTGGTCGGTGATCTAGTCCTGAAAAAGGTCACCGGGATCGAGCCCAGCCAACTGAAGCCGACCTGGGAAGGCCCATACAGAATCAACAAGGTCTTATCGAACGGGGCATATGAACTCGAGTACTTAAATGGAGAAAAGTTCAATCACCCATGGAATGTATCTTATTTGAAGAAATATTATCAATAAAATCCAAGTTTTCCGAGCAAAAAATTAATTATCTTAAATTTTATTCGCCTCGGCCAAGCCCCAAGTGCATCATAACTTTACGTCTCGGCCTAGCTCTAAGCACGTTACCAAAAACTTTTTAAACTCGACCTAGCATCAAGCTCGCCTCAAGCAAAGACTCGGCCTAGTTCCGAGCACAACACTTAGCAGAAATTCATTCAAGCATTCAATTCATACACATGCCTATTTAAGGATGCCGATCCCAACACTTGGCAAAACTTAGAAAATGCAGCAGAGTAAAGAAACGACAGAAATAAAATTTCATTAATGGCAAAATATTTACACACGGGGGGCCAAGGCTAATTACATCAAAAGGCCTAAGTCCAGCTACATCAAAAACAAAAAAGAAAAAGCAAAAGAACACCCTATGGAGCGGGAGTCTGGGTTCCACCAGGAGCAGGAGCCTGGGTCGGACCGCTAGAAGTTACTTCCTCCCCATCTTCATTGGCTGGAAGAACATCTTCCTCGGAAATAGCACCAGGGAACTGAGGATAGAGGGCAGCCAGATCCGCGTTCAAATCTTCGAGCTCTTTTTCCAGAGCGGCCATGGTCTTTCCCTTCTTAAGATCCCCGAGGATCTCTTCAATGCTAGTCGCATGCCCACATGTCAACATGTAGGCATACTTCCCTGATCGCTTATAAACTCGAACGGCCTCCGCCCGAGCTTCCTCCAGTCACTTCTGGAAGGCCTCTTCCATCTCCCTTCGGACCTCAGCCTCACGTCTTTCCAGCTCCCCCGAATGGGCAGTGGCTGCTCTTCTCAGTTCAACAACCTCTGCACGGAGCTTTTCTTTGGCCTTTCGCGCCTGGTCTCGGTCAGCTCTAGCCTTCTCGGCGGATTCCCTCTCAATATTGGCCGCAGCTATGACTTCCTTGGCCTAAATCTCCAAAGACCCTTGGATCCCGCGCAAGGTGTCATGGGCCTCCTGGAGATCGCCATGGCGCCTTTCCAGGTTGCGCGCCTGCCCAATCATATGCCACAAGATGCCGATGATTCTACCAGACAACCCCATGACATACTGGGCCTTTTCCTCCCATCCAGTCTCCGTACAGAACTGTTCTATGTCGGTCATCCAGGCTCGAGCCGGTACATCCCGCGCGGCCCAACCAGCCTCAGGCAGTGCTGCCACCTGCTCCTTGGTCGGCGTGGAGCATTTAGCAAACTCCACAAACCACTTCGGTCGCAGACTAACCATCCTCTCGCAAGCCTCCTCCTTGCCAAGGTTCGGAGGAATGAAATGGGCCTCCCACCCCAGATCGTCCGAGAACACCCGTTATCGTGTCTCGCCCGAGGGAATGTTTATCGGGGACACCCATGGAGTAGGCCCGGTCTGTTCAGTTTGCCAAGCTAATTTATTACTACTCCACCTCTCCTCCTCCTCTGTAGCGGGGGCTCTTCCTCCTGATCATCCGTCGTGAGGCGCTTGCTGCGCTGGATCTCAGCCCGCCTTTCTACCTCCGCCTTGGCGGTCTGGCCAGTAGTCGCTCCGGTCCTGCGGGCAGTGGTCTGCCTTACCCGACGGAGACGAGCAAAGACGTCCACCCCTGTTGGACCTACAACATGCAAAGCAAGTGAGAAGATAAAAACAATGCTGAAAGGCAAAAGAATTTCAAACTTATATTATGAATATACACTCACCTCGGGTCTCAGTCTGCTCAGCCCACTCAGCCATCGAAGGCACCTATCTCAGGGGATCAGGCCTTACCAGGGATGACCCGACTTGTTCTGTCCTAGCCGATTGCTGCTCCAGCTCTGAAGTTCCACCCCAATCTGCCTGTGGCGGACTCCCCCCAACTTGTTCCTCCTCGGCCGCCTCTTTCTCGACCTCTGAGTCGTCCCGCAACATTTTTCATAGGCCGGTCGTGGCCAACTCTCCCTCCACGACCAATGCCTGTATCATCTTATCTGAGGCGGCCAAGGCTTGGATGTTCTCCAACCGGTTAACAAAAGCTCTCGGAAGACCGCTTGGAGAAGGACGGTTCCCTACACAGAGAAGATGTAAGGAATCAATGACCAAGAACAACAATTGAAAATTCAATTCAAAGCGAGAAGTATACTTACGAAAATCATATCAAAAGTTAAGTGGAAGGGATAGAAACGAATCCCCCTGGCGGGTCTGCCACTCGCCTCCTACCCAGAACCACTTGTCCTTCCACTCCTTCAAGGACTGGGGAAGGCCCAAGACCAGCCCGTCTGGGTAGCCAGGCTGGGTCTGCACATAGTACCACCCCAAAGGACGTCCTTGTCCTGGGGTCGCCTTCCAAACAAAAAGCTCGTTGAGCTCTTCAAAATGCAGGCGCGAATACTTCTGAAGGGAAAAGAGTACCAGCAGTCCAATTATCCGAGAGCTGATGCACCTGGGACAGGGACAAGTTCCACTTCCTGAACCACTTTGTTATCAGGCGCGGCAACGAGAACCTCAGCCCATACATAAGGTTATGGGTATACACGGCGATGCACCCTGGCGGTGGATGCTCAGGCACCTTGGCATGATCTGGTTGCCAGAAGTGCACCGTGGAAGGAATTATCGCGTGTAGGGCCTCCAACTTCTGCCGTATTATCATACTTGGCTGATCATTTTGGATGGTCCGAGTCCAGCCTTCAACCACGTGCAACTCTATCTTCCCCACCTGCTCTGGGGGCTTCCGCACCTATCGCTTCTTTGCCCTCAGGCACCCTAGCCTCCTCATGCTCGCGCCCTTCAGGCTCCATGTCCGACTTTTCATGAAGATCTTCTTGTGGATTCGAACTCCCTCCTTCTTAACTTGGCTCCTCTCGGGACAGACCTGGCTTGTAAACTTAGCCCTCACGGAATATTGTCACGGGAGTGGGGTTGAACACCACGTACGTCTCCTCTAACAGAACTTCCGGTTCAGGGGTATGCTCTAAACTACAAAGGTCGATGATGTTTGGATCTGCTGGTGATGCCTCTCTCTCTGGTGAAGAATTTACAGAAGGATTATCAGACGGAGGGTCCTCAATCTCAACTTCGGCACTAAAATCGCGGTTTTGGTTGTCCTTAGAATCGGACATGCTCTTTGAGAAAAAGAAAAAGGAATGAAGAAAGAAAGGAAGAATTTGGAAGGTTATTTAAGTGTCCTTGAAACTCCTGCACTCTAAAGCCGACCTGAAATCTTCTGCTCGGTCTCTCCAAATGCTATTCTAAAGGTAATGGATGCAAAAATAAGAAATGGAAGGGAAAAGGGGTATTTATAAGTTAAGTTCCCTCGTAAGTTTCGAACCAGTTGGAGAGGGCGTGTCTTTTCAAATTCAAAAAAGCTGCGAAACCGTCACATCCCCACGTTTCCTGCACAAAGTGGTCCAACAGAAAGATGCCACGTGTCTGTCATCATGAGACTCAATTAAAGCGTCGTTGCAAGCATTGATGGACAAGTGATAGCTATCAGTAGTCTTGGACTTTTAAGGTTCTTTTCTTTTCAGTTAAGGTTTGCAATTAAAGTTTAAATTCGTTTCGAAGAATGTTCTCCTCGAAATTAAACTTGGAGGCCATTTGATGATACCCGAGCCGAGCTAGACAAAAATAGGTCCACGTGGCCATTCATCTAATGATAACGTAAACCATCCAAAATGACGTGGACCGACCAGGATGACGTCAGCAACCGAGCTGATGATGTGGCATGAACCGAGCTCGGTCCACTACAGACAAACAAGATCAAGTGAGTTCTCCACTCAACAAATCTCTCACTAAGTGGATTCAACATTCTAGTGGCAGACCAAGACGCCATCTGTCAACCAGTCAACGGGGCAAGTCAACAAGTTCCTCTCAACACATGGCCAGCATGCGTCTCATGCACACCAGGGAACAAACACGTGTCCCCCTATTAGGCTAAATGTAATGATGATTAGTCCACTAATTGTATTAGTATAAATAGAACCTTATTTATTAGGAAAAAGAGTTAGGTGAGATAATCTGAGTATAAAAACTTGTAAGATTCAAATTGAGAGACGAAACCGACCAGACAAGCTCTGCTCGGTCTTCGGCATAAAAAGACATAATTAGCCATTTCCCTTATATTTTCTGAATGTTTATTTAATGTCCAGCTAGTCATATTCATATATTTTGTTTGTTGATCCAAGATGCATGTTAACAGTTAGAATCAAATTTCACTTGTTTGATACGTGAAAGAAAACCTAAACCATAATTGAATGGACAATGAGGAGGACTTGCCTCATATTGGAATATTTGTGACTTTTTAAACTAGCATGTGAGCTTCTTATGGTTGATTGATTTTGATCTTGAGATGATACTATATTATGATTATATTATTTTTCTCAAATTAAAATTAATTTTTATTTATTACATTTTTACATTTTTAATGAATACTACCTCGTCTTTCCATATGTCAGTATACTTACACGAATATTGTGTATTAATGAATATATAGAACTATGGGATAATTAGAAAACTCTATGAGATTTGGGCTACCTATAAAAAAAACCAAAAATATTTCAAAATTATAAAAATGTCCCTAGTATATGATTTTCTCCTGAATTTAAGGGGTGATTGTAATATTTTTATAAATAACAGGATTTTAAAAAAATATTTTTTGCTTATGAAATGGGAATATTAGACAGAATCAAACCTCAATGAAGTTTTTGTAATTTTCGAAAACCTCTATTTTTTTTGTAATTAGTCCGAAGCTCGTGTTTTTTTTTCTTTGTATATTATTAAGTTGATCTGACATTTTTTTAATCACCCCTGTAACTATTTCAAACTAATATATGAGCTAGACAACATTTCTATAATTGGTTTTGATATAAGTTCTCAAATAACTGAAAAAAGAAAGGGTAGTTTGAGAGTGCAAAGATAAAATACTAGATAGAATGATGAAATGACGATAATAGAGACTACGATATATTAGGAAGTAGATTGACATCATCAAAAAATTGATGCCTTCTTTCAAATTTAATTTTCATTTTTGTAAACACTGAAAGTATGTTGTTAAACCGATGACCAATGGGCCTAGTGGGTATCACCTCCGTCCTTAGTAGGGAGAGGTTAGGGCCCTAGGGTTCGACACCATGAGTGTGCATTTGGGAATAGTTAAATGGACCAATACTGCTCATTAATTTAAGTCCAAGAACAAGGGTCAATCTTAGTTTAAGTTGAACCAAAAGAAATATAGGATCGAGCGTGACGTAAGTGGTTTATTACTCAATTTTTCAGGTTTCCACATGTGTTTTATCCCCACCAGATTCACCACTTTCAGGATGCTAAAAAAATATATGCACATCTTTTCTTGATAATTGATTTTGTAGGAAAAATGTCCAGAGAGAAGTTATTTATCACAATTATATTAATAACAGTTAATATGATATTGGGAAGGTCTCTTGTGAGATCGTCTCACGGATCTAAATCCGTGAGACGGAGCCCTATTACTTAAAATTCACATGTACACTCTCTCTCTCTCTCTCTCTCTCTCTCTCTCTCTCTCTCTCTCTCTATACTCACGTGTCCCTCTCTCCTTCCCCACATCTCACTCCTTCCATGGTCCCCCTCTTTCTCTCTCTCCTCACACCTTACTCCTCTCATGGTCACTCCTCTCTCTCTCATCATCCAACTCTTTTTGTGGTCCCTCTCTTTCTCTTTCCACCTCTATCATCATTCTTTCTCTCTACATGAATGAACCAAAAGAAAAACATGGAGAAAATAAAGTATCACTTTTTATGAAAAGTATCACATTAGACTCGAAAAGTATTAATTTTTATTAAAATAAAGTATCACTTCTTATAAAACAATCACTTTTTATTAAAAATAATCACTTCTTTGGAAAAAGTATCACTTCATATAAAAAAAAGTATCATTGTTTATTAAAAAAATATTACTATTCATTATAAAAGTATCACTTTTTATTTAAGAAAAAATATTTTTTATTAAAACAAAGTATCAATTTTTATAAAAAAGTACCACTTCTTATTAAAAAAAGTGTCACTTTTTATTAAAATAAAGTATTACTTCTTATAAAAAAATCACTTTTTATTAAAAATAATATCACTTCTTTGGAAAAAGTATCACTTCTTATAAAAAAAAAAGTATTACTATTCATTAAAAAAGTATCACTTTTTATTTAAAAAAAATATTTTTATTAAAACAAAGTATCAATTTTTATAGAAAAAGTATCACTTCTTATTAAAAAAGTGTCACTTTTTACTAAAACAAAACTTATTTTTATTTAAAAAAGTATCACCTTTTATTAAAAATGTATCACATGTTATTAAAAACATATCATTTCGTATTAATAAAGTTTAACATTTTATTGAAAAAGTATCATTACATATTAGAACAATATCATTTCGTTTTAAAAAGTATCACATTTTATTGAAAAAATATCATATCGTATTAAAAAAGTATCATTTCGTATTAAAAAGTATCACTTATTATTAAAACAAATATTACTTCGTTATTAAAAAAATATTATTTTTTTTAAAAAAAAGTATTAATTATACCATGAAAAGTATACGTTTTTAAAGTATCATTTCTTTGGGCATTTATTTTATGAAGAATTTGGATTTTGTGAGATTTTTATAAGTAAAATGTATGCATAGAGAGAGGGACATGAGGAGAGAGAGAAAGGACAAGTGAAGAGAGAGAAATGGGGACCAATAAGATGAAAGATAAATTAGTGAACAATTAAAGAACACATGAGAGAGAGAGATGAGAGAGAGAGAGGAGGGTGAGGAAGGGGGACCAATAAAAGAAGAGGGGAAAAATAGGGAGGATGAGGACTATGTGAGGATCCGTCTCACGGATCCGTGAGACGGTTTCACATAAATTTTTTGTGTATGATATTTTGTGTAAAATAATGGTTAGATGGTCAGTTGTGTGAACAAGTTTGGCTTAATAAATTCAGGGATAATTACAAAAATTACCCTGAGTGGGTTGATTACGAAAAAACCCAAAATTATTTGAAAACTACAAAAAAAATCTTTGAGGTTTGATTATGTGTTAAATATTGTAAGGTGATGACCGTAAAAATTTTACAAACATGAGGGGATGTTTGAAATATTTTTTGTGGATGGGTAAAATATAACATTTTTTTGGTTATAATTTTCCCAAATCTCTAGACTCTTTTGTAATTAACCCAAACATTAGGGTACTTGTTGACTGTTGTAATTATCCCATAAATTTATTTATATAAATATATACACGTGACAAACCAATGATCTGAGGAGCCTTTGTCGGAAAGCGGAACCAGCTTCAGAGAGCCACACTTTAAAGAGAACCCCCAAATTTCTTCCATTGGAGAAACTATAAACACGATGGAGGTCGCTGGACCTGCTCCGGCGACGATTTCGATAACATGTTTTATATTAATTCTGATGGTTGTGTCGGGTGGCGCGTCAGCTCCGCGGCATCTACGGCTGCCGGTGTCCAGTAGCAATTATTTGACCAACGAAGAGCACTGGCTCAATCAAACTCTAGATCACTTCTCTCCTTATGTAAGTCCGTTTTCTTTCATCTCCTTTGTCAGATTTATTTGATTGCACAGTTATTGGTGCTTCTGTTAGAAATAGGAAATCGGGTTTTATTTTGGTGGCATTTCAGTGTTGAAATTGCAAATCGTGATTGATTGAGTTATGCCTGGAATTATGTTGACAAATTCCGGTTCGTAGAAGACTTCAGTTGAATGCTGCCGTTTTAGCTGCAATACATGTGACAGAAGTCTCACATGTTTAGTTATATCTATGTGTAGCATATACGTCCATTTTCACATAAGGTCTTTATGTGCGTGTGTCGTTTGGTTGAGTGGAGTATATGTTGCATGTGTGAAGTTGGTTAAACTGAAAAGTTAAGTTTAGAATTTTTGTCTTAGCATATGGAAGAGCAATGGATATTTGACCTGGCAGTGGAAAGTGTGTCTATGTGTGAGCCATAAATGTGCATCGTTAAAGCCATACATCTGCATGTTAAGTTGGTATGAGCTCAGGGAAAAAGGACAAAATAACAGGAAATAGATGAATTAGTCTACATATTAGCTTCAAAATTGACATTAAATTGCAGTAGTATTTCCTGTTGTCTACCTGTTGCTGGGATGACTTTATGCACTCCATCTAATGCACAAAATGCTTACGAGCCTTTTCATGCATATATGCGGCTCTCTAGGTATTTGATTTGCAAGATTATTCCATCCACAGAATTTGTGCGTGTGGATATGTTGTTAACTTGTAATTGTCATGTTTTATGTTTTCTGGTCACTGACTTTACGTCATCACATTTCCATTAAAGAATTAAAGCACAACACTTCTATATTAACATCATTTTATGAGAATTATTGCCAAATTTTCTTCACCTGTACTCAGCATAAATTTGTTCTTCATTGCAGGATCGTCGTCAATTTAAGCAACGATACTATGAATATCTTGATCACTTTCGGGCCCCTAATGGGCCTATATTTCTTAAGATCTGTGGAGAATCTGCTTGCAATGGGATTACCAATGACTACTGGGGGTAAGTGTTAGACCTTAAAGACTAATGCTAAAAGGCTTTATGGAATATTCCCAAGCTATTTGTACCCCCATGATTGTCAACTAAGAAAAGTTGGATGGAGAAAGAAAGGGTTTGTGTCCATCCACAAAACCTTTGGGCTTCAAAATTAGAAAAACTCTTGACAGGGAATGATTTCGCCATTTGCATGCTAAAATATTAGTGAATAAACGGAATTGAATTCTACCTTAACATGTGAATGTTAAGAAGTCACCTTTCTGATCTCAATAGTTATTAGGTATTGGCCAAGTCTCCTTGAAAGTCTCAATTGTGAAAATACTTCTAAATATTGAAAGTCTAACAGGTTTTGGCAAAGAAGTTTGGAGCAGTTGTGGTTTCTCTTGAGCATCGTTACTATGGAAAGAGTTCCCCTTTTCAATCGTTGACAACAGAGAATCTGAGATATCTTTCATCAAAACAAGCACTTTTTGATTTGGCTGTTTTCAGACAGTATTATCAGGCAAGTAGCAATCCAATCCTTTGTACTCTTTCTGACTGGAAGATTTTAACCAGGAAGTGAGAGTGGTAGTTTTATTGATAAATTAAGAATGCATGGGAAACGCTGTTAAGGAACTTTTAGTGGTAGTCTTTTTCTCTATGTAATTGTTAACATTTGATGAATAAGCAGTTGTAGATTACTTAAATGTAATTGTTGACAATTTAAGTTTTATTCTTCTCATTTCTCAAAGTCGTTGTAATCAATGTTCATTATCATCAGATTTGGTGATGTGCTACTCTGGGTTAGGATAGACAGATAGAGCATATTATAATTCATCTGCGTGATCAACAATATTTATGGTTCTATGTGCCTAATCTGCTCATGTGTGAATTTGACCTATTCAGTTGAGATACGGATTTCACTTGGCTGAAGAGGACGGTGGGGGAGTTGAGGCTCCACGACATTGTTTAAGGAATCGAAGAGTATTGAGGAATTTTAAGCCTCTTAGGCCTATGGAATGCCGATGTCTCGTGTTTCTCACTGTAATATATAATTACATTAAATAAAAAAACCATGACAAAGAAGTGATACATTTACCTAGGCGTCACACTTGAAGATGCAAAACTGAAAATTCTGTAGGAATAATAGAATTTAAAAGATATAAAATTCAAATTTTCTAGAGAATGAATTTTGAAGGGTATGTAGACTTGGTTAAGAAAATGTTAGGAACAGTGGAAATGCATGGTTAAGCTGCCAAAATGATTTACACCACAGAGGAAAAAAGGCTCCTGAAAAACCCAAATTAACTTTCAAAATCTGGAATTTGATTTTCTTGAAATTCTTTTGGATGCTTCCGAGAGGAATCCTATTACTAATTGATATGTAGTAAAGTAAGAGAACTCTCACGACCAGTGAGATGAAATTTCTAGGGGAATAAAAACACTTTGACTTTGAGAAGCCTCACAAAAAAGGAAAACAGAGAGAGACAGAGAGCGAGACAGCGATAAATGTGTATAACTGTATTCTTGAGAGAGGTGTATAGTCATATGATTTCTTCTTTGTCTTGGACTACTTACCTAAAGAAAAGAGGCAGCTGCTTTGCAGGGTAAAGAAGGAAGGAAAGGATGGACTTTAGTTTTTACATTTTTTTGGGACTAAAAGGAAAATTATGTGGTTATTGAGTAACGATAGCATATCTGCATATGTTGCTCTTTCAAGCATTTTCTCTTTCTGAAGTTTCTTTGAGCAGCTGTGGCAGGGGACACCAATATTTTACTATATTGCTGGGCAATTTTGAGGAATCCAATTTGATAATATCTATTAGTATATATTTTTGTAGTTCGAGATGACATAGCTCGGTATAGAACATAGCCCCAATACATTAATTGGTATATTCGAAAGTTAGTAAAGAAGTTAATGTGTTAGTATAAATTTTGGAGGTAAACGGCTGACATAGCTATATATCTAATTTTTCAATTTGGACAGAAGCAGTTGTGGCTGGAAGCATAAGTTTGACTAGGACTTATTGATTCATGTGTTTTTTCTGATCCCCTCTCTCACAAATTGTTGCCACCTCTGGCCATTGCATCATCTCTTTACTATATAAAAACTTAATTTCTGTTCTCTTTTTTTGTTTTTGCTTTTGTTACACAGGATTCGTTAAATGAAAAGCTCAACAGATCGAATATCGACAATCCATGGTTTGTCTTTGGTGTTTCATATTCGGGAGCCCTTAGCGCTTGGTTCCGCCTGAAGTTTCCTCACCTTACTTGTGGAAGTCTTGCAAGCTCTGCCGTTGTCCTTGCTGTTTACAACTTCACAGATTTTGATAAGCAGGTGAATAAAAATATTTCCTTTTAATAATATTCTTACAGAATTGTCCAGCTATTCTTTTTCAACCTAGTCTGGGTGGGATCTATTCCAAAAGGTATCACCCAGCTAGGCGAATCACAATATGTTTGGCCTGCAAAGTTCTATGTTTGCCTTTTCTCTTTGCCACCGGACCTTGCTTTGAATTAGAATTATGCTGATGAATTTCCAATTTCTTATTTTATGTGGCTAGTGTATTGTTAGTATTAACATCTTGCTCTTGATATTCTTATGCAGATAGGTGAATCTGCAGGTCCAGAATGTAAATCCGTGTTGCAAGAAATTACTCGTCTTGTTGATCATAAACTTGGAACTAATGAAAAAGCTCTCAAGACATTATTTAGCGCAGCTGAGGTAAAACGTATTCCATTTTCCTTATGGAAGGCAGAAGAAAATGACACCTTAGTTTCATTGTTCATGCCACAAAGTATTTTGTGACAAACAACTTTGGAAGGATAGACAGCAATTTTTATGCCCTATTCCTGCTACTATATATTTTCTGGAAGAATTTTGTTGGATTATTTATTTAAACCACCTTCGTGGGTGATATACAGTGGAATTGACTCGAAGTAGCTATTCATAAGCGGTGAAAACCTTACCCATCTGGGTAATGACATTTCATGACTGACGTCTAATTATAATGTCTGAATCCTGAACTTGATTTCTTAATTTTCAGAAGTCCTGCTTTATTTGATCAATTCTTTTGGCTGAGTGTTGATTTTTTATGGAAACTTGGATCACGTTCCGGAATTTTATGATGACTTCTCTTTCCCTACAGCTAAAAAATGATGGTGATTTCCTGTATTTTCTGGCAGATGCAGCAGTTACAGCGGTAAGTGACGATACAGCTTTGTTCAATAGAAACTTTTTAGTTTTCTAAATCAGTTATTGCATGCTTTATGACTTTACAGTTTCAATATGGAAATCCAGATAAAGTGTGCATCCCTCTTCTTGAAGCAAAGAAAGCTGGGAAAGATTTAGTGGTAAGCATTTTTGATACAATCAATTGAATAGTTTTTCCGTTGTCCGAACATGACAACTAATGGCTAGAGATCATGTAAAAGTTGTATTTGAATAGTAAGTTCAAAAAATTTACATGGTTGCTGCTTGGTTCTCTTGGAACCATTTGGTGCTAAGAAATACTTGAGATCATAAAGACTTGAGGCATAACGTAAGAAAGTACATATATGATGCTTTGAGATGGGAAAAAGTTACTATCTTCAGCTGGTCCTGTCGTACATGCTCTTAGTCATTCGCATTCACTCAAATAGCTACAGAGGCATATTAGTGGGTAGATGGGTACTTATTGCATCTATGCACTACACACACTGACTTGTTCATGCACACTCACACATATGTGTGTGTGCGGTTGAGGCCTTATAGGCAAAGGCCTCATTTTGGTTTTTCAGCTTTTTCCGATGCAAAATCACTTATCGAAGTTTTTAATCAAGCAATTCTAACATTTCACTCTCATCAATAGATAATATGGCTAGTCTATTCAATCTATCTTGTAACATACTTAATTTCAATTATGATTTAAGCAATTTTAATGTTGACTTACTTCTTTCGGTGGTACCAACAGTCACAGGTATTGTCAATAATATTCTATAGACAATCATGTATATGTAAAAGAATCTAATCTTATGATATGGTGTAATACTTCTATTGGAGTCTTAGTTTCTTTAGTTAGCCCTTCTTCCAATACCTTCAATTCTGAAAATAAATCATAACCATCAATACCAACACGCTCACCAAAACTTAAAAAATTGTAAGATTAATACATCATTTTTCAATTCATCATCATCCAAAGTTTTAAACTTTTGGGTTCAAATAGAAAACCGGACAGTTTCATATTCTAAAGACTAAAAGTTGTTCAAATCAACTCTCAATAGAAGAAATAGGGTGATCTAGAATATATAGAAATTAATCAATACGAAAAGAATCTTTGGAAACAATAGGGGCATAGTTGTTAGGCGCAAAGGCCACGATAGCGCCTCGAGGTGCGTCTCGCATACACGATAAATTTTATTAAAATACACTTCAAGTGACCAAATTAAGTACCATATCTCAAATTAAATAAACAAAGTTTTCAAAACAAGCATATTAGCATAAGTCAAGTATGATGGGTTGAGTGCCCAAGATTGGTTAGAGGATGTCTGAGTATGAGAGAGTAATTGAAGATTTTCTATAAAAAAAAATCTACCCCATTTTTTTTGTTTCCTTTCTTCTGTCTCTGCAGGCTACATTGCCTCTTTTTTTTTTTTTCCGCTTCTTTTGTTATTTTACTGTCCCAGCATCCCCCACCCAAAGGAAAATAGTGTAAATCGCTTTTCTTGCTAACAAAAATCGTTTTGTTAAACTTTTTAAACAAGCTGTCACTGAGGCACGTCTCGCTGAGGTGGGCTAAGGCCACCCGGCCCGGCCAACATCGCCTGCCTCAGTCTTGAAAAGGCGCAAGGCCTTGAGCCGCCTTCAACATATATGAATAGAGGCTATAATTATGTTACTTTTAGAACAATATGGGTTATAATTATGCTTGATGATCAGCTGTCGAAGGGATAGAGAATGATAATTTTAAAAAGCAAGTCAAGTGCTGCAATTGATTTGGTTTGCTGTTGTATTGCCATGATAAGCCCTTGATTTGTTTTTCTTCCTTTATTCTTACTAAGATGTTTAATAAGATGAATCTTTTTTGCTGGTTAAAAAAAAAAAAACTTTCTAGTTTCCTGTCAACATTAATGTACTTTTATTCCAAATAATAATATAATATACACATATATAACTAAATTAATTAGACATTTACTAATCTAGGGGCCTACGCAGCGCCTCAAGGCCCTCAACGGCCTTAAGGCTTCCACGGCTCTGCATATATGCATGTATAAATATAATTTGAATTACTTGGAACAGAGATTTTATCACCAAACTATCGTTGCTACCAAAGCAGGCTCTGTTTAGGCAAATAACTGGACTTTGGGATGATAACTTATTTAGGAGAGAAAACCGTTTATCTCTTTCAATTCTATGTTGTTTAATGAACTGGGACACTACTTCTGTTAATTGAAGTGAAAGTTATATAATGGCTGGCCTAATTTGTGGAATGCTGTATGGTTTTAATCAATGCTTAACCAGTTATATATAAGCTCTAATAATACATAGTTCGTGCCCTGTGCTGCTGAAATTTTTCGTATTCAGGAAGCATATGCTACGTATGTGAAGGAGTATTATGTAAAGAGTTTGGGTGTCAGTGTTGAAACATACAATCAACAGCATTTGAAGAAAACTGCATTAAGCAGTGATCGCTTGTGGTGGTTCCAAGTCTGTACAGAAGTTGCATATTTTCAAGTTGCACCCTCAAATGACAGTATCCGCTCGTCAAAAGTTGATGCTAGGCAAGTCTATACAGTGTATCATCTGCCAAGTTTTTCCCAATTTCTCAAAGTTTTCCTGACTAGTGTCCTTTAATGTTTTGAATTCTTTCGGCTTCTTACGGCTAACAGACAATTTGATCAATCAAGTTATCATTAATGGCAGATACCATTTGGACCTCTGCAAAAATGTCTTTGGGGAAGGTATCTCTCCTGATGTTACTGCAACAAATTTATACTATGGAGGCACAAGAATTGCCGGTAATATCATTTAGATATTTCTCTTTTTACCTATTTGTAGATTGTTGATCCTTTGTACCAGTGAAAATTTCAAAAGCTGTATAAGTATTATAGTTTTTACAATATTCAAAATTACTCTTCCCCAAAATGTAATGCAAAACCCAAGTCCACCCAAAAATCTAAACTCAAGTTAAAAATCAAGAATGAAGGATGTAAAAGCTTTTGTGTTATTATGAGATTGATGCTATATTTAATATATTTGTGATTTTTGGACTATTTTTTGTGATCCTTATTTATCATTTGTACACTTATCATGTCATTACTTTTAAATTGTACTTAACTATGTGTATTGGTAATTTATTAGAATATGTATCTAGGTATCAAATATATTAAGGAAATAATATGTTTTATTAGTTAATGGCCTAACGGTCCTAACTAAATCAATTTAAATTTTTTGTTTATTGTGTCTATCGTGTTGTACCATGTTTCTTATGTTTTTAGCGTGTCGTGTTTGTGTTTAAATTTTATGCCTAATAAGGTTATTGTGTTGTGTTCGGGCTTGAGCTTACCTTGTCGAGTTGTTATTTATCGGGGACGGCACGATCGATTTGCCACTCTAAGTGTCATCATCAAGTATGAAATTAAAAGGTTATCAATTTTTTTAACTCTTTTATATTTAGTTATTGTCACACAAATCAAAAGAGGCAGAGAAGAAGAAAAAAGACTTGGAAAGAAACTATTAAACAAGACATGTTATATCTAGAAATAAGTGAAAATATGGCTTATGACCGTAAACAATGGCGCGACTCGCGATATGATCCGTATAGCGGACCCCACATAGGGAATAAGGCTTAGTTTGTTGTTATTGTTGTTTTTTATATTTAGTTATTGGCTTCTTGTTATTTTGTGGCAAGAAAACAAATAATATTAATAATAGAATGCCTATGTGATTGCTAATATAAAAATAACAATGTATTTTTCTCGTATATTTTTCTCCTATGAAGCAATTTCTACTCTTTATTGAGAAATAATGTAGTTTTGTAATAATTTGTTATATATATAATTTTTGTTCTCTCTCTCTCTCTCTATATATATATATAGAGAGAGAGAGAGAGAGACTGATAATTATGAAATTTTTACTTCTTAGCCCACCCTAAATTAGTTAATGACGACATATCAAAATGGCATTACATGGTCATTGTCCAAAATTAGTATATAAACTTTCTCCGAACAATTTAGGAAGAGAATTGTTCTCCTTTCAAATGTTAAAAATCGATTAATTCAATCCCGTTCATGTAACCTGGCAATTCTATTAGCTAGAATGCTTGGAGATCTTTCTTCAATTAAAATGATATAATTTTTCAACAAATAGTGAAATTCATAGCAACTCAGCAGTAAGTATAGAATTGTTATGTCCGCTAATTTGTATGGTGCTTCACTCATGCATTTCTCACAACGTTTACTCCCCACATTTTAGAGCTCGCATGCGATCATCATGGACTAATAACTGATTTTTATTTGTCGAATATAAATGGGCAGGGTCAAAAATAATCTTCACTAATGGATCACAGGACCCGTGGCGACATGCATCCAAACAGACTTCTTCACCTGAAGCTGAGAGTGAGTCTATATATTGCATTTATGATGTAGTATTGCTCGTTATGTTTTTTGCTTAGACTTTGCTGCGTTTATGGTGGGTGTTGAACAATATATTTCTGTATTCCAGGCATCAAGCATGCTATAACCTGTTACTATATAGAATTTTAAATAGTATTGTCTACACTTTTCTCTTTCCCTTAATGTGAATTAAATCTATTACCTTTTCTTTTTCCACTTCAGATCTTTGACCTTTATGGGTGTAATAATTATGCTTAACGTTGACTGTTTTTTCTATATATTTAACGCAATACATAGGTGATTCACTTGCATAAGTTTTGTTTTTCGAAATGCCCTGATTGAAAATGTCAGCTCAAATTGTAACCCCTTTGCCAAATTTTTCGTGTGCTTTGACAAAGGAATTTCCCTTGTCTATTGAAACCTTTTTTCTTCAATTTTCAGTGCCTTCATACATCATAACCTGTCATAACTGCGGCCATGGAACTGACATGCGCGGTTGTCCTCAGTCTCCTTTGGTTCCAGGAGGTACGAATATTTTTAGCTCTCAAAATTGTGTAAGTCTTGGCTTAGCTGGTATATTCAATCTAGTTTAAGTATGAAATTCTTTTCCTTACCATCCTTCATACACAGGCCTTTTTTTGCTCCTAAATTGAATTTCCCTTGTGGAAAAAAAAAATTAGTTGTTTGTATCAACTTCCTGCCTCAACCATTTCAATGTTGCAAACACTTTGCAAAGTGAAGTTGATCTTTCCATTTTAAGTTGGGTTAATTACCAAAAAATAACCTTGACTCTTGAGGTTCAATCTAATTACAAAGAACCCCACCTATCTTTCAAAATCACAAATACCACCTTGATATTTGTCTCTTTAACAAATTACACCCTCAAGTGGAGGTATCTGTCAAGTAAATACAAATCTCAATGGCGTGTTTGTAATAACTCAAGGGGATCTTTGTAATTTTGAAAGATAAATGGATTGTTTTTGTAATTAGGCTAAACCTCCTGGGTAGTTTTTGTAATTAACCCAATATAAGAGCCTGGCCCTTCTTTCTGCTACTGTACATGCTGATCACGAATAACATGTATTTTTCACACTAAAGTTCTTTCAATTCCATAATTCAGGTGATGCCAAGAATTGCAGCTCCCCAGATGCAGTTAATAAAGTAAGGCAACAGATCATTGAACACATCGATTTGTGGCTATCTCAATGCCGGGGTTCAGGCAGAAGTTCCATGTAATGAATCATCACGTTGGTCGTCACATAAACAAGAAATTACGGAACATAATTCGA
This sequence comes from Rehmannia glutinosa, assembly GCA_016081115.2. Classification (NCBI taxonomy): domain Eukaryota; kingdom Viridiplantae; phylum Streptophyta; class Magnoliopsida; order Lamiales; family Orobanchaceae; genus Rehmannia; species Rehmannia glutinosa. The sequence goes on along the minus strand of JABTTQ020002144.1, from coordinate 250,214 downwards.
CTGACCATCCAACCGTGTTTCAATTTCAGCAGATATATAGTTGGATCAGAGGAAAACGGCCATCTGCATAAGTTGACTTGTTGTAGCACACTGTACACCACTGAGTAAATAAAAATGTATATTTTTTTTTTTGGGCAATGCCTATGAAGTTCCTTGTAACCAACAGTTGCACTATCCCCACGGGCATGGTACCAAAACTGAGAAAATTAAGACAATTGGCCTGTTTGATATTTATTATTCCTTGTAACAATCTTCATGTAAGAAGAAAACATGTTATTTCTTGTAAGTTTTACTATTGTACTTTAGCCAGTCAGTCTGATTGTACCTTTTTTTACCAAACAAATTCATTTTCCAGGAATAATATTTCCTCTGTAACTCTGCCCAATTATTCATCATGGATTACTACCATTTTGGTCCCTGCAGGCTGCAACATACCCATTGCCCACCCTGTTCTGCATATTAAGGTACCCCCATTCAAGCTTTTATGTGTCAATATTTCTGAAGCCTCATATTAAGGTACCTCAAATGACTCAATCCCGTTCCAACATATGACTAATTTACCTTCATTATTTCATTCAAAAAAACCAAGTGAAGTTTAGGAATAGATTGTAAAAACTACCCTTGAGGTTTTGTTTAATTACCAAAAAAATCAGTAATTTTTCCAAAATTACAGTTACCCCCTTGGGCATTGCAAATACCTCCTTAAAGTTTGTTTTTGTTTTACAAATACTCCCACGTTTGCAGCTTGTAAATTAAAAAACAAATGTAAGATAGATTTATTTTGTAATTAGTCTGTACCTCTATGGTAGTTTTTGTAATAACCTTAAAAATTTAATGATCCTGGAGATATTTATTATACATAAAGCAGTTGAAACATTATAGACACTGACTTTGAGCCGTAATTCATTATCTGAAACTTCCCGAAAGCCAGAATGTGATTATAATACCAAAAAATAAAAAAAAAAAAAAAAAATAAAACAATAGCAACACAAAAACTGAATACATTCAACATATTCTACAAGCTCCATGAGCAGAATTCAGTTTATCTTGGTTTACATCATAAGCTACAATTTAAATAATTGTAGCTTTTGATGCACAGCTTAATAACTGTATCCCTTGACAAACATTCCTTTCTTAGCCTCCTCAGACTCTCCCTCAGCAGTGTACTTTCCAAGCTGAGCAAGAGAGTTAGCCTTTGCTCTAACAAGCAGAGTTTCCTGAGCTGCCTTAACGTTCTCCGGTCTTCCTCCCCACGTCTTGAGGCACGTGTTTTGTAGGGCTCGTGCATACGAAAAGAAACGTGCCACGGGTTTGGAGCTTGGTTCATGGCATTCAAGTTAAGAGTTGCCTCCACTTCAGATTGTCCACCAGACAAAAACTGTCCATGGCAAGACAAAAGAACCAGTTTTAGTTTTCTTACATGTTCATTTTGCACGGAGAATAACCTAGTTAGTTAAATACGGGACAGAAAAATTCCAGTGTTTAATAGGTACAAGCACATTATGAATGTTTATTAAAATTAAGATGAAAAAATCGGCAAAAAACACGGAAATGGTTAATATATAGACTCTCTAGACATACGAGTAAAATACAAATGTAAAAGAATTGTTTGAAAATAAATATACGGCTTATTTTGACAATAATTTTATATGAATTGTATTTATAAATATGTTTAAGTTATACAAAAGTTAATTTAAAGTATTTTTATATTTATTTGATTCATAATTGAAACAAAATGAAAAATAATTATTTAATATTAATTCATATATTTATAAATTGTTAGTGTTCTTAATTTGTATTTATAAATTACTACTGTATCCCTCAAAAAAAAAAAAAAAAAAAAAAAAAAAATTACTACTGTAGCTCAAGTGGTATCACTAACCCTTTATGAGGGTGTTGACCAGGGTTCGAACCTTGTATCTTTCAGTTTATTTAGAATTTATGTCCTCCCCTCTAACCAGTACACCCAACTTATTAAAAAAATTGTATTTATAAATTTTAATTAATTCTTAAAACTTAGAAGTAACTTCTAAATAATTTTTAAAAAAGATGAAGTATTATACCTCAAGTAGTATGTGAATTAAGTTCGCGTTTCAATTCAAAAGTACGAAGTGTTATGCGACACTTCAAAATGTGTACTGGAAACAAAGTATATTTCAATGATTTTTATATACGGTTACTATACGGTTGCCAAATGAGTTTTGAGAATTATTGGGATAGTTACCATGATTCCAGGGACAGCAGGAGGGATTCTTCTTTTGAGAAGCTTAAGTGTGTAATCAGCAACTTGTTCTGGTGTGGCCTTTTCTTTGCATTCTGCTCCAGGTGTAACCATGCTAGGCTTCAATAGAATACCTTCAAACATCACATTGTTCTCACCAAGGTAAAAAAACCTCAGCCCACACTTTCTGGGCAACTTCGAATGTTCTATCGATTCCATGTTCGCCATCCAATAAGATCTCTGGCTCCACGATGGGGACCAAACCGTTGTCCTGAAATATCGGAATGAAATTAATTTTTGTAACATGCAATTCTCAGAAAATTATGGGGTGAGAATTAATATTTCAGGAATTCAAGAAAATGCAAAAAAGTTCATGGATAATCACAAAAACCATCCCTGATGTTTAGCATAACTACAAAAAAAAACCCGATTATACCCCTTGACATTTGATACTATTTTACAAATTGCACCTTATGAGGGATGATTACTTGTTAGGTAAATACAAAGTTCAAGGGGGTACTTCCCCTTCTTGTAATTTTGAATAATAACTGGAGTTTTTTGTAATTAGGCTAAACTTCAGGGGAAGTTTTTGTAATTATCCGAAAAGTTAAGTTTATCATACCTGGGAAATAGCAGCATATCTAGCAAGACCCCATGCTGCTTCCTTCACAGCAAGTGCAGATGGACCATTGGGGATGCTTACTACAGTACGCCTACAATACCACAGTGAAAAATATTAATCACAATGATAATAAGCTATATATAGAAAATGTAATCTCACTTTTCCTGTTTTTAACCAGTCGTATTGATTATGATCAATCACGTGACAAATTAAAATTTTACGCGTTTGGCTAAACTTAGAGAGTGTTTTCAAATATTTAACAAAAAAGTTGATTGTCAGTTTTCGGTTGAAAAAATATAAAGTAGTTTTTAGATTTTTCAAATGCAAATGTTTGCTTTTAATTTGTATAATTTAAAAACGGGAGGGACTATTTTAGTCTTTAGATTTCTTACTTTGCTTCTAGTTTTATTTTAAAATATGTAAAAAGGTTCTTTGGACATTTTTTACTTCAATATGTATTTATATGCACACAAATTCATATTTCAAAAGGACAATTTTGACTTTTACGTACACTTTTTCAACTTATTAACCAAATATTCTCTTTTTAACTTACTATACATTAAATTAGCTTCTATATTTCAACTATTTTTGACTTTTACTACAATAAATTACTTTTTGTAAAGCAGAAGTTTTGGTTTGCAAGCAATAGTAATGTTTACCATTTGGCAAAGCGAGCACCCTGTTGATAGTAAGCAGCAGAACGAGAAGCTAATCCATCAAGACCTTGGCACCAAGACTCATTGTTTGACCCAGCCAATGGAACAAGACCCTGTCATTACCAACCAATTATCATACAAAAATTCACAATTACCATAATACATTCTTGCAATTATCCCAAGTTGTAATGAGGCTTACTTTATCAACTTTAATCCCTGGAACAATGCCCTGCTCAACCAGTACGTCGACGATTTTCTTTCCATCTACGGTCGATTGGTAGAGCGTTTCCTCAAACAGGATAGCCCCTGAGATGTACTGGCCAAGCCCTGGAGCTGTCACAAGGAGGGTTCTGTAGGCTTGGCGGTTAGCCTCCGTGTTTTCCAGGCCAATGGATGCCAAACGCTTCCCACAAGTGGCGTTCGATTCGTCCATGGCTAAAATACCACGACCCGGAGATGCAACTGTTTTCTGGAATTACTAAAAGCATCGCGGTTTTAGGGGGGTGAAATATGTAATAACCTTAGATGGAACATGGAATGTGGATGAATTATAAGATGCAGCATAATACAACATCATATGTGGTTGGAATGTGGCTATAGTTGAAAAACGAATTAAACTACTGTATGCTCGATTCTACATCAATAATTAAAAGAAGGTTTTAATTACAAAATTACCGTTGAGGTTCAGTCTAATTACAAAAAAACTCAGCTGCCTTTTAATTTAGAAATACCCACTTAATATTTGCTTCTATTTTACAAATTACACCCTTAAGAGGGGGCATTATTAAGCAAATACAAACCTCAGGGGTTGTTCTAGTTTTGCAAAATAACTGGAGTTTATTAAATATAGCTGAAGTTCAAAAGGGGCATTTATGAAGTAAATATAAATCTCAAGGGGTATTTATAATTTTAAAAGATAACTAGAGTCTTTTATAATAAACTTTAGGAGTATTGTAATTTTGAAAGATAACAAATTATATCCTCAAGAGGGGACATTTATCAAATACAAACCTGAAGGGGTATTTCTAGTTTTGAAAAGATAACTAATTTTTTCTACAATTAGATAAATTTCAAGGATAGTTTTTGTGATTCACCTTTTAAGAGAATGTTTGGCCTCGATTTATTACACATAGCAAACTAAACTTGAATTGACATTTCTTTTTATTCGTTAAAATTAGATATTCGGCTCGAGAATAAAAGATGATAAAATGCTCAAGTTCCACGTAGGCATTAAAACTCGTTCAAGCTCCATGCAAATAATAATCGAGCTAAAGCACAATTTTTCAGCTCAATCAAATATCAATAAAAAAGAAAAATCCAGGAAAAAGAGCAGAACAATTAGATAATACTATTGTTTAACGCTATTTCATGACTCCTTGATAACATTGCATTGTAATAAATAAAATACCAATGGTATGGATAAAAAGATTTGAAAAAACAAAATTGATAAGAATAAAAGGATCACTTATATAAAAAAAAATGCCACTACATACTGCAGTCTTGATAAGTTCATCGGCATATGAGCTGGCCCGGACGGTAAGGGCGGAGACGGACACCGGCTGGCAGCGGATGGCGGCCACCGCCGGCAGGCGGAGGAGGGACTGTCCCCTCACAAACTCAGATTTGTCAAGGACTGGTGATGATTTCAGGAGAGAAGCAGAAGCCATTTTTTATTTTTATTTTTATTTTTATTTTTATTGTTTTTATGAAGATAACAATATCCCTCCACAATTTTCACACACAGTGTAGTGCTTTAAGGTCAGTGTAGCTATATATAGTTGCCGGGAGATATATTATTTGAGGCCATAATACAGTGGCCAATCAGGTTGTGACACGTGGGATGATATCTTTCTGATTTGGGCATTTGGCTGAATGTCCACGAGGTTCATAAGTTAACCATTCCATGTTTGGACTTTTTATAAACAAAACATTTCATAAATTTGTGGTTTTCAGAGCATAAAAGCAGTGGTACTTTTTGAGTTAGTCTCATCTTAGACGATCTAACGATTAGACGGATTCAGCCTAATGAATTTATCTTACCGACTGACCCAACAAAATACTAATACTTTTTATAGGATCTGCTAATATTTTCAGTTAGACAACTAATAGTTTTTATTAGAAAAACTAATATTTTTCAGGGGAATTACTAAAACCTTTTATGAAAAAATTAATATTTTTTCAGGGAAACTACGTACTAATATTTTTTTACAGAAAAAACTAATATATTAAGGGAATTATTAAATATTTTCAAGTGAACTACGTAATAATACTTTTCATAGAGACTACTAATACTTTTCAGATGAAAACGTAATACTTTTCAGGGCTCTCAAGATATTATATCATTATCCTATATTATAAAATGAATACTTTCAAGTACTGAACTATGTACTAATACTTTTTAGAAACTATTAATACTTTTTAGAGGAACGGCTAATACTGGTCCCTACTAATAAAATAAAATATCACCGGGTTGATTTTTGGGATCCGTTTAATGGGTTTTCACCCGTTAGACCGTCTAACAGGAGTTTTTGTCTTATTTTTTTAAGTTATACTATTCATAAACTCAAAAAAATATTTTTTCCTTCACTTATTTTTAATTTTAAGGCTTGCCGGTTGAAGTTAGGAATTAAAAAATAATTAAAAAATGCTAGTTGTTAATATGGGACTCACTAATGTTTGATATGATGTTTTGTAAATTTAGAAACAAGTAAAAAATCATAATTAAATTGAATAATATTTTCTCTTTCTATCCAGTACAATGAAAACGAAAAAAGAAAAAAAAAATTCCACGTGACACTAAAGGCTTAGAGTATCTCCAAAGGTTTCCTCTAAAATATTATGAGTTTTACATTATTTTAGAGGAAAAATTGGAGGAACTCAAGCTGTGGTTGAATATACTTTCATTTTGAAAATTTTATTTCTGCTAGAGAATAGTGTGAAAATTTGTTAGGGAGAATAAAAAAAAAATTGGGAATGTGAATGGATATGAAATGAAAATGTAATGATGAAAGATGATGTGATATGAAAATAGTAAAATAATAATTGAATATGATTGGTAATTTAAAATATGTGTGTGAGTAAATATTGAAATTCATGGGAAAATATTTAATAATAATTTGTTTTTTTTTTAAAGTGAATGTGATTGGTGTAAGAAAAGTGAGAAAAAACGAGGTGAGTGAACATTGTATTTTTAAAAAAAAATCATTTCCATTTCCATTTCATTATAAAAAAAATTCCACTAGCAAAAAAATTCCTAAATAGTCTTATATTCAAGCACTACCAACATTCGACCACAAGCTTGTAGCCCAAGTGGTATCGCTTACTCTTTGTAAGGGTGTTGACTAGGGTTTTGAATCTTGTATCTTTTAGTTTCTTTGAGATTTATCCGTTCCCCTCCAACCACTACTCCCGACTTATTAAAAAAGCACTACCAATATTTATCTCCAAGAGTCCACTCTAAATTTTACTCCAAATTGGAATATTCCACTTTGATTCTTTGTTATATTTAATTTAAATACTTTTACCAAATTGTCATTTAGCATATATATTTATGTTTAATATTTATGCTTAATATAATAAAATATAATATATTTGTATGAATATATATTCTAAATTAACTCATATTTTAAGTAATTTTACTTTATAATTCCTTTTTTAATTTATTATATAAATTCTAATATATATTTATAAGAAATTAAATATAAATATAATAATTCACAATAAAATCTTAATGAAAAAACACATGATACTTAGAAATTAATTTAAACATATTTTAACAAATTGTTAGAGATACAAAATATTTACACATAATTTAAGAGAAAAAGACAAAACATAACATTTACAAAAATATAAAAAAAAAGTAGAGGTGTAAACAGTAGAGCGCTACATTAAGCGGTGCACTGTTCACACACCACATTTTAGCGTGAGAAATAATGTGGGGTTGCAGAAGGTTTTTCGGGTTTTTTGACAATATATTGTAGTTTTATAATTTAGTTGACAAAATATGGTGAAATTTTAACACCTTGTAAAAATAAGTGTAGGCGCATTAGATTTATGCGCTTATTGCCATCTCTTTCCCACTGACAGATAAATCGCATCAACTGTAAGTCCAAGCGGCTACGATAATCTAGAGGGGGGGTGAATAGATTATCTCCATCTTTTCAATTTCGCCCTCTTTTTAAACCGAATGCTCAAAGACAATAATAAAGGTGCGGAATGTAAACAACACACGTCGATTTAAAGAGGTTCAACCCACCTATGGCCTAATCCTCTACCACCCCAGTATATCCGGGATGGATTTCAAAAAGAAAAAGAATTTTATTAATTACAAAAATTAATACAAATTCAACTTACAACACCTTGAAGAGCACCACACTCTTCTTCAACACCACCTTTGGAGATTACCACAATCTCCCTTTGGAGATTACCACAATTTCCCTTCAACGGCACCTTATGAAGATTACCACAATCTTCAACCTTGAAGAATACCAAATTCTTCAACACCTCAATAAGAAGATCACCACAATCTTCTTGCACCTATCACCTAGATCATCCAAGTGTGCTCTTTCCACAAGAACACTCACAAGGATATCTTGTGTTTGAATGATAACCAAAAATCAAGATTACAACTCAATAATGAATATTACAATTTGAGTGCGAAGTGTAATCAAGAATAGCCTAAACCTCAAAGATGTGAAAGTGATAAGCTATGCAATTTTGCAACAAGAATAATAACAATGAAAGACCAAGTATTTGCTTGAAGTGTATCTTGTTGTGTTGTATCTCAATTGTTATCTTGGTTGCTCCAAAACTTCCTCTATTTATAGGAGATGATTGATCAAGCATAGGCTCCTCTTGGGGATTGAAAATCTACAGAAAAATATAATTAAAATCAAGAATATAGTCCGTTAGAAATCAATCCCACAATTTAAGGAAATGTGTCTGCATTGTCAAACGGTCATATTTTTTTGTCAATACACGGGGCGGCCGTCGCACGAAAATAAGAGAAATTAAGAACACTTTGAAATTTTCAACAGGGCGACCGGTCGACATAGGCTTCGACCGGTCGACCCCTGTCTCAACCGGTCCCCCTCATCTATTTTGTTGGAAAAAATCAATGTTTCATCGCCAACTTGCAGTGTACCGGGACCCACTGGGCGGCCGTCGGCCGACCGAACCGGCCGACGCGGCACCGGTCCGACTGCCTATTTTTACTTTCGTCTCATTTTTACTCGCTTTCTAAAAACATCTTGGTACGGGTTGCCCTATAGGGCGGCTGTCAACCACAAGACAAAATGTTGTCCAATTTTTGTCGAAAATAAAACTCAAGAAATACTCCGAAAATTCAATAAAAACATTTTAAACCAATCGGGAGTATTTTAGACAACATTTAGAAATCTTGTTTAGGAGTAAAAAATCCATTGATAAAAAGTGTTGTCCATTATTATCAAAACTGAACTTGAGGAAATACTCCGAAAAATATTAAAACCATTTTAAATCATTTAGGAGTATTTGGACAACATTTAAAAATATTTTTTTGGTGATAAAATAAAATCATCAAAATTAAGATAAAAACATGTATCAAACACATTTGTCCATCAAATAAGAGGCTCAACAAAAAGATTCTCAAGGGTTCAACCCAATTGAGATAATTTAGCCAAAGAGAGATCAAGGCATTACCAATGCCCTCAAAAATAAAGAGCCATTAAGAGATACATGTCAAGCATCAAACAATGCATTTTATTACAAATGTCCCAAAATATCCATCTAACCAAATAATTAAAGTATCTCAAATGCATTTAAGCAAAAATTAGAAAGAAGCACTTTTACCATCAAGTACTTCATACCAACATCAAACAATGCTAAAATAGAGTATTTTTACCATCAAATACTCCATCAAAATCATGATCATCCACAAGTCATTAGCAACTCGCAATTTAAACCCTTTCAAGAAAACACGCAAATCTCATTAGTGTAAAAGAGTTTTACAAGATAGTTCATGAAAATACAAAACAACATGAATAAAAATGCTAGAATAGAAAGGGGGTGGGGACATCATTCCTCATCCGAGGAGAAGCAAGTTCCGGGAATAAGATCTTTGATGAATTTCTTCAATTTGCCAATTGACTTTTTCAAACTAGAATTTTCCTTTTTCACAACCCGGAGCTCTTTTCTAAGAGAGGCCACATCTCTAAATGTTTCTCTTTCCACTTTGGCCATTCTCTATTTGAGATTAAGATCTTCAACATCCAACTCGTCTTCATCTCCTTCCTCATTTTCTTCCTCCCTAATTTCTTGTTCATTTCCCACATTCTCTTCTTCATTTTCCTCTTCATTCCCCACATCATTTCTTTGTTCGTCAAACTCACCTCTTCTAATATTTTCAACCTCATTGTCATTAAAGAAATTATCCCGAGGTTGTTGTTGATGTCGGGCACGTCCCCTAGCGGCTTTGGTAGGAACCCGTGGTAGATGTCGTCGCATTCTTACCATTTGTAGAATGTTGGCATTATCAAAATCATTGTGACGAATTTTGGTATTCATTTCATTTTCCGGGTATCCCGATAAGTATAAGAGTCGGCAAATCAAATTACCCAAGGTATATTTTTTCTTGGTAAGCTTTCTAGATTCCAACAAACAATACACAAAAATTGCCCCATAATTAACTATTTCTCCTCGAACAATCTTATAGGTAAGAAAGAGTTCGAGATTACTCGGAAGTTTTATTTCCTTTCCACAAACACAATAGGAGCAAATGATAGATATAATCCGATAATTTGGCGGCATTGCCGAGTATGTTACTTCGGGATACACTCCTAAAAAGGTTTTCACATCATCTAGTGAAACACAGAAAATGTTATCATCCCAATGAGCGCAATCCACATTGACCACTCCATCATTTGGCACGTTAAAGTGATTACAAATATCGGCCAATGTCCATGAAAAATGCCTACCATTAACAAATATGTGAAGTTCCAACGGATTATCTACCGTAGCTTCAACAATCCACATATTTGCATAAAAGAGTTTTATAAGCTCGTCATCTTAATGCAAACACGGATTATCCCAAAGTGAAACCCATCCTTGAATTACAAAATAAGCTCTAGTATCCGGAAATTCATCATGAAATGCTTGAAATCGAACCATACGAGTGCACGCAATTTTCTTATCATTCAATCCAATATTCTCATAATGCTCCTCCGCAAGTGTATTTAAAAATCGAAATCTATTAGCTCTAGAGGGAGACTCGTAGAGGAGTGATAACTTACTAAAGTCCCAATGAATGCTCGATTTTGAAACCCTGGCTCTTAATTAGACAATCTCCTCTTCCGTAAGCCGATTTTGATAGTCTCCTTGTGGAATATCATCTTGTTGGGGATTGGAAGAAGATTCTCCCCTTTGCCTCCTTCTCCTCTTTTGAGGATTTCGTTCGGTAGAATTTCTTGGAGGAGCCATATATGTGAAGTTCTTGCAAAAAGAAGTGAATTAGCAACAAGAATCGTAAAGATAGATGAAGAATTGAAGATTCTAGAGAAAAGGGTAAACGTTTCTTCGCGCAAGGGTTTTGAAGAATTCTTCTGCGTCTGTTAAAAACTGAAGACAGAATGTATTTATGTTGAGAAATTGCCTTGGGCGACCGGTCGAGGTAGGGTGCAACCGGTCGACGTGCAGGGCGACCGGTCGCCCCTACTTTGACCGTCCCAGTGCAATTTTTCTTTCCCCAGAATTTTTCAAAATTCGATTTTTCACCCCAAAAGTTTTAAAACTTTGCAAAAAGATAATTTTGGATCAAGTTCAACAAATACGGGTTTTGGGAAAACATATATTCGAGAAAATTGAAATATAACAAGTAGTGCCCTTTTAAGAGAATATTTGCAAAATCATTTAGGGGCACTTAAGGGGTTAAAATGAAATATCTTGAAAGATATGTGCATAAGAATAATATCGAGTTCTAAGATAAATACGAGTGAGCATTCCTCGATAGTTTAAGAAACTTGATGACGAAATAGCCAATGAATATGAGATATATATATCCTACACAATTCTTAAACAAAGTTTGCACAAAAACACAAGTGTAGGCAAGTAATAGGAGATATAAAGAAAATGCTTATGCTATAAAAGTACATAAGAGATAATAAACCACATAGGTCTAATTTAATCCACAAGAGTTTTAGAAATATCATGCAAGGTCTTCTTTTAAAAGATTTTTGAAAATATAAATAAGTTTTGAAGACCTTAATTTAAAAATAAATACTTGAAAACTCATTTTGTAATTAAGACACAAATAAAAACATGCATAGAATTAAAAATGCATATATAAATGGGGAGATACGGTTTACCAATTACGCCGTTTCCATGGGTTGTGTCGTTCCCATTGTTGATGATATCTTCCCTTTGAGAAGTCACTTTGTTGATGATGACTTCTTTGATTACTCCATTTCCAAGGTTTGTTACCTTCCCATTTTTGATTATATACACTTCTTGGAAATTGGCTTTGTTGAGAATAGTTTTTCCTTCTTTGATCAAATGAAACGGTCATCTGATGCCTTCTTGGCGGTATGAATTTTCTTCGATCATTATTTCGCCGGGTACCTAATAAAACATTATTTTGTGGTACCCTCAAGTGTTTGGGTCCTTTAGGATTAGCTTTGAGACTTTTAGGTCTCCAACAATAATTAGAGCTATTTCTAGCTCGACAATTATTTACCGTATGACCCTTTTTACCGCAATAAAAGCATGTAATAATTCTAGGAACATAATGACCAACGTGTTTAGAGACTTGATTCTTTTTCATGTGATTGACACTCTTAGGCTTATGATCAAGTTCTAGTTTCGAATTATCACAACAATCAACAATATCGGTCATTTTATTGATACTCAAGTTGGATTTTAATAAATCCTTTTTCATGCAATCAATATTCTCAACAAGAGTACTATTTTATTTTTCAAGGTTTCTAACCTTGTCAAGAGTGGTGGTGTGAGCACATGATAGTGATTCATAGGAAGTAAATAAACTATCCTTATCATTTTTCAAAACATTGAATTCGTTTTTCAAATTTTTGTATTTAACAAGTAAGCTTTGGAATTCATTATGAAGTTCATCATAATCATTTTGCAAATCACTATAATTATTTTGAATAACAATATCATAGGAAGTAGAGGGTTTAAGACATACCTCATTTTCTTCTTCGATGCCCATAAAACAATATTCAACTTCTTCATAGTTAGAAGTTGTAAGAGGCTTGTTCCTTAGATTTGAGCTTGTATCCCTTTGAGAAGTAGATACTTTTGTTTGACTCCTTTCATTTGCAAATACTCCATAGATGGCTTCTAATTTTTGCCATACTTCATGTGCCGATCGAATTCCTACAATATGTTCGTATACCAAATTAGTAAGTGAACAATACAAGATATTTAGAGCCTTACCGTTTAAAGAGACGATTCTCTTCTCTTCATTATTGAGCTCTTTGAAGCCTTTAGAGGTGTGTGGTGTATTCTTCGTTGGAATGGATTCTCCATTGATGACGGTGTTCTAAATATTGAACCCGCAACTTTGTAAATAGCATTCCATTCTTTCTTTCCAAAATAAAAAATTTTTGGAATCAAACCGAGGTGGCTTGGTGGTGGAGGTGCCGGATAGATGAGCTTCGTTCGTAGCCGACGATCGTTTCTCTTCACTCGCGATGTGAAACGAGCTTGCCAAAGAGTTTGGCTTTGATACCACTTGTAAGTCCAAGCGGCTACGATAATCTAGAGGGGGGTGAATAGATTATCTCTATCTTTTCGATTTCGCCCTCTTTTTAAACCGAATGCTCAAAGACAATAATAAAGGTGCGGAATGTAAACAACACACGTCGATTTAAAGAGGTTCAACCCACCTAGGGCATAATCCTCTACCACCCCAATATATCCGGGATGGATTTCAAAAAGAAAAAGAATTTTATTAATTACCAAAATTAATACAAATTCAACTTACAACACCTTGAAGAGCACCACACTCTTCTTCAACACCACCTTCGGAGATTACCACAATCTCCCTTTGAAGATTACCACAATCTTCCTTCAACGGCATCTTGTGAAAATTACCACAATCTTCAACCTTAAAGAATACCAAATTCTTCAACACCTCAATATGAAGATCACCACAATCTTCTTGCACCTATCACCTAGATTATCCAAGTGTGTTCTTACCATAAGAACACTCACAAGGATATCTTGTGTTTGAATGATAACCAAAAATCAAGATTACAACTCAATAATGAATATTACAATTTGAGTGCAAAGTGTAATCAAGAATAGCCTAGACCTCAAGGATGTGAAAGTGAATAGCTAGGCAAAATTACAACAAGAATAATAACAATGAAGAACAAATATTTGCTTGAAGTGTATCTTGTTGTGTTGTATCTCAATTGTTGTTATAGTTGCTCCAAAACTTCCTCTATTTATAGGAGATGATTGATCAAGCATCGGCTCCTCTTGGGGATTGAAAATCTACAGAAAAATACGATAAAAATCAAGAATATAGCTGTTAGAAATCAATCCCACAATTTAAGGAAATGTGTCTGCTGTCAAACGGTCATATTTTTCTTTGTCAAAGCAGGCGACCGGCATCACGTAAATAAGAGATTTGAAGAACACTTAGAAAATTTCAACAGGGCGACTGGTCGACATAGGCTTCGACCGGTCAACCCCTGTCTCAACCGGTCCCCCTCAATAGTTTTGAGTGAAAAAATCATTCTGTTCCAAAAGAACGTTCGAGTCTGGTCGACCCAAGGCGGGTCGACTGACCGTTTTTCACTTCTGTCTCATTTTTGTACCAAACTCATCTTCAGGTGCGGGTTGCCCTATACTACGGCGACCGATCGACCTCGAGACAGAAATGTTGTCCAATTTTTGTCGAAAATAAAACTCAAGAAATACTCCGAAAATTTAGTAAAAACATTTTAAATCACTTGGAAGTATTTAGACAACATTTAGGAATCTTGTTTAGAAGTAAAAACCCATTGACATAAAAAGTGTTGTTCAATATTATCGAAAATAAACTTGAGGAAATACTCCGGAAAATATTAAAACCATTTTAAATCATTTAGGAGTATTTGGACAACCTTTAAAAACATTGTTATGGTGACAAAATAAAATCATCAAAATTAAAATAAAAACATGTATCAAACATCAACTGTATGCGCTTAAAGTAATTTTTTTTAAAAAACGAAATGAAGCGCAGACTGTGTCTGCGCTTAGGCCTGAAAAGCCTGCAGAAAAGCCAGACACATACCACAGCTGCGCTTTGACCGAAATAATTGAACAATTATTGAACCCCAACAACCCCTTCCTCTCCTCTTTAAAACCAGGTTGTGAGTATGCATGCATTATGCATACGAAACTCTCCAGCAAAGTTAGAGCAGATTTCAGCAAATTTTCTGGTGATTGGCGAAATTTTCCGGCGATTGGCGAAATTTTGCAACGGGACAGTTGATGGATTTTTCTGGTATGGAAGCTAGGCAAAATTTTCAGACGAGGCAGTCATATATTCCGGATAGCTGCGAATTTTCCGACATTAGTTTTCCAGCGAGGTAGCGGCATTAATTTCCCGGCGAAGAAGCGACAATATTTTTCCGGCAAAACATCGATATTAGTTTTCCGGCCAACAAGCAACGGCTTTCTCCGGCGAAGCATCGGACATAAATTTTCCGACGAAGGAGCGGCGATATTTTTCCGGCGACGCAGAGGCATTATTTCCGGTGAGGCAGCGCAGCGGCATTATTTAAGGTTAGCGAGGTAGCAGACATTATGAAATCTTCTTATATTCTAATTTTTCTACCAATTTTTAATTTTTCTACCAATTTTGGAACTTTTTAAATTAATTATTCAAAAATTAACACATCCTAAAACTATATGTTTGTTTGGTTTTCACTTTTATATTGTAGCAAGAATTGATTTCACAGAATATCATTGACAATGAAAAACAGAAAAAAAAGTTATATATACTTGTTTTGCTTGATTATGTTGCAATGTAATCCAAAATTACTATTTAACATTATATTTATAATTTATAGGCAATGTCAAATTCAAACATGATAAACATAGTTGTGTACTTGGGAGAACAAATTGTGCAAAATGGTATTGAAGTAAGATATGATCGCAATGCAATTGGTTGTAGGAGAATATCTCGTAGAACGAATCTATCTAATTTGCATAATATATTATTCACAATGACTGGCCTTGATGAAAACCAATACATTTTGAGGGTTTCAGCCAAATATTGCAATAACAATATGTTTGGGATTGTTCTATAACGAATGATCAAGATTTGTGGTGCTTCCTAGATCCAGAGGTAGGGAATCAGTACGTTGATCTGTTTGTAGAATCAGAATCAATAATGTCTAATATAGATCTCAATAATTCAGTGGACACTTCCATATATGATAAATATGCGGATTATCTTAGAAATGGAAGTGTGACTGATGACCTGCCTAAAGTCACATAAGGTTTATCAACTCTAAATATACATGAGTTTTGCGCACACATTGTTGGCTCTAGTCATGGTAATGCACATCAGAGTGTTTTAGTTGAAAATACATATATTTGTGATAATTTAAGGTCGGACGAACCTCTTTTTTCTAAACCAGATGAAATTGAACATGACAATATTTTTGATAACGATGATGATAATATTGATTTGGGGGGTGATCATGATAATCGTAATAACGCAAAAAATACTCGGCCATTGCTGGTCAATCGTAACATGATGGGTAATTATGACATGAGTTTTGGAATTCCTTTCTTTAACTCAAGCTAAACAAAAAGTCCATTTGACTCTATTGGGGCGTCTAATTCTGCTCAATTTTATGACTTTGAGGAAGGTGTCCTAAAAAAAGGCATGATGTTTAAAGACAAAAAATATTTGCAAAGTGCAGTCAAAGATTACTCTATTCAATGGGTTAAATGGGAATTCAAAGTTGTTGAAAGAACTCCAACTCTTTGGAAAGTTGTATGCAAACACAATCCTGGGTCGTCTGTAATGTCCAGTCAATCTTCTCAGCAGTGCAATTGTTGGTTGAGAGCTACTTTTAGCAAAAAATTATCTATGTGGCAAATCACCAAATACAGGGGTTCTCATTCTTGCTTGATGAATGTTGTATCTAAAGATCATGGCAATTTGGACAAAAAATTTATTGCTGGTGATCTAATTGGTATAGTACAGTGTGATCCGTCTTACGATATTGAGTATGTGCAACAAAATGTTAAGGACAAATATGGTTATGATATTTCATATGATAAGGCATGGCATGCGCTGAAACGTGCTCGTGAGTATGTTTAAGGGACTTGGGAAACTACTTGTCATTTTTTTTACCTAAATATATGGAGGCCTTGCAGAAATATAATCAGGGTACTGTTGTTGAGTGGCTACACAAAGACCCTAATGTGCTTGGAATGAAGACGTTGAAATATGTATTTTGGGCTTTCAAACCATGTATTGATGCATTTCCACATTTTCGCTCGGTGATTAGTGTCGATGGAACATATTTGTACACAAAATATCGACACAAAATGTTAATTGTTGTTACACTTGATGCAAATCAACGTGTGTTGCCCTTAGCTTATACAATCGTGGACGAGGAGACTTTTAATTCTTGGAACTGGTTCCTACAAATGTTGTCCACTCATGTTATCCGAGGGAGAGAAGATGTGTATCTTATTTCTGACCGTCATCCAGGAATTATAAGATCCGTTGAACGCATGGCTGAGTTTCAACCCCCAAATGGACATCATCGTTTTTGTCTAAGGCATGTTGTATCCAACTTTCACAGTCGGTATAAGAATGTAAAATTTAAGGATTTATGTTGGCAAATAGGGGCAGAGGTGAGAATCAGAACATTTGAAAATATAATGGAGGATTAGTATAATGAAGATGCACATTCCTACTTGGATGTCATCGACAGGATCAAATGGACATTGTCACATGACGACGGGAGATGATGTGGGATTCCGACTACTAATATTTCTGAATGTATGAACTCGGTCCTTAAGGGTGCGAGGCGATTGCCTATATCTGCTTTGGTGCGTTTCACATTCACCCGTACAGCAAAATGTTTCTACAAAAGAATGAAAGATGATACAATGGCATTGCAAAGTAACAAAATATGGCCAGATGAAATGGTACGGTCAAACATGTATTTTTATAGTGTACCTTGCTCGATCGATTAACGATCAGTATTCGAGATGTTAGTGCTGATGACCCTCAGTAAGTGGATCACCTATGACACGAGTTTCGTGATGGGATGGCCAACATGAGACGTCTTCTTAGATTGCCTGCAGAGCAGCCACCTGATCCATCCACAGAGGAGCCTACGCAGGAGCCTACTAGAGCTACCGAGCCGAGGAGGACGAGTACATGGAGGAACTATACCACTGGGGATCCCTCCACATATTCGGCAGGTCCGTCCACCATGACATATCATACATTTTTGTCTACTCCAGCATATCCAACAGGGTCGTCTACATCTGCGTATCATACATCTCAGGGTATGGACCACACCGCAGGCGTATATGTGCCAGAGCCTGCTGCAGGTTATGACAGTTATATCACTCCACGATTCACTTCTTTTACATCATTGCTCGACATGGGTGTAGGAACCTCGTACCCACCTAGACATCAATATCCATCAGACTTCATGCGTCCATATTTTCAGACGTCACCTGTTCCATTTCTGAGTGGACACGACTAGGGTCACAGAGATGGAGAGTCGACTTCACCATCTGCAACAGATCAGCATGATGATGATTATCAGGATCATGATCGGAGGAGGAGCACACGAGTGAGATATCCACCCAGATGTGGCACCGGAGGACATCGCATTTAGGATTATGTTGTTAATTAAACTAATACATTTTAAATTAATCGTAGATTAATTAAATTATAATTAAGTTTAAATGGCTATTATATGTCGTTTTATTTTTTTCGGGATGTGAAGAGGAAAATCAGTAAAAACTTAAAAAAAGATGAAAAACACTAAATCCCATACGTAGGTTGTGCTTCATTTAGCATAAAATAAAAAAAATAACAAATCACATGAAGCGCATGAAAGGTTTGAGCCTTTCCAAAAGGCACAATCTATTCATGCGCTTCATTGTAACGGAATTAAAAAAACAATTTATGAAGCGCGTGGTGTATATGTGCCTTTTCTAAAAGCACATCTACTAAATGAGGCTTTTCTAAAGGCACATCTACTAAATGAGCCTTTTCTTAAAGGCACATCAACTGCATGCGCCTACACTTAAAATTACAAGGCCTCCAAAAACTACCATATTTTGTCAACTTGTTTCCAAGAGTACAATATATTATCAAAAAGCCCATGTTTTTCCCTTCAAATTGGCGTCTACCCCTATTTTTTGGAGGGTTGGAGATGCTCTGATATGGATTTCACTCTAGGAAGAATCTCATTTTTCATCACATTGAGATGTTTGGTTTGGTATGAAAAAGTAATAATATATAATTTGATGAAATTGATAGTAGTGTATTCGTTTTGAAAAATTAATGTGAAAATAATAATTTATATTGATATAAGTGACAGTAATGGGTCCCACATCTGTAATATAAATTTCAAAAATGAGTAAGTGGTAGTAGTGGGCCCCAATTGAATATATAGGTGTGAGAATTGAAAATATAGGGTTGAAAAGTTTGTTTCTATGGATAATGATATGATGAAAATGAGATATTTTTAATGAAATTGAGTAAAACAAACATGATTTAAGTTTCTAAAATAGTAAAAAGTGGAAAAACCTCCATTGAAAGAAAACCTTACAAGCCCTAAATTTCTCTAATATAATTTGATTGATGGGGCATAATAATAATAGTATATATTACTTTTTTATATTAAATATTATTATCAGATAAACAATTATTCTTATGAATATCATGACCAAATATATATTCGAAAATCACATCTCATCACACACACGCAATCATAATTCATAGATCTAAAACTTTTTTTCCCTCCTTGCACCTTTACATAATTAATCCATATACATTTTTATCATTACAAGAAAATCTTAAATCTTAAAGATGTTTTTAAATTTAGATATGTTGAAAATATAAAAAGAGTTTAGAAATGTAATTAACATTTTCAATCTTTTTGGCTAAAATTAGTTGTTTCCAAAATAGTCAACTGTTGGGGGCAAAAACAACATTTAATAATTAAATATATAATTCGGTTTTGTATATTAATTTAATATTAATTGCCCAATAGATTTTAATGGAATAAACCGGCCCAAAGGAGTTCGGGAATAGCCCATAGGCCGATTTCTCCTACACGGCCCACGAGGTTCAATACTCAGGTATAAAAAGGTCCATCCTCTTCATTTGTAAGTACATTCACTCATAATTACTTTGACGCATTTAATTCAGTATTTGATTATTGTCTTATTCTCTCTCGATCACTATACTGACTTGAGCGTCGGATGGGCCTCTCTGGGACATCCCCGGGACCCTCTAAAATTTGCGTGTGTGCAGGCAAGTTCCCGTCTGAAGAACTTCCAGCGCCCAAAAAAGAAGACTTGAAGGCTTCCCCCTTGGGAAGAAGAACTTTGTCAAAAACCTTAGCTTTGGAATGATCTGCCCAATTAAGCAGCATCATTTTGGCGCCGTCTGTGGAAAACAACCAAAGCACACGAAGATGCAAACTCGACCTTGAGCACGAGAAATCGGATATCAAGCCACTGGACAAAAAGTCGGAGACCAGCAAGCCAAAAGTCCACCACGATGACAGGATGCCAGCTACCTATCCACTGGGAGACGCCACTCTCCCCAAGGGAGGAAAAATCGGCCCCGCCTCCGCCAAGAAGAGCTCCGCACATTGGAGAAATTTGTCTATCTCTGGAGACCCTCCGAATCCTGTTGGAGGAAGTTGCCCAGAGTGTTGCGAGACATCAAGCCATAGCCGGAGCCGCGGGAAGACAACCTCAAGCTCCACCGGCTGTTGAAGACCCAGACTTGGGAAATCAGGGAGTAAGGAATTAAGGACGTATAGGTATAACATGGAACCGCCACCAGCAGAAGGGTCCTAAGCAAGGAAACCCAACCATACCAAACTTACCAATCTATGTCTCATGGGGGAAAAGTCCATTTGCCCCCATCATCCTATCCGAGCCACTACCTTCGGGAATCAAGATTGTTGATCTCCTGGAGTACGATAAAATTGGAGGCCATCAGAAGCACTTGGATAAATTTTACATCAAAGAGGATCTCTATGATGATACGACATACGCAACCTACTGTAAGGCATTCCTAATCACCTTAACCAAGCAGGTCCTGACTTGCTTCACTCAGCTCCCGAAAGGCTCCATCACCATGATGCATGAATTCACTGAAATTTTCACACAACACTTCTCCATCAACAAGGCAAACCACGACACCATTACACAATTGTTTCAACTCAAAGTGGGAGAGCCTTTGCAAGACTTGATGGGGCAACTTGTAGAAGTCGCAAATGGAATCACCAACGCCCAAAATGAGATCGTGACCAAGATTTAACAACATGTTACTCCCCTAGAACATTTGGCGGAGCCATTGGAAGAAGGATTTCTCGCCATCCCAGAGAGATTCACAAACCATGCCAGAGCATCCGCCCGAGCGGATGAAGTCATGGGATCCACGAGAAAGAATAAACGCAAGATCAAAGAGTGCGAAGAGAACCAGCCTCGACGCCGCAGAAGGAATGGTGGGAACGCAACAATCTCTTAAATGCACCACTGGCTGAGATATTAATCGCCGCACGGAAGAAGGGGATCATAGAACCTCCCCCTCCAATGACAAACACCACGAACAAAGCAAATTCTAACAAATATTGTTGCTACCACTGCGACCAAGGACATACCACCAAAAATTGCTTCCATTAGAATAGAGAAATTGAAAGGCTCATTCGGAAAGGTCACCTGCAAGAGTATGTGGATCACCGCAAAGCGCACCAAGATCCTGATCGAACTTGGGGAGAAGGGGGCAGGGAATACCCCTCACCATGACATGATGACAGTCCACTAGATCCCTCGGAGATCCTTTACCTCCGCAATGCAGACTTCGGACAACACCTGCTGAACCGATCCCAGGCCATTTCATCCTCACTTCCCCTCTAGCTGAGACTCACCATGGAATACGGGATATAAGACATCATTGGGGACATAGAGACTACTCAGGAACACTACATGATAATGTTGAAGGTGAAGTGAACTCCCACATCCAGACAACGAGAATGCCACACCATAAGAGTCGCGTATTTCACTAACCTCCGCGAAAACTGCTCCTCCCATGCCTTTCGGAGGCTTCAGTATGTTTATGTGTTTTCAGTTTATTTCTGCTCTAGTGGCTATTTCCGCCTACGAGTCGTAAAGTTTTGTCATTCTCAAATAATGAATAAAAGTATTGTCACATTTCTACTCTGATTTTGTGAATGCAGTTAGTTGCCAAATATGGTTACAGTCAATGACCATTTGGGCGCTCTACTCAGCAAACCCCATCCATCCGTTTAAGGCCCTGGATGGGAGGGGCCTCTTCACGGGGGTCCTCATAAATAACCTCATACGGCTAGGACCCCATAGGGTCCATAGGGGAAGACCTCACCCAGCTAAGACCCCAGGTGGGAAGACCCCTTCCGATAAAGACCCCGGATGGGAGGGGCCTCCTCACGGGGGTCCTAGTAATTAACCTCCTCCGGCTAAGACCCCGGAGGGGAATACCTCACTCGACTAAGATCCTGGGTGGGAGGACCCCTTCTGGCTAAAACCCCATGTGATAATCCATTTTTTTAATTAATGATTTGATTAGAGGTTAGTATTGTGACGACCCAACCCTTTTTAATTACTTGAATTTTTTGAAATTAATGTTCATGAATAATGTTGCATCGAATATCTAGTTTATATTTTAAATGTGCGAATTACTCGCTTTATGCATTTTATTTATTTTGAGCATCCGGAAATCGATTTCGCCCCTAACTATGGTAATAGATATGAATGGACATAACGATGACATGTTATGGATATTATTATTTTCGGACTTAAATTTTAGGATCGAGAGTTTTGGACCGATTAAGTGAATTTTCGGAGATTTTCATTAAAGTGCTTATTTATATTTTCGGAATTAGAGACTAAATTTCTACCTCACGTTTTATTATTATTAGTGATCATCTACTTTATGAAAAATGAGTTTTAATTAACTCTCAGGATTTTTAAAAAATAAAAATAGCTTACTTGAGGATTTTTAAAAATATCTAATTTTGCAAGATATTTTGAAAGAGGGTAAAAATGGATTTTCCACCCCCAATCACTCTTGCATTTTATAAAAACCCCCCAACACCCTCACTTCTCTTCACACCCCATACTTAGACAAAATACTCCATTGTTGAAGATAAGCTACAAGGGTAAAGATTTCTTCATCTTTTTCTTTAATTTTTGTTTTTTTCATTTAAGTATGATATGGTATTAATCTTATGTTAGAACTAACATTAGAATGTAAATTAATGGTGAATACATGATGTTCAAAAACCTCATTATTATACTTGAATCTTCAGCCTTTAGTTGAAAAATATATTAGAAATGATTTTTTTTATTTCATTTTTCTATTATGATTGATCTTGTTGAAGAGAAAGAAAATACCTTTATTTTCGGACAGAAATTTAACCCTATATAAAAACGAATTTCTGGATACTTTGAGCTATATTTGAACCCAAACCTTGTTTCCTACTTATAGAACTATGTCTTAGCTTTCATTTGCAACTTGAATCATGTCAATTGAAGTTTTGTAGACCAAGTTATACCCCAAATAGTGAAATGTGCCAGAAATCCGAAAAAAGACGCCAGCTCTTCAGTAATATCACTTTTTGACCTATTTGTAGTACGAATTTGGGATTTTCTTGTTAGAGAAACATTTGTAGGAAATTGTCTTAGCTTTCCAACGGTATACTATTCACCTAAATCAGATGTTTCGTTGGGGATATATCGTTGAAATACGAAAACTGCTACAAAGAAGTTTTTGCAAAATTAGGTGTTCTTGGTGAAATTTAAAGGATTGTGTGTTCTTGGTAAAATTTAAAGGATTGTGTGTTCTTGGTGTTCTTGGTGAAATTTAAAGGATTGTGTGTTCTTGGTGTTCTTGGTGAAATTTAAAGGATTGTGTGTTCTTGGTGTTATTGGTTTAATTTAAAGAACTGTGTGTTCTTGGAGTATTGTGTGTAAGAAGCATAAAAACACTCTTATTTTCTAAAAATGATTTTGAGGATAATAAGTTGATAAAATTAGTGATTAAAATTAGAGAACCGGGAAAATTTAATAGAGCTCGAAAAATGGAAAAATACGTTCCGCCGAGTCCGACTACCATCCACCGGAGGTGGCGGTGCCGGAGCGACTGTGATTAGCTAGAATTGGGGATAAGAATGATGAATAGTGACCGATTTGACATAAAGATGATGTGACATGAATAGTGATGTGATGTTATGTGACGTATATATGGCACGTAAACCAATACAACTTTGTCGGATTATTTTAACGTTAAGTGTTAAATCAATAAGCTCGAGTTTCGTGAATAAGATATTTTTGGGATTTTTCGAGATGACATGTCATATTTTAAGATAATCGAGAATTTTGATTCGAGATAATATGCTATAAATTAAGGATTCGGTTAATCGGAAATTTTATCTAAAACGGGTAGTTAGTCAATTAATTATTTTTAGGTGATTAATTATGGATTAATTGAATTGAATTTGTCATACTTTGACTTTGATTTTATGTTGACTTTGACCATTGACTTTGACTTTGACTTTGACTTTGGCCATTGACTTTGGTCAACTATCGGTTTTTTTAAAGTTTTCACAATGGAACCGAACAACCTATTTTCTAGGTTACTTAACTTTATAGAACGTATTAGATATGCTTAGCATAAGAGACTAAATTACTCAATAAGTATATACTTTGTCCTATGTCATTAAGTTGAAGAATTTAACTGTGTTAGGTGCGGCGCAATCGGATACGGTCTCATACAATCAATTTCATCACTAGCATTCTATTAAACTTCAAAGGTGGGTAAACGTCTGATTTTGTAAGCATGTCGTACTGTTATACTATATTTGTCAACTCTTTATAATTGCTAAAATGTGCCTACGGGCTATTTATAAGTCGCCAACGGATGGGGGATGACCGCCCGGTGTCGAAAAGGCCGAGAGCCATATGTAAGCTGCCAATGGGTGGGGGATGACCCCTCGGTGTCAGAAAAGGCCGAGAGCCATATGTATGCTGCCAATGGGTGGGGATACCCCTCGGTGTCAGAAAATGATTTTTATTGCATTATGATTGTTTGACCAATATAGTGTAACTGCTTACGTTCCCACTGAGTTTCACAACTCACGCCTTCAAATGTTTTTACATTTCAGATAATGATGATGAACCGGGAGCTGAGGCGTAGGGGTTTGGCATCGTGGGGCGTTGTTCTATATTTCCCAAATATTTAAAATTACATGTGTTTTGAGTAAACAAATTATGGTGATGTAATATGAATTTATTAATGCGTAACTCTTATCAAACCATTATCACCTTTGTTACTCTTAAGTTTATTTAAGAACTTTTAGGACCATGTTTCCATATTTAAATTATTATTGTTTATGATTCCGCAAACTATTTATAAATACTCAAGTGTACCACAATGATGTTTCTAATCGAAATGGGTTCGGGGCGTTACAAGTATAGAGGTTATGTTAGGGGGTTAGTTTAGGGGTTATTTTAGAGTATATAGGGGTTAATATTACTTACTATAAATATGTATAACTTCATACTCAAATTTTACACCAAATTTCAAATAAATATAAGGTAATGATATTTTTTCTACTTATTATCAAGTTTCCTACGTGTATATGTATATATATATAATTCCCAATTCACAAGTTTCTTTCAATATTTTATTTTTACAAATTATTTCATTAATTTAGTTTGATTTATTAAAATCACATATTAACTATAATTTTATTTAATGTAGAAAACGAAGGGGTCGAGGACTAGGACTTTTATTGTTAATTTTTCTATATCGATTTTCTGCGATTATTAAGGTTGGGATTTTTATATTATTTTTTTTATTTAATGTTCCATGATTATACTTCATTGATTACAATATATGTCAAGAGGAAATAAATTCATATATGTTAGGGGCCATGAAAAGGGTCCGGGATCAAACGTATCTTCGGGATGAACCCGCAATGCTATATGCAGTAACTGGCCAGTCAGAGGAAAAAGAGAAAATTAATGAATTTATTATTATAATTATGTGAATGCTTTTCATGTTATATTAAATATTGACAGATATATCCCTAATGAGCGAGATGAAGCTCACCCCTATTATTATCATGACTTTCTGGTTGAGGAATCCGGCTGAAGATATGATGTTGTGGATGGTGGAATAAATCATGTTATATTTATATTTGAAATAATTATGATCGGACTAAATTTTAGATTTATGTCTTTAATTTTTTCGGTTTATGCTTGGAATAATTGTTGGATATTTAATTCGGAAGATATAATAATAATAATAATAATAATAATAATAATAATAATAATAATATTATTATTATTATTATTATTTTCCTTACAAATTAAAAATTCTAAATAACTTTTTGATAATTATTGGGATCACTTTAATTTATAAATTTGTGTTTTCTTAATAATATTTTTAGAATACTTTAATTTCATAAAATTGGGTCGTTACAAGTGGTATCAGAGCAGGTCTACGGTTCCGTAGACTTGGAAAAACAACAAAAGTTTCTTTTCAGATTTTAAAATAAAATAGTCTAATAACAT
This sequence comes from Rehmannia glutinosa, assembly GCA_016081115.2. Classification (NCBI taxonomy): domain Eukaryota; kingdom Viridiplantae; phylum Streptophyta; class Magnoliopsida; order Lamiales; family Orobanchaceae; genus Rehmannia; species Rehmannia glutinosa. The sequence continues at coordinate 223,885 of JABTTQ020002144.1, read as the reverse complement.
CTACCTCCATCATATCTCGCCCAGTTTTCTCAAGGTATGCAATTTATTATTTCATGTTATTCCATTTATTTATAAAGTATCATTTTATATTATCATGTTTTAGATGTACATTTTGTCAATTCTTGTCATTATTCTTTTTAAAATAAAAGCATTATTGTATTAAAGAAAATTCATGACAAGTACATTTGTTACCATATTTTATATTAAATAAATTTTATGATAAAACTGTATGGGCTTAATTACATGAACCTAGATGATCAATACCTATTTGATTTGGATTATTAGGAAGATGATTAGTTTTAGATCTTATGTTAACGAGAATGTGCTATTGAGGTTTATAGAAATTACCAGCAACTTTGAGGTGATGGTGTTGGTGCTCGTGCCAATATTTTGATGATGCTTGAGGGAGAGAAAAAAAACAAGAAGCTAAACTTGAGGAAGATCCAGAGTATTAGGAGACTTAGTGTCCGGGAACTTCATAAATTGATTAATAAACCCATTATTATTGATAGAGATGAACAGTGAGATAAGTTATACGTAGTAGAAGATAAAACGCTAATCGCCATTAGCCTTAAGTTAGTCTATAATTATTATTATTTAGTTAACTTTTGGTAGGTGACACTTATTTATAAGCATGAATCATGGTTGTTAGAGAATTATTATCATTAATAAGATTTTGATCTTATTTAGGATTGCACGTCTTGATTTCAATTACGAGAAATGTCTGGTAACTTTAAGTCGATAGATGCAAAAGTATAATCCCTTGATTTTAGTTCTACAGTGTATTGATTAAGTATTTACTAACCCTACGATACAAGGCTCAAGTCTAGTTATGTTTTGATGGAGGCCTAGAAAGGATTTTACTACAATCCAAGTTAAACAGACTAGTGATATAATTAGCCTCGTATAGAATTTGTGATAATCTATTGCTATTGATTTTCATGTTTAATTACTATGTTGGTCGCCTGAAGCTTATAATGATTTATGTGTTGGTATAAATTAAATTGTTATCACTGAGTTGGTCGATTACTCTATTATAGGCTTATTCCCCAATGAATGTGATAAGGTTTACCCAGTTATAGTTGAACTACTGATTGTAGTATTCTTATTAATTAATGTTTGAGTATGCCTTTTTTCCTACGAGGTTTGAGATATTGAACACAAGATTATGCCACATAAGATTTGAGTCATTGAATGTGAGATTTTCCCTTGAAGAATTTGAGTTATTTGAATATAGGGGTCTCCCGTGTATTTGAGTGAATGATTTTTCTTCCTAATTATGGTTTTGAGTATTTGGACATATTGAAATATAAGATTTTCTCAACAAGGTTTGATTGTTATAGTTGTGAGTTGACAACCAATAAGGTTAGTTATTTGATGAAAAGTTTTCCTACTAAGGGTTAAGGTATTGAATACAGCGAAAAAAATTGGATTTGAGTCGGAGGTTGCGATTTCGTGGAGAAGAACTAGGGTTTTGGGTTCGGTTGCTTTTCTCGATTTTTATCAAGTATTTTCAAATTTTACCAACATATTTTCATCTTTTGTGTTTTGGAGGTAACATTGTTTATGTTTTTGCGCCCTTTTCTGTTGGATTTTGTTTTTTTGTAATCAAGGGAAAACATTTGTATTGTTCAATTAAATATACAAGATAAAGAGGAATATAAACAAGTAAATGTGTTAAGTTTTCATATACGTATCTAGTAGTTTTTTGAGTTGGGTTTTATGGTGTATTCCAAGTGGTCAGATAAGTTGTGCTAAAAAAAATTCTTTTGTTATATTGGAAAAAAAAGTAGTTTGGTAGTTGAAACATTGTCCTCCGACTAATATACAGATGTTATATACTAAGTGTACATATATGTCATGCTAAATATACAATTTGTAGTGGTATGTGAACTGGAAGATGATTGCAGATGATATATACTAAGTAAACACATATGCAATGTTAAACATACCTAATCTAAACAGGCAATGGTATAAATTTGACAGATATGAATTGTTTGTATTACTTATACAAATTTGTTATATTAAATATACAAGTTAATGTGGAATGTCAACAGAAAGTCTTATAATTTTTTTATATATGAATCTTGTGCTTATTTTTTGTCGGGGGTTTTGGTGTATTCCAACTGTACAGATTATATGTGGGTTGGGTTTTTTTTACATGGGGATGTTGACAAATTCCAATTATACCTTTTATGCTAAGTGAAATATACAATTTTGAATTGGATTTAAACGGGCTAATGCATAATGCATATGACATATGAGTTGGTGCTATTTTTTTTTACATAGGAGCTTTTGTTTTAAAAAATGTCAAGTGAAGAAGAGGAGAGAGAAGTTGGCAGTGGTGAGGAGGAGAGTTCCGAAGATGAGCAGCCTAAAAAGAGGCAAAGGATCGATCAGGATTACCATGGAATGCAAATAAGGGCGAAACCTAAGGTTATTGTAGATGCTCTTGGTGCCCTTAAACTTGCACAGAAGTCTGCAATCATTGAGATGGGATTTGGTAGTCTATTTTCTTTAAAAATTGATGATTTTAATAAGAAGCTTACATACTGGCTGGTCGAAAACTTCAATGCACTAAGTAGCGAACTGGTTTTCGAGGATGGTAGGCGTATTCATCTCAAAAGGGAAGATGTTGGTAGGGTCCTGGGGTTCCCTGATGGTGACATTGTTATTGAGAAGAAGAAAAAATCCGGAAAATGTGTGTTGTACGACGAGTGGAAAATAATGTTTCCAAATTTCCGTAAGGTGACAAAGAGTGATTTGGTACATTAGGATGATGCGCAAAGTGCGTAGATGGGGGACTTGGTTTCGTAGACATTTTGTTACGCTCATTGACAAGGTACTTATTGGGAATTTACAGAGTGGATACATCAATCCACTTATTCTCAATTGCCTTGACGATGTTTCAAAAATAAGGAGTTCAATTGGTGGGATTATACCTTGAACACCCTTCTATCCAAAAGAGTCAAATGGGACAAGACGAACAAGTATGAGTTCAATGGGCGATTCATTGTTAACGGTAATTTCATCCTGTATTTGCATTTTTGCATTTTTAAAATGTGATTTTGTAAGGTAATTTGATCATTTATTGCGTTGTCACATTCACAATTTTGTCTATGTTTTGCAGGTGTTTTACTTGGACAGGGTCAGTGTACTAGGCAGAGATGTGCCGAGGACATTACCGGCATTTGCTTCATGGACGATGGAAAAGGTTAATAAAAGAATCCGTAAAGAGTTCCTACACGGTGGATTTGGGCAGGGATATGTGGAGGCTCCATATGTTGGTGTGGTTCCATTGCAACCTCGGTTGGAGGGATTGGTCGTCGATCAAGGGAAACAGTCATTTCTTCCCGGGTCTTCGTCGGCAGGTGGTGGTGGATAGGTATATAAATAAACTTGTTATTTTATGGGGCAAATTCTGTGTACATTCTATTTTTGTATGTACAATTAGCACACACTTGTTGTATAATTAGTGTTTGCATATTTTGAAAAAACATTTTTGAATGTTTGTATGGATAGATCAGTATGTTTGTACACTTGGTTACATAGTTGTGTAGGTAAATTTTATAATTAGTATTTTAACAGTTTTTTGGATTTGAATATTTGGATGTTGTATGGATAGTCCACTTTTGTTGTATACATGGAGTACTTATATTGTATATATATTTCTATGTGTAGCAGGTTGTAGTTCATAGCCCAGGTGTTTGTATATTTAGTTGACACATGTTGTATATCTAGTTTTTAGATGTTGTATACTTATTATTATGTATGTTTGTTGTAGTATACTTATTGTATATTTAGTTGAGAACTGTTGTATGCTTGTTGTTGTATACTTTTGTCTATGCATAGATCACATTTGAACATTTTTGAATGTTTGTATGGATAGATCAGTATGTTTGTACACATTGGTTACATAGTTGTGTAGGTAAATTTTATAATTAGTATTTTAACAGTTTTTTGGATTTGAATATTTGGATGTTGTATGGATAGTTCACTTTTGTTGTATACATGGATTACTTATATATTATATATATTTTCTATGTGTAGCAGGTTGTAGTTCATAGCCCGGTGTTTGTATATTTAGTTGACACATGTTGTATATCTAGTTTTTAGATGTTGTATACTTATTATTATGTATGTTTGTTGTAGAATACTTATTGTATATTTAGTTGAGAACTGTTGTATGCTTATTGTTGTATACTTTTATCTATGCATAGATCAAAATGGTATGTATATTTAGTTGACAAATGTTGTATACTTACTTTTTAGATGTTGTATACTTTTTGTAGTTTTTATTATTTCATTTATTTTCACATTCCTTATATAAAATAGTAATATTTGTTCATCCATTTTGATTAGTTATACTTGTGTTTTGGCAGGGATACATTGCGAAGATTAAGTCAAGGATTGCTTGTCTTGCTTCCGATGTTGTGGAAATAATTTCCTTGATACGGGGCGCCTGCCTCGAGGTGATCGAGGTCCCTGAATTTTCTGAGATTGGAGTGCTTGCGAAAAATTTGATATGTTATAAGACGGTTCATGTTGAGGCCACATGTGGCGGAGATGACGTGGTTGGAAGCGAGAGTCAGCAGGCCGAAGCTTTTTGGAGCAACCCTGAAAATATTTCTCTGCTAGAGAAGATGGAAGCGGCTATATGTAAGCGGGACGAGTTTGAGAAATGGAGTGGTGACAAGCCTGACAAGCCAAGTTTTAGTCTTGGTTTAACCCAAGAACCCACCACTGATAAATGGGACACGGTTGTCGAGACCTCTCGATTTTATGAGAAGGATGTGGCTGCGGGTACATTGGACGTGCAGGCTGGGCAGGAGAAGGCGGCTGATGATTTGGAAGTAGACGATGTTGGGGTAATTTTTTTCATTTTACATGCCGTTATTTTTTATGTTTTGTTGTATATGTTTTTTATTCTAGTTTATTTTGGTTTTTTAGGATCAGAGTAATATCAACGTTGATGATGGTTTGGACGTGGGTTTGGCAGGAAATGAGATACCAAAAAAGAATAGCGAGAAGATGCCGGTTTATCGATGAAATAAACCTCGAAAGAAAAAGAAAATTGAGACGTTGACGTCCTCGTTCGTTGATGTGTTATCGAAGTTAACCGAGCAGCAAAACATGATTGTGAAGTGGTTGTTAGAGAACCCAGAAGCTGAAAAGTAATTTTTATATTTTATGATAAAATATACTATAAATTCTTTTATAGTGGCTGATTATTCTTTTCTCATTGGACATTATCTTGCAGGGACGAGGCATTCTTCAAGGCTGGCGACATGATCATAACAATGGAGGACTTTGTGACGATGCGTCATGGAAGTTACCTGAGCATATCACTGATTGATGCATGGACGAAGATTTTAAATGCCAAAGAGTTGTTAAGGAGCAAGAGTTCGCCTTATAGATTTTTTGCTACCACATATTCAACGGTACTGGCATTTTTTTAATTTCATTAATTTTCAATGCATGAAATCAGAAAATATTTTGCACGTGCATGCTTGTATGTGTAATTTGATATGTCAATTTAGTTGACCTAATTTACATGGTTTTTTTTTTAATCAGGTAAGTGTATTGTTTTTTTTAGTTAGGCGGGTATTTTTTTTAGATGGGAAAAAATGCATGTTTAGTACGGTGATGTTGTTTATTTAGTGAACGTGTTTTGTATACTTAGGAATGATTAATTGTATAGTTGGGCCAATAGATTTGTTTACTTAGTTTAGTGGATTTGTATAGTTTTATTATAGAAATGTATAGTTAATTAAACATGATTGTCTGACTTAATTCATGGGTCTGCTTGTTTTATTTGTGTATCTAATTATTTTGATAGTACATTGGATTTGTTTAAATAGCTCAGCCGCTTTGTAATTACAGGAATGGCTAATATCATATCTTTTTCAGTGTGTTTGTTTATGTATTTCAGCGGATTTGTATAGTTATTGATATTGAAATGTATAATTAGTTAACTAGTTTTGTATTACGTATTTGATGGATGTGTATGTTTGCCATATTTCATGCAGCTTTTTTCCATTGTTACAAGTTCAAAGGCAACTGATGATAGTAGATCCTTTGACTTATTTTGTCAAAGTCTTGACGCCGAGATTGGTGATGCCATCCCAAAGAAGCTGCAGGCGTATGAGATGGTATATTTTTTTTTATTTTCATTTAAAATCATTAATAGTTATTTTTGTATTATTTTTTTGTATTTTATTTTTGATGATAGTATGTTAGATTTTACAATGATTTTTTTGTTTTATCCAGTTTTTCTTTCCGATATGTAAGAGTGAACACCTCTTTGTTATTGTGTTCGACATGAAGAGGAGATGTATGCAGATATTGGATAATTCCTCGGTTGGAGGAACCAAGTGCGACAAGTATGAAGATGTGCCTGCAAAGTTGGTGAGTTTTGTATTTTTAGTATTTAGTAATTGTATAGTTAGCTCATATAGTTGTTTATTTTTTGTTAAGTTGACCTGAATAACTTTGAATTTTTAAAATGTTTAGTTAGTTTGATGTTTTTGTGTGTGTAATCTGGTGGACTTGTGTAAATTGGATAGTTGTGTATTTGTATACTTAGCTCATATAGTTGTTTATTTTTTGTTATGTTGACCTGAATAACTTTGAATTTTTAAAATGTTTAGTTAGTTTGATGTTTTTGTGTGTGTAGTCTGGTGGAGTTGTGTAAATTAGATAGTTTGAATGCCTAATTATCCATTTTAACTTATTACATGCATTAAACATATGTTTTCTTATGCAACAGGGACGTTTTTTCGCCCAGTACTTGATGAGCAGAGGTTGTGAGCATATGGGACAGGAGATATTGCAGCTTAGCCCATCAAGAATTTCTATGCCATGGAGAGATGCCAAAAACAAAGTTGACTGCGAAATCTTTGCAATGCGGCATATGGAAACGTACATGGGGGGAGGTCTGAGAGGATGGTCACCTGGGCTACAGAAGGGCAATGCTAGTCTTATGTGTACTTTTCGTTCCAAGTACACTGCTGCTATTTTCTTAGATGACATGAACGAGTTAAGGGACAAGAATCGGGCAATGCAAGAAGCATTGGGTGGCCGAGTTTCGATGTAGTAGTTTTAGTGCATGGGAAATAGTAGTGGTGATTGTACTGACATATTAGTTGTTCATGTTTAGTTGTCTTTGGTAATGGTTTGGTGTTTTGGAGTTCGTACACATTTCAAGGTTTTTAGCACTTGTTTTTTTTTGCAGTCGAATATTGTCTTAGAATCGTGTGACTTTGGATAACCTTTCCTTTTATATTTTAGTTGAATAGCTAATGCATTGGATTTGTATAATTGCTTATGTTGATTTGTATTTGTTAGTAGTGTATGTAGTTTAGATTTCTTTGCATGTCAATAAGCTGTATTTTTAATTAGGTAATTTGAATTATATACTTAGTTTAGGTAGGTTTTTTAGTTGGAACTGTATACATGGTTTATGATTTTTGAACAGTATGTAGGTGTCATGTATGAATAGGTATGTAGAATTGTATTTTGAAATCAATATATTTGTTTAATTAAATCAGCTGAATTGTAATTGTACATATTTATGTAATTTTCTACAAGCTGACCTGTGTTTAGTTAGTAAAGTTTTAGTTGTTTTTTTTTTTGCCATTGGAATTGTATATTTTATATAATGGACTCGTGTAAATAGGTCAGTTCACCTGTATCGTTTGACATTTGATTATTATTTGTTTATGTAGACAAATTTAGTTGTATTTTTGGTAATTAAAAATGTATACTTAGTTAAATTAATTTTTGTTAGCTACGTTCAATTATGTTTTTTTTTGGGCATTGGAATTGTGTATGTTATTTCAATTGAACTGTATATTGTATAATAGATTTTTGTTTAAGTAGACAAGTAGATTTGTATGTTTTGGTAATTGGGTTTGTATAGGTAGTAAAATTGTATTTCGAGCCAAAAGTTATGCAAAATGTATACGTGAACAGAAAATCAATTCAAAAGAGAATTAAACAGGTAACAAATTGTTCTTACATAAAGTATAAAACCACACTAACATATTCTTCACCCAAAACTTTATTAAATAAAAAAACATTATACTATGGTGTGGTGTTGCGTTTTGGACATGTCCTACTGTTATGTGTTCCGATCTCACCACAAGTTCCACACTTTCTTTTGAGTTTTGTGCTTGCTTTGATGGCTTTCTCTATTTGGCTTAGAATTCTACTCCTCACATTACTTCTGCTCCCCTTGTTTTTGGCTTGTGTCGATGGCAATACAGAAATATCAAGATGTGAGGTTGAGCCACAATAGGTTTCCATTACCGACTGTTTGCTTCCCATAGATGGTGCATGCGGCTGATCTTTTAACAATTTTACCTTTTCTTCTGACACAAGACGTGATAAATTCGATAATTTGTCAATATTTCCTTGTGCTTCAGGCCAATGCAATCAAGGAAATCGGACCAAAGGTTGTTTAGTGTTACCGCTGCTTCGTCTCCTCCGGCGAACTGATAAATCTGGCCAGTTTTCGTGTGTGGTGTGATTGATGCAGACTTCATCCATCGTCATGCCAAAAACTCCCTAGGAATCTCCGGATAGTCCTTTAGGACCACAAAAGCATGACAACACAAAGAGCCCGTTTGTTCAAGTTTTTTTGCCGCATTTTATCAATGTTTCCATCTTGTATTTCATGACATCAAATATACTATCTGTTTTGTCTTTAATTTTGTAGGAACACCTGGTGGCATCATCAGTTATCTCTGTAATTCTGCAATCATAGACGGATGCTTCAATTTCTGTGCTAACTTCTGCAAATACCTTGTGTGTATACACTGAAGATGCGTGCTTCTCTATAGCTAGTCGTATCTTGCACTCTAGAAAAGTTGTTTGGCATGTGTGGTCTAATTTATTGGTTACATGGCGTTGGGACTCCATTGCGCTTTGAAAGTGCATGAAAAACTCAACCAAATTCGAACCAGGATTTGTAAAATTTCCAAACCAGCTGTTGGTGCTCTCTGATCGTGATGTAGTTTTGAGCAAACCACTCATTGGCACATCTTTAAAATATGCGGGTATCCAACTCTTTCTAAGCTCATAAATATGTACGAACTATGTATGCGATGATAGACCAAAGTCAGCCATAATATCAGCCCATTGACTCTCAAAATCCGTTGTTGAAATGTTGGTATCCCACACGATTGAATTCAGACGATTTCTGAAATTGTTATCCTTGAATAGAGCGTGTTAGGAATTCTATTGTTTAGATTTTGATGAATGCCATGTAAAACTTAGAATAGAAAGTTGGCTCCCCAATTCTTGCTTTGAAATGTATTGTAACAATTAGAGTGCTAGCCCAGGCGAGTTAAGTCGACTACGCTCCAACTTGCAAGAAGACAACCGAAGGCTTGAAGGAAAACTCTGTGTGAGACAATGAGTACAACAAAGAAGAGCAGACAGAACTCGATCAAGAAGCGGTGAGATGCGGTGAGTGGAACATCATCAAGTCAACTCAAGAGAAGCCAAGTCTCAAGTCAAGTGAGATGAGAGTCATCCAATGATTGGAAGTCGACTCTAAGTCACCCGGGGAAAGCGAGGAAATGCGATCAAGTCGAGATAATCGTAAAAGAACCGTTGCCGTAAATCAAGAGATTTACTTAAACAAGTAATATCTCCATACTACCTTTCTTGGAGTGCTCGACCCTTAGCGTGCAAAAGAAATGAACCAATGGGAAGCACTACACCGTGTCGAACTCGAAAAGGTGATAAAACATTTCATACGAGGAAATGGCAATTCCAAGAACTACATACCAACGATCGCAAAGTGATTTTCAAAAATGAGCCTATCTCTTCAACGGGCAAATTTTTGAAAGTTCACTATAAAAGGCCGAGGAGTTTGATTGAGAAAAAGAATGCGTGGATGAATGACACACGTGAGATATACAAGCTTATCAATAATCAAACAATCTCAATCCTCCAAATTACATCTCAAGTACATCAATCCAACACTTACCCGTGAAGGAAAGAGAACTTCAATCGTTGAAGAGGAAAATACAAAACAAGGGGTCTACATTCCAAGAAGGATTGTAGAAAGGTTCAAGGTCAACCAAGTCTTAAGCTCTTGGAGGGCTTCGTGATCAAATCCAAAGTGCTTGAGCAAGTGAGTCAGTAGTAGCAAGGCGGTACCTGCCTGTGAAGAAGCCGAGTCGTCACGAGAAGCCACCGAGTGATCAAGGCATCTCCAGACGAGTCCCAAAGGATCAAGTCGGCTGTTGTGATCAAGACTTGTATACGGACATTACCACTTTGTAAAGTGATCATTACTTAGTGGATTCCTCCGGAGTTGGAGAAGAGAGGAGTAGAAGAATTACCCCATCTTCGAACCTCTATAAAACTTTCTTACCGTGTCATTTACATTTCAAAGATTTAAATTTACGCACTTTTAATTGCTTATATCTCACGATAAATTTGCTATCCACTTGATAATCTATAAGTACTAAATCAAGTCAAAAACTTGCTTAATCAAACTTAAGGGTGTTAAGTCTTCCATAAAACAAAACCACAAATGAGTCAAATTATAGCCCACACCGAGTTACTTTACTAATGTACTCACCGAGTCTGTTGAGAGATTAACTCTCTTGAGTGACTAATTCGATCGTCCATCAAGGACACAAAATTGTGTAGAACTCGTAGATTTAACAGTGCCTAAATCGAAAATTTGGTAAGGTTTATTCAACCCCCCTTCTAAACCTTACACTTACACCCCTTGGGACCTACAAGTGGTATCGGAGCGGTTGGTTCATTGAACCCTCCGCACCGTTCTTGAACTAGATCTCCAATCTTTTCAAAAGTCCGCTTTAGTACTTAATCTTTCAAAACTCTTTTCTATCATTAAAAAGTTATTATCATGGAAGCAAATCTAACACGCATTCCTATGTTCACCATTGAAGAATTTGATGATTGGAAAATTCGTATGCGAGCTCATCTATCAAAGATTACATGATGAGATGTGGATAGTGATAGAAGATGGGCCTCTCGCAAATATTAAAGGTGAACACGGATGTACGAAGAGTTGCGGTGAAGGGGAAGAAGATGCAAGACCGGTCATGGTTGAAAAACCAAGAACCGAGTGGACAAATGATGACGAAAAAGATACAACATGGACAATGTAGCCAAGGACATTCTTTACAAAACCTTGGATAAAGCCATGTTCAACAAAGTCAAATCTTGCAAAACGGCTAAGGAAATCAGGACAAGTTGACTTTGATTTGTGAAGGTTCGAGCAAATCAAAGAAAACAAATTATCGATGGATCGTGAAGTTTGAAAATTTCAAAATGATCTCGTGGAGAGAACCTGGACCAACTAGACGCTCGATTTACGAAATCACAAATGAGTCATCTACACACTTGGAAAGGAATATACACAAAAGGAAATGTGTATGAAGATCCTAAAAAGTCTTCCAAATGAATGGGAAATGAAGGTCATGGCATTGAGACACTCCATGGACCTATCAAAGACATCCAATCATGAGTTATTCTCGGACCTCAAAGCCTACGAGTTTGAGTGAGAAGGAAAGACCAGGAAGAGACAATTTACCCAAAACAAATTTTCTAGTTGTCAAAAACGGAAGGAGAGCTGAGGTCAAAGAGGCAATTGACCTAGAAGAAATAGCCCTGATGGTCAAAAGATTTAACAAGTTCTTTAACAAGAACTACAAAAGAGGAAAGGGTGAATCTTCCAGAAGACACTCACTCCTCCAAATCAAGAGATGATAGGCCAACCAAGAGAATGAGATCATCAACAAGTTGAGTATCAAAGGGCTAACAACTCAAGAGCGAAAGAATCGATCAAAAGGCTGAATATCTATGTTGGAATTGTAGACAACCAGTGTCACTACGCCATTGATTTGCTCATATCCTGTAGTCAACAAGTACAGGAATGAAGAAGAAAGAAAAGTCTTGAGAGAAAGAAGACAAGAAAAGAACAAGGCAATGATGGTCGCAGATCGGGCCGAGATGACCAAGTCAAGAGAGACAACACTCGAGAGAGCAAAGATGAAGTGACTACTCAAGTGACTCACGAAGAAGAAGCCTTGATGCCGCTTAATGGCCAAAGAACAAGATCAAGAAGATGAGGTACAATCTAACTCAACAAGCTCGGGGCATTTAGTGATAGTGAGTATGACACACACACTTCATCACCCACTTTGATCTTTATGATTCATTAGGCAAAATGATGAAAGATTTTGAGCACATTAAAACCTCACACACACTATTGAATGAGGAAAACAGACTACTCAAAAATCAAAACTCAAAGTGACTAAGGAGCCGAGTACTCTAAGTCAAATAGCCGATGAGAATAAAAGTTTAAAGGCCGAAAATGCCAAGTTAATAGCGAGAAATTGCTGCTATAGAAAAGAGGAGAATGACCTTAAAAATGTTATTGCCTCATTCACTAAGGCATCTAAATCATTGGATGATCTTATTATGAGTCAAAGAGAATGTGGAGACAAGACAGGCTTAGGATTTAATTCCTTTGTGCCATGTCAAACCTCAAGAGTAATTTTGGAAAAAGGATCTTCAAGTCATGAAGAGTCTGAAAAATCCAAAACTCTAAATTATGCACACACTTTCAATCCAAAGCACAATACTAAGCAAACCGGCCTTGGTTACAAAGGAAAAGGAAAACAATGACGGCCGAGTTGAGAGTCTTGAAAGGACACCGAGAAGAGATTCACCGAGTCCTCAAATAGACTCCAAACAAAAATACTCAGTAAAGAAGAAGCGAGCTACCAAAAACCCCGAAAACTCATAAAAGAAATACATATGATGGGAATGGTAGAAAATATCCAAGCCAAGTGATCGAACATTGTGAACTATCGGCTAGACTTATGGAATACAAGCCCAAATGGCAAAGGCCTAGAACTCAACAAAGGCCATTCCAAAAGCATAAGAGCTTTCATGAGCACACATATGCACCTAGGCACTACACTCAAAGACACCACAATTACCCAAGAAAGGCAATTGCTAAAACACATATGCAGCATACGACAAAAGAGACAATTTGTATGAACCTAGAATCCCCAAGCAATTTGCGAATTAATTATGATTATGGCACGATAGATGGCAACCTCTTAAAGTCAAATCATTTGGCTATAGGTTGGTTGGATCATCTTACAACTCGACCCCTCGGGACCTGACAAAAATGGGTACCTAAAACTTAATTTCCTTGATTGCGGGTTCAAGGAACAGTGAAAGCCAAGGAACCTGGTACATGGATAGTGGTCGCCCGGACATATACATGACAGAAATAAGAGAAATATGTCAAAATTCAAGGAAGTCAAAGGAGCCAAAGTCATATTTGGGGGAAATGAAGCTCCTGGTGAGATAAGAGGCATTGGATCCATCAAGAGGAATGGATTAGAAATCACGGATGTTGCATATGTTGAAGGACTAAACTTCAATTTACTAAGCATCGACCAACTCTCGACAACAAGGGCTACAATGTTGGATTCAACATGGGAATATGCCAAATCAAGGATATTGAATCAAATGAAGTTGTCTTTGCAAGGAAATAGACAAGAATATGTATGTAGTGGATTGGTCAACCGCAACATCCAAAGACTGCCTACTAGCAAAGAGCACACAGAGAATCAAGTTGGCGTGGCACAAAAAGCCGAGTCACCCGAACTTCAAAACAATTAATAAGCTAGCAAGAAGTCATCTTGTGGAAGGGCTTCCGACTCGATATACAAGAAGGAGAGTGTATGTGATGCATGTCGAAAGGAAAACAAATCAAGTCGTCATTCAAAGAAAAGACATGCCCATCCTCAACAAGAATATTGCATCTACTTCATATGGATCTATTTGGCCCACGAACCAAACCGGATAAGTGGAAAGAAATACACCTTGGTGGTAGTAGATGACTACTCAAGATATACATGGACAATATTCATGTGCAAGAAGAAAGAAACCCTACAAAAACTACCACACGGTGATGAAGAGGATTCAAAATGAGAAGAGTCAAACCATTATCAAAATAAGATCGGACAGAGGAACCGAGTTTGTCAATGGAATAATAACTCGCGATATTGTATTGAGAATGGCATTGGTCATGAACTCATCGGCAGCAAGGACTCCACAAAGAGAATGGAGTTGCGAAAAGAAGGAACAAACCCTCAAGGAAGCAAAGCAAGGACCATGTTAGTCAAGGGGTTACCAAAAAGATTTTGGGTCAAGCAATCAACACACTGCTACACCCAAAACAGATGTATGATAAATAGGCGGTGACAAAGACTCCTATGAGATCTGGATGGAAGAAAACCAAATGTTGCATATTTGAGAATATTTGGATGTAAATGCTTCATCCACAACAATGGCAAAGACAACCTAAAGGCTTTTGATGCTAAAGTGATGAGGGTATCTTCTTAGGATACTCAAAAAAGCAAAGCCTACAAAATACTCAACAAAAGAACTATGGTTACGAGAAGAATCCATTCATGTAGTATTCGATGAGCCAAATGTAAATGGGAAGACATTGAAGAATCAATTAAGTGAATCATCCAACCTTACAGAAAAGTCCCTATCTTTGAAGTGGCGGGGATTATCAATTGAGAAGAAGATGAGATAGTGAATCTCAAAAGCGGTGGAAAATCTGCAAAAGAGTGATCACGAGAGAGTCGACCCGCGACAAAGAACACAAACCGCAAGTCGATCAATCCACTAACTTACTTCAACCTGGCGTAAGATGGATGAGAGACCATCCACCGATCTTGTCATTGGAGACATGAGAGAAGGTGTCAAGACAAGATCCGAACTCAACAAGAAGCAATGTTCACATGCTTCATCTCGCAGATAGAGCCCAAAGATGTGTCACAAGCATTGGATGACACACATTGGATTCAAGCTATGCAAGAAGAGCTGAATCGATTTGAGAGAAACAAAGTATGGGAATTAGTACAAAGACCCATACATCAAAAAATGTTATTGGAACCAAATGGGTATTCGAAAATAAGATGAACGAGGAAGGTTACGTGGTAAGAAACAAAGCAAGACTCGGTAGCCAAAGGATATTGCCAAGAAGAAGGAATAGATTTTGATGAAACATTTGCTCTGTAGCAAGATTGGAAGCTATAAGGATGTTTCTTGCCTATGCACTCACAAAAATTTCATTGTATATCAAATGGATGTAAAAAGTGCATTCCTAAATGGTTTATTGGAAGAAGAAGTGTATGTTGAACAACCTCCAAGATTTGAGCGAGAAGACTCTTGGAGATAAGGTATACAAACTCAAGAAAGCTCTGTATGGATTGAAGCAGGCACCCGAGCATGGTATGATACCTTGTCACAATTTCTAACCGAAAATGGATTCACAAAAGGAAAAGTAGATAGAACACTTTTCAGAATTCAAGACAAAAAGAGTATCTTTGCTTGTTCAAATATATGTGGATGACATCATTTTTGGATCTACAAACAAAGAGTCATGAAAAATTCTCAAACCTCATGCAAAGTAAATTTGAAATGAGCATGATGGGAGAGCGACATTCTTCCTTGGACTTCAAGTGAAACAAATGAAGGATGGAACCTTCATAAGTCAAACAAAATACACCGTAGATTTAATGAAGAAATTTGGTATGGAGGAGAAGTCTTCGTAAAAATACCAATGAACACAACGATCAAAATGGACATGGATGCGGATGGCAAGCCTGTAGATCAAACAAGATACGAGCACTTATTGGATCATCGCTCTATCTCACAACTAGCAGCGGACATCACCTTTGTTGTAGGTGTATGTGCAAGATTTCAATCTGCTCCAAAAGAGAGTCATATGATTTATTTAAGAGAATATTGAGATATTTAAAAGGAAACCAAGAAGTAGGGCTATGGTATCCAAAGGAAGGTGGATTCAAGCTAATTGGCTATTCGTGACTACTATGCTTTGGATGCAGAGTGGACATGAAAAGTACTTCGTGCACATGTCAAATGCTTGGAAACAGATTAATTTCTGGTTTAGCAAGAAGCAAAACTCAATAGCCACTTCTACAAATTGAGGCGAGAATACATAGTCTGGGCAAACAAGCCCAAGTCCTATGGATGAGACAAAGAAATGAGAGATTATGAAGTTGAAGAAAAAGAAATTCCAATCATGTGTGATAACACAAGTGCCATTGCAATCACTCAAAATCTGTGTTGCACTCAAGAACAAAACATATAGATGTCGGATATCATTTCATAAGAGATCATGTTGAAAAGAAGGACATTATCTTGGAATATATCTCAACCGACAAACAACTAGTGACATCTTCACAAAACCATTATGTGAGTCAAGATTTGAAGAACTCAAACATGAGTTGGGGCTAATTGAGCTAAGGTGAGACACGGAAGAATCAAAGAAAAGAAATGGAACAGGAAAGAAGGTGAAAAAGAGCTGAAAACAAAAATCACTTCGAAGAATCACCAGATGTCGGAAAAGTCAATATACCAAGTCACCGATAGTGAGTCACTAAGAGAAATGTGAGAAGCGAGTTAAATCGGCTAAGAGATAAGTTGAATAACTTATGAGCAAAGTGACAAAAACGCAAATCGTTTTTGACTTAGCGAGAATGTTTTAAGAGACACGTCGATAATGATGATGTGTACGGACATAAAGCGCACACCAAGCTTATGATTGGATATAAATGCTTTGCGCATTAAATACGAGACATGAATCGCTCAATATGCGTCACGAAATCAAGCCGTTGATTTCGATCACGATTCAAAACCGTCTCCGCACGTCCTTTCATAAACCATATTTAAACCATTTTTCGTCCGTTTCTTTCTCACACTTCTAAAAACTGTTCAATCTCTCTCTCTCAAAAAGCAAAGGCAAATACTCTCAAAACCCTATCAAACTTCAAATCGAATTTCTGAACTTTTCCTTGAAATTATTCTGAGAAATGGCACCAACGTATGACTTTACCAAGTTGGGAAAACAAATCCACACCGGTTCGACCGTGGATTTCGACGGAATGGTGAAGCAGGGGTCCGACGACACCCTGGTGAAGAAAATCGCGGAGAAGTTAGAAACGTTAGGACTGAAACCGTTTCTAACGCTGGAATATCCTATGACCTACGTGGAGGAGGTCGCACAATTCTACGTGAATGCTGAGATTCACGATGAAGGAATCAAGTCATCTGTTCATGGGAAGCGGTGACTATCAACGCCAAGGATTTGGTGAATATTGCTCACTACCCGGCCCGAGGGAGCATCCGAGATCAAAGAGGCGATGTAAACTTGGTGACGCATGGAAAGAAATAGCCAAGTCCGACGTTCTTTACAAAATAATATACACAAAGAAACAAGAGATCGAAGGAGGACTATCACAAATTGTTGGATATTGTTGCCAAGTGTATCGACATCAAATTTGGCAACTTTGACCAATCACAAAGGCAAAATTGATTGTGATGGCTGCAATAATCGAAGAAAAAGAAGATAAATCTGGCTGAGTTTATCTACAAAGCATCTGCCCGAGCGTGGGGAACAAGTCCTTCAAAGAAGATGGGTCATTTGGAGGATCTCGGGATATGGCCTGGTGATTGGCGGCTATTGGAGGTGAAAGGAGTACCTCTTAGACATGGGAAGGCCTTCCATGTTAACAAGAGGATGTTGAGCTAATCTCTCTGGTGCTCGGAAGCGTCGTCGTACGCCAAGAGAGCGACACGATGGGAATCACCGATCCAAGACACACCGCTTCCTCTCCAACCAAAAAGTCTGCGCCCCTGCGCAAAGAAAGAAAACCAAACATGCTCCCCGCCCCTGCAGCGATTCACTGCCCTGCGTGGCCGTGTCACTGCCCAGCGGTGTGTCACCCCCTGCAGCAGCGGCGATCGAGAAGGACTCACAAATTCCTTCTCGATCGTCAAAAAGAGGAGATCCGACAAACCTAGACGGCCGGCTCCTCGAAACAAACACAAGCACGGCCCCAGCCGCCAAGACTCGAGAGGACATCGTCTCGAACCGAGAAATCCCTCCGGTACAAACTAAGAGACGAAGAAGACTTGTAAAGCAATCCGAACAGGAGAAACCAAATGAGTCAGCTACTCAGCTAGCACAAATACGGAGACTCTCGGAGAAGTAGAGTCTCCGGATGTAATTGATGAAACAGCCAAAGTCTGCTCAAGGTGATCACAGAGGCAACCCGAAGACACATTGTAGTTCATACAACAAACTCAAGAAGAACCAAATTTCCCAAGATAGTGATGTAATGATCCTATCTCCACCTTACCCGTGACATCCAAAATCGTCTGCGTGAGTGGAGAAAATGGAAGCTAAGCGGTCAAGGAACAGTTCAACGGCTCGAATTCATAGAAGAAGAAGAGAACTCGCTAAATTTCCTCGATTATCTCTTGTGCTCCCAGCTCAGATGAAGACAACTCGCATGGATATTCTCGGATCTACAAGGACAAGGAGAGAGAAAAGCAAGTCAAGAAGCCGAAGCACGCGAAAAGGCAAGTACACCGCCCTATCTCTCCGTGACCTGAAGACACACTTCCATCCTCTCCTTGATGTCTTCTCCGAAAGTGATGAGGAACCGAGAATGTCACGCCCACGGAAGAATTGCAGATGCGGCAAGCATTGCATGAATCAAGAATCCTTCACGAGCAAAGACGATGGAGGGACCAGGAGAGTCCTCGAACACACCGAAATCGATCCAATGGGAGTGGTTCAAAAATAGCACTAATGTTGCCGCTACCACTTCCCACTAACTCGAAAAAGAAGGCAATAAGGAGATGGCAATGAAATCCGGGCTAGTGGGGACCCCAATCGAGCCAACCCCTATTGAAGGTGTGCCACCACCGCCCCTAACGGCTGAACCATCAATTGCAACAGTGGGAGTTTGGAGACGAGTAACCCCACTCCAAGTCACTCGGTGGTGCACCACCGGGGGGAAACTCCTCCACCGCACCTGCGGCAAGGTCGGAGGATGTTGCGATGACTCCACAAAGAATGTAGGAGGCGAAGCAAAGAACACTCAAACACAAGAAAAACAAAAGTTGCCATCAACGCTCGGGCGATTGAGACTGCTCTCGGTGAGGTGCCAACTCCGCTCTCGAAGGCTAATGACGCTGATGCGATCGAGGCACGAGGAAGGAATGTACTCGGGAGTTAACACTGGGGCGATGAAAGCGCAATCCATGGGGTTGAGACTCCATGGATGCCATCAGAAGACCCTAAGACAAATGACCGACACCGTCGAAAGGAAGACCAGCCTCGCAGCAGAGAGACCGCTGGAGGAAATAGGCCCACGGGAGGTTGAGACTTCCCGGTAACACAACAGAGAACATCCCTCCCGCAACCATCGATCCATCCGAAAAGGAGATCGATCGCACTTCATGATTCCCAGGACAACCCCTCCGATGTCACCTTTCGGGATCGGAAGGCGAAGAAGAAGTTCGAGTCAACCCCATGACAAATCCAAAAGACTCAAATGCGGATGTTCCAGGCACGAGCAAGTCGATCCCAAGACTACTCGTCGACCTTTAATTTTGATGATGAGTCACCAATGGAAATCTCATCATCGTCCGATGACGCTCGATAAGGCCGAGGACCGATCTACTCAAAAGGAGAAATCACCGAGACCAACGGTTGAAGGCTCATTAAGGCACCAGGCTCGAGCAAGCAGTCTCTGCACCACAAAACCCAAATGAACCAACCGGTGACCACCGCTCCGACCTCAAGCTACAAACTGGATCGATTCCCAAAAGAACTTCACGCCCACCGCTTATCATCGAACAAATCCCGGATGGCGGTGATGAATCCTTTGTGGAATCTTTCCCTTTC
The DNA here is from genome assembly GCA_016081115.2 of Rehmannia glutinosa. Taxonomy (NCBI): domain Eukaryota; kingdom Viridiplantae; phylum Streptophyta; class Magnoliopsida; order Lamiales; family Orobanchaceae; genus Rehmannia; species Rehmannia glutinosa. Next base: position 204,081 of record JABTTQ020002144.1, on the reverse strand, counting down.
TCACCGAGATACGAACTCCACGAAGAGTCGAAAATGAGCAAGCACGCTATCACGCATCAGCTCTGTTTTTCACTCGTGCACCATTGTTCCAAATTGACTTGATTTCGGCGTTGTATGGCCATCACCGCATCAGACGAATCAATTAATCAAAGTACGAGAAGTGTTCAAGGCACTCTTTCTTTCAAGTTGAAAAGATGGAGAGGCATCGAGCCTCTTTGGACATGCGCCGGACAACAGAGATGCCAACCTTACAAATGACTTGAGAGGCATCACAATGTCGAGAATAAGGGAATGGTGGCAACAAAGAATCAATCAATGCGTGTGGAACAGGTGAGATACTTCGCACAATTATTCAACAAGTCTGGCGGTGTGGAGAGTCAAAATGTTGATGCGAAACGAAGGCTGCGGAACACATTGATCATATGCACGAAGCTCACACTGCGAGATCAAGGCTGCTGCGTGAGCGAAATGCAAAAATGATATACTGACGTTGGAAGAACACATGACAAGAAAATTCAGCCTTCTCATGGCCGAGATGAAGCGATTTCGTGAGAATCCAACGCTACTTCGATCAATTCCGTGCAAAGATACAACGCAGCGAGACTTGAAGCAAAATTCAACCATCGAAGACTTCGACTTCATGCTTGCCAAAGATATGTTCCCTGGGGTTCCTCTATCCTTTGATGATGCCAAAAAGGGGGAAGAGGAATACCTTAAAGCAAAGAAAATCTGAAGGTGAAAGAAAGGAGCAACTAACAAGGAACAAATGAGAAGGGAAAATCACCGAGGAAATTTTGAAATCAAGAAAGGAAAATCTGGCACGAGGGGAAGGATCAAAAAAATATGACCTTGATGATTGCACAAACCCCCAACAGGGTCCTCCACAAAATGACATTATAAGCGAAGAAACTCCCGCTGACTCGCCACTTCAACACTCTGTATCTATGGGCCGAGAAGAGAAAAGAAATTGAAGCGAGGGATGAAGGAGGTGGAAGGAAGAATGGATGCCAGGTGATGAACATTTTGAAAGAACACGGAGGCATTCCGGTTGAGCAGAGACACGTATGCCATTTCGGATGTGGGACAGAGCGAAGATCGATTGACGAATTCAAAACGCTCGAATCAAGGTTATTTTGCAAATATGTCCATGGCTCAAGCTTGGGACTGTCTTTGGGAAAAGGGTCTCACATTATGTGAAGAAAGGCGGCAGCCAGAGACAACCTAAAATCACTCTGCTGCTGTCACTCCGCCTGGCACTCACCGAAAGAAGAAGGCCCCAAAGACAAGATATCGCCCGGAGGAAGAGAAGAGGAAGAAGCGGCGATGGAGGAAGAAGCTTGGACTCTAGGCCTCGCCCAAGAATATTGAATACGTAGATCCGGAAAGAAAGGAGGGATCTTGGTGAAGGCTTGACCATGTGGCGAACTTACAAGTGGCTAAAAACAACGCCGAGTATGCAAAAAGGATAGAAGAAAAAACAAAAGACAAACTCGGCTATGGCGGGAGAGACAGGAAAGAATAAGGAAAGATGAAGTCGCCAGAAGGAAGGCATATGAGAAGAAAAAGAAGCGGTGATGACGAGAAGAAGAGAAGAAGAGAAGAAGATCTTGATCAAGATGAAAGAAGGAGACAAATGGGAGATGAAATGTTCTTTGTCAACCCTTCGTGTATTTTATATGTAAATACATACATGTAAGTCTTCGTAATAATGCTATAAATTTTTTTGACTATTACATACTCGATACACCTTGTAAACAATTGTGTTAAGTACAAGAATGATATGATCAATAAAAAGATTGATTATGTGCATACATTCTATGTCAATACACTATCTCAGTATGTATCTTTGTTATTTGCATCTTTGTATGATTTAAGTTTTGGCATCATCAAAAAGGGGGAAATTGTTAGGAATTCTATTGTTTAGATTTTGATGAATGCCATGTAAAACTTAGAATAGAAAGTTGGCTCCCAATTCTTGCTTTGAAATGTATTGTAACAATTAGAGCCGCCAAGCCGAGTTAAGTCGCCTACGCTCCAACTTGCAAGAAGACAACCGAAGGCTTGAAGGAAAACTCTGCTTTGTGAGACAAATTGAGTACAACAAAGAAGAAAGACAGAACTCGATCAAGAAGCGGTGAGATGCGGTTGAGTGGAACATCAGTCAAGTCAACTCAAGAGAAGCCAAGTCTCAAGTCAAGTGACAAAGAGTCATCCAATGATTGGAAGTCGACTCTAAGTCACCTGGGAAAGCGAGGAAATGCAATCAAGTCGAGATAATCAGTAAAAGAACCGTTGCACGAAATCAAGAGATTTACTTAAACAAGTAATATCTCCATACTACCTTTCTTGGAGTGCTCGGTCCCGAAGCGTGCAAAAGAAATGAACCAATGGGAAGCACTACACCGTGTCGAGAACTCGAAAAGGTGATAAAACATTTCATACGAGGAAATGGCAATTCCAAGAACTACATACCAACGATCGCAAAGTGATTTTCAAAAATGAGCCTATCTCTTCAACGGGCAAATTTTTGAAAGTTCACTATAAAAGGCCGAGGAGTTTGATTGAGAAAAAGAATGCGTGGATGAATGACACACGTGAGATATACAAGCTTATCAATAATCAAACAATCTCAATCCTCCAAAATTACATCTCAAGTACATCAATCCAACACTTACCTTGTGAAGGAAAGAGAACTTCAATCAGTTGAAGAGGAAAATATCAAAAACAAGGGGTCTACATTCCAAGAAGGATTGTAGAAAGGTTCAAGGTCAACCAAGTCTTAAGCTCTTGGAGGGCTTCGTGATCAAATCCAAAGTGCTTGAGCAAGTGAGTCATAGTAGCAAGGCAAAACGCCCTGTGAAGAAGAAGCCGAGTCGTACGAGAAGCCACCGAGTGATCAAGGCGTCTCATCGAGTCCCAAAGGATCAAGTCGGCTGTTGTGATCAAGACTTGTATCCGGACTGTTACCACTTTGTAAACCGATCATTACTTAGTGGATTCCTCCAGGAGTTGGAGAAGAGAGGAGTAGAAGAATTACCCCATCTTCGAACCTCTATAAAACTTTCTTGTGTCATTTACATTTCAAAGATTTAAATTTCTCGCACTTTTAATTGCTTATATCTCACGATAAATTTGCTATCCACTTGATAATCTATAAGTACTAAATCAAGTCTGTAAAAACTTGCTTAATCAAACTTAAGGGTGTTAAGTCTTCCAAAAAAACAAAACCACAAAAGTCAAATTATAGCCCACACCGAGTTACTTTACTAACTTACCAATCAGTGAAGTGTTGAGAGATTAACTCTCTTGAGTGACTAATTCGACTGTCCATCAAGGACACAAATGTGTAGAACTCAGAGATTTAACAGCCTAAATCGAAAATTTGGTAAGGTTTATTCAACCCCCCCTTCTAAACCTTACACTTACACCCCTTGGGACCTACAGAGCGTGACCCACCTTAATGCTTACCTTTTCCATTATATGCCACATACACAACCTGTGAATTAACTTTTTTTGAACACAGATTTAATGGCATTCTTCATTGTCGGATCTTGGTCTGTCACTATATAGTAAGGTTCACGACCAACAAACTAAGAACTTTCTGAACAACCAAGTATATGATTCTTCGTCCTCCTTTAGTATAAGACCAGCTCCAAACGTGACACATCGTTGATGGTTATCTACTCCGGTAAATGGAGCAAAAACCATTTGCACCTGCACACCATAAGTATACAATTTTAAGTTAATAAATAATATGAGCACATTGTATTAAATATACAGGAACACATGGCTAAGTGTACAATGTTAGTCCAATATGTGTATTCCTATCAACTAAATAAACATGGATGCTTTGTAAAAATAAAAGTTGTTTTAGTTTTTACAATACACAGTATTCACATTATTATAAACCCAAGTTGGCATGCAATGACACTCAATTATATGAACAATTTACCGAAAATAAGTATACAAACCTAAAAGGAAAAATTACATATGCCAATGTATTAAATATACAGTAAAACATCATTCATTGTTCATTATGGAACAAATAATTATACAAATCACATCAACTAAGTAAACATGATATATTCATGTAAAACTTCTAAAAGTCTGCAACTAAATTCAGGCAAGTATACATATATTATCAACTAAGTATACATGTTATTTTGCAAATTTCATCAAGGGTACAACTTTAATCAGATAAGTATACATATCTTTTCAACTAAGTGTACATGTCACCGCATAAATAGAAAGTAAACCACAATGATTTACCTGTTAGTATTGTATGTAGCATCAAATGAAAGCACACATCTCCAAATGTGGCGTAGTTCCTTTATGGATTTTTGGTCTGCCCAAAATAGACGTGTCAGTTGTTCATCCTCGTCCACTGCGTATTCGAAAGCCATGCCTTGATTTATCTCTTTTTGTTTAAATAATTTGTCTATCACCAATTGTGCGTCTGCACCGCATATATAGGCTTTCAAGTCGCGTTTGAAGTTTTGAAAATCAATCTTTAGTGCACCGACGTGTGAAAATCCGCCAACCATCTCCTTGAATAATTCGTGTTGTTTTGAACTCCCTATATTAGCCTTTGTGCAATTCATTTTGCTGGTGACCGAAGTTCAGATTTCTGTTAACTTTTAGGAATTGTTTGAATGCATCGATTGCCATTGGGTGAGTGTGGCGTTCTTCAAAACTTCGTATTTTATATGCGGCAGCTATGGTGTATTCGAATATACAGCGTGCATTGCACCCAACACGGTTTGAAGTCCTATTTCTTGACCCATGTGGCGGGTCACATTATTCATCCGTGTATGCTCCATAGGTATGTTGTTTTTTGTATGTTTGAAGCCTTCTCTATTGCAAAGAACATAATGCACACGAATTACTTCGTTCTTGAATCGTTTTGTCGTGCTCCTTCTGATGTCAAATTCGCTAATTGCTCCGTACTCTTTGTAAAATTGTATATCGGTTTCCAATGTAGCGAATGCATGCCTACTCGTGGAATGTTTTCTTGTTCTACTTCTGGTATCCAATATTTAGTTGAGCCTGGTGAGATTTCGAGTCGTTGACGTCCATTGAAATTGTTTGTTGGTTCTGTGATATTTTACATTAAAACAAGGCATAGCATTATTAAAACAAAATGGATGTATTATTTATACAATATGCAACCATATACATACATAATGTTATTATTATTAAATACGTTCGTATACACTACCATACAATTTTTTTTCTCTGAGGAATTTATATCCAATATAACAAAATGAAATTATGGACTAATATTACAATACATACAAGTTTATATTATAAACACACAACAATAATGACTATGTATACAAGTTAAATTTGTTAAACATACACGCAAAACAGTTGACAACATATACGGAATCTCTAAACTAGTTGTAAATATTTAAGAATTAAATATTCAAATACAAGACTTATATACTAAATATACTAACATTGTTCACTACATATACAAACTAACAAGAAATATACAATGTACAGACAATTCCAAAATTTGTGAACATGTAAAACATGTATACAATGTTTAACACTATTTATACATATGTTGTATACTAAACATACAAATTACATACCCAAACATACAATTGGTTCGATTATTCGTTGATACAGTGTTTGCCACTAAATATACATCTGTTGTATACTAAAAATACATATTACATACCCAAACATACAATTGGTTCGACTATTCGTTCTGTTTTGTTACAGTGATTCCTCCTAAATTTTTCTGCAAGTATATCGTAAGTAATTACCTTGGTAATTTTCAGCGTGCAGTTACCATTTTAATTTCGACAGTTTACTATTTTACCCCCTGCTATGTATAGTTTGTTATGTAAAGTTGTATAGATTCTTTTAAATCCTGGTCGTTGATTTATGTTCTTAATGGTGTGGATTTGGTCTTATGGACTTACCTAGGGGAGTGTCACAGGATCCCCTCCATATATATATATATATATATATATATATATATATATAATTCCTAATTTACAAGCTTCTTTCAATATTTTATTTTTACAAATTATTTCATTAATTTAGTTTGATTTATTAAAATCACATATTAATTATAATTTTATTTAATGTTGAAAACGAAGGGGTCGAGGACTAGGACTTTTATTGTTAATTTTTCTACATCGAATATCTGCGATTATTAAGGTAGGAATTTTATATTATTTGTCTTTATTTAATGTTCCATAATTATACTTCATTGATTGCAATATATGTCAAGAGGAAATAAATTCATATAAGCTAGGGGCCATGAAAAGGGTCCGGGATCAAACGTATCTTCGGGGTGAAGCCGCAATGCTATATGCAGTAACTGGCTAGTCAGAGGAAAAAGAGGAGATTAATGAATTTATTGTTGTAATTATGTGAATACATTTCATGTTATATTAAATATTGACAGATATATCCCTACTGAACGAGATGAAGCTCACCCTATTATTATCATGACTTTCAGGTTGAGGAATCCGACTGAAGATATGATGTTGTGGATGGTGGAATAAATCATGTTATATTTATATTTGAAATAATTATGATCGGACTAAATTTAGATTTATGTCTTTGATTTTTCCAGTTTATGCTTGGAATAATTGTTGGATATTTAATTCGAAAGATGCAATAATAATAATAATAATAATAATAATAATAATAATATATTTTTTCCTTAACAATTAAAAATTCTAAATCAATTTTTTGATAATTATTGGGATCACTTTAATTTATAAATTTGTATTTTCTTAATAATATTTTTAAAATACTTTAATTTCATAAAATTGGGTTGTTACACCCCAGATAGGAGGGGCCTCCTCATGGGGGTCCTAGTAATTAACCTCCTCCGGCTAAGTCATCGGAGGGTAAGACCTCACCTGACTAAGACCTCGGGTGGGAAGATCCATTCTGGCTAAGACCCCGGATGGGAGGGGCCTCCTCACAGGGGTCCTAGTAATTAACCTCATTCGGCTAAGACCCCGGAGGGAAAGACCTCACCCGGCTAAGACCCCAGGTGGGAAGATCCCGTTCAGCTAAGATCCCATAAGGGAGGGGGGCCCTCACAAGGGGGTCCTAGTAAATTTCCCTCCTCCGGTTAAGGCCTCAAAGGGAGGGGACCTCCTCAAAGGGTCCCCATACATTTTTCTCCCCGATGAATATATGCAAGAAAAAGAAGGCAAAAATGCTAACACATGTGGGGAAGAGATAAAAGTAATAAAAGAAGAACTTGGGGGAAAGCTCCGGAGGGGCGCCCTCTCCGGTCTCTGGAAGGGCGCCCCTTGAGCTCCGAAAGGGTGCCCCCTCTGAGCTTCGGAAGAGCGCCCCCTCCGAACTCCAGAAGGGCGCCCATCGGGCTCTGAAAGGGTGCCCTTGCTAAGCCGCGGAACGTCCCCTAACATCAAACACAAGTGTCTCCGGATATTCTGGAGAAATTAATGCTTCCTTCCAAAGGAAATGGTCAATCTCTACACAAAATATGAATAAGATTTCCACAATAAGAAGTCACATGCAAATATTATAAGTAGAACCTGATAAAAGAATGCAAATATGCATAAAGAAGAACATCAATGTAGCATAAGAAGCAATGGAGCATCATCCGATCCCTTGGAGTAAAGAAACATCTCAAGCCAAAAATAGAAGTAAAAAACATACAAGTACGCAAAGTAGGCCCTAAATAGGTGGGCATGAATCAAAGGCCATATGGGCCGGAATAAAGCTATCACTACTCAGGCATGGGGGGCTCCGTCCCTCTCTACATCATCAGCTCCGCCAGTCTCCTCTTCATCACCGCCGCCTGCACCATGGGCTCCATCCGGAAGATCCTATAATGCCTAGATCTCCTGATCCTCCTCTTCTTCAGAAACATTACAGTCTAAGATGCCTATCACCTCGCTGGAGGCCTTTCTGCTCTGCCATAGAAGTTTCCGGCAATGATGTATCGTCTTATCAAAGTAGAAGGATGACTCTCTCATCAAATCCGAATGATAATACAAGGAAGACTTGTAGGCCTCCACCAAACTGGTCCTCTCCTTAGCCAATAACTCGATACCAGCAGGAGACTGAAAGAATAACTCACCCGTCTTCGCCTCATGCGCAAGTTGGTCCTTCGTTTGGGAGTACATATTAGATAAGTCTGACATCTAGCTTTCATGTTAATTGGCGCTCACCTTGAGGCTTTTCACCTCGTCCCGAAGTTGGTGGTTCCCCGCCTCCACTGCCTCGCCTCGATGGTTCAAAGCCATCACAAGGTTCAGAATATGCACCAAAATTTGCACAAGTCTTAACTAAATGAAAAGAGACAGGTACGGAAGAATGAAAATACAAAGTAACCATGGAAGCTTACCTGGGAAACATCCCCATAACGGTGTGTCTTGATGTCCTTGAAGGATAAAGACCTAAGACCGGACTGGTCATCCGCCGACAAATCTTTTCTCTAACTAGCATATCCCAAGCTAGATCTGTGAAGTCCCAGTGGGACTATAACCCATCACGATGGTTCACTCCACCATAAAGGATAACTCAGGGACTGAAGAAGCATCACCAGGCTCCATCCTCGGCCTATTCCCCCCAATAGAGCCAGAAGGAGGACGGGGAGCAGGAACTGTAAGTCCAAGTGGCTATGATAATCTAGAGGGGGGTGAATAGATTATGCCCATTTTCTCGATTATGCCCTCTTTTTCGAATGTAATAAGCAAAGACAAGAATAGAAGTGTGGGAAGTAAACAACACGCGTCGATTTATAGAGGTTCAACCCACCTAGGGCCTAATCCTCTACCACCTCAGTATCTCCGGGATGGATTTCAAAAAGAAAAAGAATTTTATAAATAGTTACCAAAACTATTACAACATCACCTTACAACACCGCTTTGAAAATTACAACAATCTCCCTTGAAGATTACCACAATCTTCCTTCAACGGCACCTTGTGAAGATTACCACAATCTTCCGACTTGAAGAGCACCAAACTCTCCAACACCTCGAAGAACACCAAACTCTTCCACAAGAAGATTACCACAATCTTCTTTCACCCTACACTCTTCAACACCTAAGATCACCCAAGTGTATTCTTAAAACAAGAATACTCACAAGGATATCTTGTATTTGGATGATAAATTACAATCAGGATTATACTTTGAAAAATATTACAACTCAAAAGTGCAAGTGTAATCAAGAATCAAGCTTAGACCTCAAGATGTTAAAGTGAAAGACCTTAGGCTATTACAACAAGAATGTTAAAAATGAAGAACACAATATATGCTTGAGTATATCTCTTGTTGTGTAGTAGTAATTGTTGTAGTTGTTGCTCCAAAGCTTCCTCTATTTATAGAAGAAGTTTGATCAAAGATAGGCTCCTCTTGGGGATTCAAATCTGAAAAGAAATACAAGTTAAATCAAGAATATAGTTGTTATAAATCAATCCCACAAATTAAGGAAGAATGGTCTGTTGCATAATGGATAGATTTTGCTATCAAAAGTATAGGGCGACCGGTCGAATAGATATAGAAGTTTGAAAAATATCGCACAATTTTACACAGGGCGACCGGTCGATGGGGGTTCCGACCGGTCGACCCTTGTGTGGACCGGTCCGGGTCCTTATATTGAAATACAGAGAGAAAGCAATAAACGTCGACCGGTTGACGTCACCGGTCGACATGCTCAAAAAATGTCGACTCAAGTTTCTGTTTCAAAAATCATCTTCAGACGCGGGATGCCCTATAGGGCGACCGATTGAGCACAAGACAGAAGTGTTGTCCAATTTTTTGTCAAAAATAAACTTCAAGAAATACTCCAAGAAAATAGTAAAAACATTTTAGAACGATCGGGAGTATTTGGACGACATTTAGAAACATTGTTTTGGTGTAAAAACATAGTTGAACAAAATCATCAAAACTATGATAAAAACATTTATCTAACAAACTCCCCATTTTTTATGATTGCAAACCAAAACAATTTTAAGAGGTCGATTTTAAAATCAAAATAATTTTTCCGGTCAAAGAATAACTATCGGTTAAGAGCAACAGCAATCCATGCATAATAGACATAAGGATGGGAGTAAAGATTTTCAAAAATATTTTGCAAAAGCTCCCCCTTTCAACAAGCACATCAAGATAAGTATAGAAGCAATCAAACAAAAGCTAAAAGCTTTAGCTTTTACAATATAAGCTCAAAAATCAAGAGCTTAGAAGCTCCCCCTGTCAAAAACAATCATCAATCAAGAATAGCAAGTCCATAATTCATCCAATGGACTAGATATTATTCACAGCTTTTGGCTTTTACTAGCCACAGCTTATAGCTTTTTTTCGCGAGCTTATTTTAGCTTATTTGAGCTGAAGTGCTTATTTCTTGTTTCTCCCTCTTTGGAATCATCAAAAAAAATGTTAGCACGATAAAAACATCATATAATCATATCAAAGTGCGCATTTGAACCGATTTATCGCGCTTTTCGAATAATAGCTTAAATTCCAAATAAAAGGGAAAACAATCGATCATTTGACTTGTAAAAGCTCATTTGATTTGCAAAACATGATCTCTATAAACTTATAAGACTTGTGAAATCGAGATAATCATGTAAAATATGAAATTTTCATTGAAACATTTCATCGAACACTTGGTGGGCGTAGAATGAAAAAGATAGTGTATATAGCCCTTGTAAGTGCAATAATGCCCAAAAATACCATCAAATGCAGACATACAACAATCATAAACCAACATGCTCATCAACATTAAGACAAGTTCTCAAGGGTTCAACCCAATTGAGATAAAGAAATTAATCTCTTCAACAAAGATGATATACTAGCAATATATGTAGAAAGGCATTACAAATGCCACCAAGCAGAAATCAAGAAGTACTTTTACCATCAAGTACTCCATCAATACCATATAGTCAAAATTAACCATTTGCAATCACTTTGCTACTAGCACTCTTGCTAGTTCTTTCCCTTAGAAAAACAAACAAGAAAATATCATTAGCATATTAAGAGAAGTAGTGTCAAAATAGTACATTACAACTTTTAAAGAAATAAGAGTGACAATGAAAATTAAGCAAGATAATAGCAAGACATCACTCTTCATCGGATGAGAAGCAAGCTGTGGGGAGGAGATCTTTGATGAATTTCTTTAATTTACCAACAGATTTCTTGAGCTTCGAGTTCTCTTGCTTGAGCTCCTCGTGACTAGCCCTAAGAGCATCATAGTTAAGCCTTTGCTCGTCAAGTTGGGCTTGAAAATACTCACGAGATGCTTGACTTTGACGGGCATCGGTATTACCCTCTGGATTGCCTTGAACATCATCCGAAGCCAATCTCTCGACTTCCTCATCATCAAAGAAGTCATTTGGATTTTGAGAGGATGATCTTTGGTGTCTACCTTTAGCCGTTTTAATAGGACGAATTGGCATATTCCTACGCATCCGTACCATTTGTTGAACATTGTCATTGTCAAAATCATCATGAATAATTTCCGAGTTGAATTCCGATGATGGTAGACTCGAATGCAAGAGAAGCTTACAAATCCAATTACCCATGGCAAATTTCTTATTCCCTTGAGTGATCGACTCTATGACACATTGAATCATAATCGCATCAAAATTAAGTAATTCCCATTTGGCGATTTTATAGGTCAAGAAATAATCCATGTTGCTCGGCAACTTAACGAATTTTCCACAAATGCAATATGCCACAATTGTAGAAATAATATGGTGCTCAATAGTTATAGCCAACAAAGTATAATCTGGCCAAACACCTAAGTATGTCTTAATAGTCTCTGAAGAGACACCAAAAACCTCATCACTCCAATGAGTGCAATCAAAATAATCCCATCCTCCTTCCCAAACATTCAACAACCGACAAATATCATTAGGAATCCATCTAAAGTGACGCCCTTTTACAAAAGAGTTCATAGCCATTAGTTTTCCATGTACGTCATGTTCAATCCATAAATTTGAATAAAAATTGTAAAATCAAATCATCATCATACATAACAAACGGATGCTCCCACAAATACGACCAACCTTGATTATCAAAAAATCCTTTAATAGTAGGAAATTCATCCAAAAAAGTAGCAAACCGACACGTCTTATTTCGGCCAATTAATTTATGGCTCAAGTCTAAATTCTCATAATAATACTCAGCATACTTATTGATAAATTTCAATGAATTAGTAGGACGAGGTGCTTGAGATAATAGGGATTTCTTACTCTTGACCCATTTGGCATTGTCGAATGAAATAGTGCCTCAGAGCTCGGCAATTTGGACCCGGAGAGTTGGGAATTTGATTCTCGCCATGTTTTTGAGCTATATTCCTTTGGGTAGATCATATTTCCCATTGTTCGGCTTCTTCTTGGCGAGTATTTGAAGTACCCTCTTCGGCCTTCTACGCTTGGGGTTTGGATTTCGACCGGTAGAATTTCTAGAATGTGCCATCAATGTGAAATTCTTGCAAAAGTGAAGTGATTAGCAACAACAATTGAAAAATTTGGTGAAGAATTGAAGATTTTAAGAGAAGAGGAAAATTTTCGCAAGTGAGGGTTTTGAAGAAGAGGGATATGCTCTGTTCAAAGAATGAGGCAGACGTGATTTTAAACATGAAAATGAGCAGGGCGACCAGTCGACGGGGTCTTCGACCGGTCGATATCGAGGCCGATCGGTCGGCCTCCGCTTGACCAGTCCAGACCCATTTTCTGGACTAAAAATCAAGTTTTCTCCCTATTTTGATACTTCACTGTTGGGAAATTTATTGTTTAGATTTTGATGAATGCCATGTAAAACTTAGACTAGAAAGTTGGCACCCCATTTTCTTTGTAATTTTCATTGTAATAGATAGGGATGTACGAGCTGAGTCAAGTCAGTTGTGCCTGGATATGCAAGAAGTCAACTGAAGGCTAAAATGAAGACTCATTGTGAAGCGGTGAGTATGGCAAGGAGGAGAAGTCAAGAACTCGACCAAGGAGTAGCAAATGCTATGATGATTGTGAGAAGTGTCGATCAAAGTCAACTCAAGACAATAAGTCAAGTTGAAGTGACAGATGAGTCTTCCAATGATTAGGAGCCGACTCAAGTCACATGGGAAGTTAAGGAACTGCTATGAAGTCAAGACAACCAAAAGAGTCCGTTGCCACGAAGTCAAGAAAGTTACTTAAATAAGTAATACTTCCATGTCGTAATATTCTAAAGTGCTCGATCCCGAGAAGCGTGCAAAAGGAATAAACCAATGGGAAGCACTGCACCTATGACAGACTACGAAAAGTCAAGGTTCAATTAATACGAGGTAATGTCAATTTCAAGATCGCAACAAGACAAGCCAACGACCACTAGTGTCTTTTGAAAATCGTCTATCTCTTCAACGGGCAGATTTTTGAAAGAGCACTATAAAAGGCAGAGGAATCACTTTGAGAGAGGGTTACCTGAACCACGAACTTTCAAGTTATTATTCGAGCTGTAACCTGCAAAAATATTCTCAAGTTATTCAAGCAAATCCTCAAGCCTAAACTTGAAGAAATCGATCCAACACCAAGTCAGAAGGAAAGACAACCTCATACTATTGAAGAGGAAACTTTTGAAGAATCAAAAAGGGGTCTACATTCCAAGGAGGTTTGTAGAAAGGTTCAAGGTCGAACAGTCTCGAGCTATTGGAGGGCTTCGTGATCAATTCCAAGAAGCTTGAGCAAGTTAGTCAGTAGTAGTAAGCGCAAAACCTGTGAAGAAGCCGAGTCGTCACGAGAAGCCACTGTGTGACCAAGGCATCTCCGGACCGAGTCCCAAAGGATCAAGTCACCGTGTGTGATCAAGACTTGTATCCGGACTGATAACCATTTCGTACTCGATCAATACTTAGTGGATTCCTCCAGAGTTGGAGAATAGAGGATTAGAAGAATTACCCTATCTTCGAACCTCTATAAAATTTATTTTGTCATTTACATTTCAAAGATTTACTTACTCGCATATTATTTAATATCTACGATAATTTGATATCCAATTGATATTTAACAAAGTGCTAAAACCAAGTGTTAAAACAACTTAAACCAAATTCAAGGGTGTTAAATCTTTCATTTGAAAATCTCATCACAAAATTTGAGTTAAGTATTAGACTAAACAAATTGAGTTATTCTATTAACAAATTCGGTCGAATCATGAGTGGGTAACTCTGTTTGGTTAACTAACTTAGTTGTCCATCAAGGACATAGCCATGAAATTAACTCAACTTATTTAAAAGGACTAAATTCGAAAAGTTGGCAAGGTTTATTCAACCCCCTTCTAAACCTTACTCACACCCCCTGGGACCTACAAGTGGTATCGAGCGGTTGGTTCATTGAGCCTTCCGCATCAGTTCTTGAACTAGATCTCCAATCTTTCAAAGAAGTTGTTAACACTTGTTCTTTCAAAAGCCATTTTTAAAACAACAAAGTTATTATCATGGAAGCAAATTTGACACGCATTCCTATGTTTACCATTGAAGAATTTGATGATTTGGAAAATACGTATGCGAGCTCATCTATCGACTTTACATGATGAGATGTGGATAGTGATAGAGGATGGGCCTTGCAAATAATGAAGGTGAACACAATCTTGCAAGGAGAGCTGCCAAGAAGAAGGAGGAGGATGCTCCTCCCGGATCAGCTATGGTTGAAAAGCCAAGAGCCGAATGGACAAATGATGATAGAAAAAGATACAACCTTGACAACGTGCAAGGATATACTTTACAAGACTTTGGACAAAGCCATGTTCAACAAATTCAAATCTTGCAAAATGCAAAGAAATGCGGGATAAATTAACCTTAATTTGTGAAGGATCCGAGCAAATCAAGGAAAACAAATTATCTGTTGTTGTTCAAAAATTTGAAAATATTAAAATGCTTGCGGTGAAACAATGGATCGAACTTGATGCTAGATTCACTGAAATTACAAATGAGCTCTCGACTTGGGAAAGAATACACACAGAAGGATATGTGTACGAAGATACTGAGGAGCCTCCCAGCTGAGTGGGAAATGAAGACCATGGCTCTAAGGCACTCAATGGACCTATCAAAAACATCTAATCATGAACTGTTCTCAGACCTCAAAGCCTATGAGTTTGAGCTGAGAAGAAAGGATCAAGAGGAGATAGTTGTACCCAAAATAGCTGCACTCATTGTCAAGGAAGGGAAGAGAGCTGAGACCAAAGAAGCCATTTACCAAGAGGAGATTGCCTTGATGGTTAAAAGATTTAACAAGTTCTTCAACAAGAACTACAAAAGAAACAAAGGTGAATCCTCCGAGAAGACATTCACTCCCAAGTCAAGGAAGATAGGCCACCAAAGAGAGTTAGGTATCAAAAGGTCGAATATCAAAGAGCTGACAACCCAAGAAATGAGAGAGCTGATCAAAAATTTGAAAACTTGTGTTGGAATTGCAGACAACCAGGACACTTTGCCATTGATTGTCCATATCCTGTAGTGAATAAATACAGGAATGAAGAAGAAAGAAAAGTCTTCAGAGAAAGAAGGCAAGAAAAGAAAAGAGCAATGTTGGCTATTGAGACCGCTGACACAGCTAAGTCAAAAGAAGCAGCAGACTCAGAGATTAGTGAAGCTGACTACTCAAGTGACTCTGAAGAAAAAGCCTTAATTTGTTTAATGGCTAAAGAACAAGATCAACTCGACCAAGAAGATGAGGTACACTCTAACTCATCTCATTCGATTCTAGTGATAGTGATTGTGACACACACACTTCATCACCCACTCGATCTTTATGATTCATTAGGCAAATGATGAAAGATTTTGAGCACATTAAATCCTTACACTCACTATTAAATGAGGAAAACATCCAGCTCAAAAGCCAAAACTCACAGCTGACTAAGGAGCTGGGTACTCTAAGTCACATAGCTGATGAGAACAAAGAGTCAAGGCTGAAAATGTTAAACTAATAAAGCAGAGATAGTCTATAGAAAAGAGAGAAAATGATCTCAAAAATGTGATTTCTTCATTCACAAAGGCATCTAAATCATTGGATGACCTTATCATGAGCCAAAAAGAATGTGGAGATAAGACAGCATAGGATTCAATTCCTTTGTGCATAGTCAAACTCCTAGAGTGATCTTGGAAAAAGGATCTTCAAGTATTGAAGCATCTCAAAAATCCAAGACACCAAATGTTGCACACACAATCATTCCAAAGCACAATCACAAACAAACTGGCATAGGATATAAAGGAAAAACAAATGATTGAGTATCTTTGAGAGGGCAACAGAAGAAATCCAAAGAAAGTTCCTCAAAGAAACTCCAAACAGAAGTACTCTGTGAAGAAGAAACAGAGCTACCAAAACCCCCAGAAGTTCTATCAAATGAACAAATATGATGGGAATGGTAGAAACTACCCAAGTCAAGTTGATTGGAATAATGTGAAATATCAGCCAAGACCTATGGAATACATGCCAAAATGGCAAAGACCTAGAACTCAAAGAAAGGTCATTCCAAAGGCAACAAAGCCATTATCGCACACATATGCACCTAAGCACTACACTCAGAGATATCACAATTACCCAAAGAAGGCAATTGCTAAAACACATACACAGGGGATACGACAAAAGAGAGAGTTGTATGAACCTAAAGCCCCCAAGCAATTTGCCAAAGTAAATTATGATTATGGCACGGATAGATGGCAATCCCTTAGAGTCAAATCATTTGGCTATAGGTTGGTTGGATCATCTTACAACACTAACCCCTCGGACCCAGGCAAGTATGGGTACCTAAAAATTAATTTCCTTGATCGCAGTTCAAGGAATGAGAGTGCCAAGGAACCTGGTACATGGATAGTGGGCTATTCCGGACACATGACAGAAACAAGAAAAAATCTGTCAAAGTTCAAGGAGATTAGAGGCGCAAAAGTCATATTTGGAGGAAATGAAGCTCGGGGAAATAAGAGGCACTAGATCCATCAAGAAAAATGGATTAGAAATAATAGATGTTGCATATGTTGAAGGCCTCAATTTCAATTTGTTAAGCATCAGCCAACTCTGTGACAAGGGCTACAATGTTGGATTCAATATGGGAATGTGCCAAATCAAAGACACTGAATCAAATGAAGTAGTGTTGCAAGGATCCAGACAAAAGAACATGTATGTGGTAGACTGATCGACTGCCACACCAAGCACTTGTTTATTAGCAAAGAGTACAGCCGAATCAAGTTGGTTGTGGCACAAGAAGCTGAGTCACCTGAATTTCAAGACAATTAACAAGCTTGCAAGGAGTAATCTTGTAGAAGGACTCCCAGACTCAGTATACAAGAAGTAAAGTGTTTGTGATGCATGCCAGATGGGAAAGAAGATTAAATCATCATTTAAAGAGAATTCAAGTCCATCTTCAACAAGAATACTGCATCTATTACACATGGATCTATTTGGTCCAGTTGAGCCAGCCAGCATAAGTAGAAATAAATACACTTTAGTAGTGGTGGATGATTATTCACGATATACGTGGACAATTTTCATGTTTAAAAAGAAAGAAACTTTGCAGAAGTTACCACATCTGATGAAAAGAGTTCAAAATGAGAGAAGTCAAACCATTATAAAGATAAGATCGTCGATGAAGCGAGTTTGCAAATGGAATAATAACTCGATTTGTGTTGAAAATGGTATTGCTCAAGAACTATCTCAGTTAGGACTCCACAAAGATAATGGAGTTGCGAAAGGAGGAATGCAGAACTCAAGGAAGTTCGCAAGGACCATGTTAGCTCAAGGGGTGCGCTAAAAGATTTTGGGTGAACCCATAAACACCGCATGCTATACTCAAAATAGATGCATGATAAATAGACACACAAAGACTCCCTATGAAATGCGGGCAGGAGAAAGCCAAATGTTGCATACTTTAAAATATTTGGTTGTAAATGCTTCATCCACAACAATGGGAAGGAAAATCTAAAGGTTTTTGATGCTAAAGCTGATGAAGGTATCTTCTTGGGATACTCAGCTGAAAGCAAAGCCTATAGAGTGCTGAACAAAAGGACTATGGTCACAGAAGAGTCTATCTATGTGGTTTTTGATGAACCTAATGTAAATGGAGAAGACATTGAAGAGTTAGCTGATAAGCTGAATCAGTCAACTATACAGAAGAGTTGAAAAGATGTGTCCCAAGCATTGGATGATGCACATTGGATTCAGGCCATGCAAGAAGAGCTGAATCAGTTTGAAAGAAACAAAGTATGGGAATTGGTTCAAAGACCAACTCATCAAAATGTTATTGGCACAAAATGGGTTTTCAGAAACAAAATGAATGAAGAAGGTTTTGTGGTAAGAAACAAAGCAAGATTGGTAGTCAAAGGGTATTGCCAAGAAGAATGAATAGATTTTGATGAAACCTTTGCCCCTGTTGCAAGATTAGAAGCAATAAGGATGTTTCTTGCCTATGCTGCACACAAGAACTTCATTGTATATCAAATGGATGTAAAAAGTGCATTCTTGAATGGATTATTTGAAGAAGAAGTCTATGTTGAACAACCTCCGGATTTGTGAAGACTTGGAGATAAGGTGTACAAGCTCAAGAAAGCTCTATATGGATTGAAACAGGCACCAAGAGCGTGGTATGATACATTATCTCAATTCCTAACATATAATGGATTCACCAAAGGCAAAGTCGATAGAACACTCTTCAGAATTCAAGATGGAGAGAGTATACTGCTTGTTCAAATATATGTGGATGACATTATATTTGGATCTACAAATAAAGAGCTGTGTGATAAATTCTCAAACCTCATGCAAGGCAAATTTGAGATGAGCATGATGGGAGAGCTGACATTTTTTCTAGGACTTCAAGTTAAACAGCTGAAGGATGGAACCTTCATAAGTCAAACAAAGTATACCAGAGATTTAATGAAGAAATTTGGTATGGAAGAGAAGTCTTCTGTGAAAATACTAATGAATACATCAGTCAAGATGGATATGGATGCGGATGGCAAGCACTTGGATCAAACAAGATCTGAGCACTCATTGGATCACTGCTCTGTCTCACAGCAAGTAGGCCAGACATCACCTTTGCAATAGGTGTATGTGCAAGATTTCAATCTGCACCAAAAGAAAGCCATATGACAGCAGCTAAGAGAATCCTAAGGTATTTGAAGGGATGCCAGGAAGTCAGCTTATGGTATCCAAAGGAAGGAGGATTCAAGCTTATTGGTTACTCAGACTCTGACTATGTTGGATGTAGAGTGGACAGGAAGAGCACTTCAAGCACATGTCAAATGCTTGGAAACAGACTGGTTTCCTGGTTTAGCAAGAAGCAAAACTCAATAGCCACATCCACACAGTGCCGAGTACATAGGCTAAGGGCAAACACAGTTGTGCCCAATCTTATGGATGAGACAACAGCTGAGAGATTATGATGTTAAAGAAAAAGAGATTCCAATTATGTGTGATAACACAAGTGCTATTTCAATCACTCAAAATCTTGCGTTGCACTCAAGAACAAAGCACATTGATGTCAGATATCACTTCATAAGAGATCATGTTGAAAAGAAAGACATCACCTTGGAATATATCTCAACTGATAAACAATTAGCTGACATATTCACAAAGCCATTATGTGAATCAAGATTTGAAGAACTCAAGCATGAGCTAGGGTTAATTGAGCTGAATTAACACTCAGAAGATTCAAGGAGAAGAGATGAAACGAGAAAAGATAAAAATGAAGCTAAGTTTATAAATCAGCTAAGTGAGTCAGCCGTATCGAAGAATCAGCTGCATCAAGTTAGCTGACAGCTGAGTACCTATGTGAAAAGAGAGAAGAGTTGAATCAGCTAGGGAGTAAGCTGAGTTATTTATGAGCTAAGTGACAAAAACGCAGTCGTTTTTACAAGCGGGAATATTTTTAAGGATGACGTCAGCGCAATAATGACAGATACAGTCAAAAGCTGCACGACCAAGCCTATGATTGGATATAAATGTTGTCGCATTAAATGAGAGAAATTAAATGCTAATCGGCGTACTAAATCTGAGCCGTTGATCTCGATCAAATTTCAAAAACCGTATGCACGTCCTTTCATAACCCATACATATACCATTTCGTCCATTTTCTCTCTCACACTACACCAAAACTGTTCATCTCTCCAAAAGCAAAGACTGTATTTTTCTCTCGAAACCCTATCAATCTTCAAAGCAAGTTTCTCAAAAATCGTTCGGTAAAAATCACTGAAATGGCAACTACTTATGATTTCACTAAGTTGGGAAAACAAACCCACACTGGCTCTACTATGGATTTCGAAGGGATGATCAAACAGGGGTTCGACGAAACCCTTGTGAAGAAGATAGCTGAGAAAGTGGAGAAGTCTGGGCTGAAACCCTTTCTCACGATGGAGTTTCAGATGACTTATGTTGAAGAAGTCACTCAGTTCTACGTGAATGCTGAAGTTCACAACGATGGCATCAAGTCGTCTGTTCACGGAAAGAAGTTCACGATCACTGCTAAGGATCTAGCGGAGCATTGTTTGATGCCATTTGAAGGAGTGCCGGAGATATTGGAAGCCGATGTAAACTTGGCTGCTGCATGGAAGGAAGTGGCCAAACCTCGATCTTTGCGAAGGTTGTCTACACACAAGAAAGAAGCTCAGCTTGAAGGAAGATTACCACAAGTTCTTTGGATATTGTTGCCAAGTGTGTAGACATCAAATTTGGAAGCTTTAATCAGCTGTCCAAAACCAAGTTGATCGTGATGGCTGCGATCATGGAGAAGAAGAAAGTAAACTGGGCTGAGTTTGTATACAGCAGACTCTGCCAAAATGTTGGAAATAAGTCTTTCAAGGAAGACGGGTCGTTTGGAGGATCCGGGGTATGGCCTTGTTATTGGCCTGATGGAGGTGAAGGGAGTTCCACTCCGACATGGAAAGGCATTCCATGTCAACAAGAAAATGTTCCGATCAAATCTTTCCTGGAGCTCGAAAGAGAGCTTATGCCAAGAGAGCAGCGGGCTACCAGTGAGGGGAATCACCGACCCTGAGGAAACATTGTTCCTCCTCCCAAGAAGAAAGTTGCCCCTGCAGCTGGCAAGAAGATTGGTGCGCTAGCAACGAAAAAGAAAGCAAATGCACCTGCCCCTGCAGCCGAGTCACTGCCCCTGCGCAGCCGTGTCTCTCGCCCTGCGGCCAGCAGAGAGAAGAATCCTTAGTACCTTCTCCCGGATCAAGAAGAAGACTACCAAGATGAGAAAGGCAACTGCCTCTAAGACAACTGCGAAGGCCTTTACGTTCGAGGAACTGGAGGAAGTGGAACCAGATGTTCCTCTGGTGAAAACCAAAAGAAGAAGAAGAATCTTCAAGCGCTCAGAGCTTGAGAAAACATCTCGAGTCTGCCACTCACCGAACAGATCATTTGAAAGCAATTGGAGAAGCACTGATCTCGAGATTATTGATGAAACCGCCAAGTCTGCTTTGAGGCCGATCAAGAGAGGCAAGTCAAAGACCAGTGTGGATCGAACAAGCGAGGAGCTAGTAGATTGAGCCACTAAGTCTCCCGTCGATAGATCGTGTGTCTCCGCCACGACACGACGCCGAGGGTGAAGAGCAAGAAAACCCCGCTACCCTCCATTCCCGAGAAAGAAGTTTAGCAGAAGATGATGATGATGATGTGATCATGCTCTCTCCACCATATCCGGACATCCAAAATCGTCTGCGAGAATGGATAAAGGGAAGTTTAGTCACTCTAGGGTGCGGTTTGAACACCCGAGTTTATTGAGGAGGAAGAGGAACTCTTCGAGTTCCTTGAAGTTGATACAGATCTTTGCAAAGCCCTTGATGAGGATAATTGCATCAACATGCCGCAAATTCAAAAAGAGAACGAATGAGTTAGGGCAAGCGAGAGGAAAAGCAAGCTCGTGAGAAAGCCAATATTTGTCCTCTAACTGGAACCACTGATCATACTCATCCACATCTTGACATACTTTCAGAAAGTGATGAAGATTTGGACCCTGCTGCTGCGACAGAAGAGCTAGAAATGCAGCAAGCCATGCGGGAATCCAGAATGATGCATGAGCAACAACTGATGGAAGGACCTGGAGAGTCTTCCAAATCACAGCTGGAAATTGACCCTATGGGAGTGGTGCAGCAGATTGCAACTGTTGTTGCTGCGACCACTTCCCCAGCTCACTCTGAGGAAGGTTCTAAGGGAAATGGCGATGAAACTGGGAACTTGGGGACCCAAGTCGAGCCAACCCCTATTGAAGGTGTCTTACCACCTGCCCCAACGGCTGAACACTCAAAGGAAACAGCCGGGAGTTTGGAGGAAAGTGACCCCAATCCAAGTCACTCAGCTGGTGTGCCAGCTGAGGGGGAAACTCCCTCCACTGCAGCTAGGTCGAGGTTGTTGTAGATAACTCCACAATGAATCTAGGAGGCGAAGTGGAGAAGGAAAAAAGAAAACGAAACATAGCAAGTTGTCACTGAAGAAGCTCGGACAGTTGAGACTGTCTCAGCTGAGGTGCCAACTGCTCTGCAGGTTGAGGACGCTACTGATGCAGTAGAGGCACAGGATGGTTATGCCCTAGGAGTTAACACTCTAGGCAATGAAAGTGCAATCCACGGAGTTGAGACTCATGTGGATGCCACCGTTGAAGACCCCAAGACAGTTGAGTCTGTCGAAGGGATTGTCCAAGGCCTTGCTGCAGTTGAGACTACAGGAGGTACTGAAGGCCTACGGGAGGTTGAGACTTCCCGGGGTAAAGAGGCAGAAGCACAGAACATCCCTCCAGTTATCATCGATGCATCTGAGAAGGAGATAAGTGCCCTTCACAATTCCCAAGACAATCCTGATGTAACATTTCTGGGATCTGAAGGTGAAGATGAGGCTGACTCATCCCCTGTTGCAAGTCCAACTGACTCAGCTGAGGATGTTCTCCCCAGCACGAGTAAGCCAGAATTCAAGGTTGCTCGTCAAAAGTTCAATTTTGATGATGAGACACCCTACAAGTCTCATCATCGTCCGATGACGCTATCGATACGGCCGAGACCGCATAACTCATATGGAAAAACCAAATTGAGACCGACGAAGCTATTAAGACAAGTGAGGCTCGGCCAGTGACCGGTCAATACCACAACAGACCCCACCAATCACGATCAATCACGTAGGCTCCCAAAGCTGCAAAGAAAATCGACTCAACCAGGCACATCACGACCCAAAGTCACGAAACGGATTCCCTCGTTCGTGATGATGTGTTTGAACAAACGTTCCCTTTCTCACTAGAGTTGTCTGATCTTGATGAAGAATCAACTAGAGATCAACGTTTCCATAGACCGATCCAAATATTCCCACGATACCATCGTCCCAAAGCAGATTTTGACTTGATGTTGCTTGGCCGCCACCGAGATGAGATAGAGGTGACAACGAGGTTCGAGAAGTCTTCAAGGCAATATTTGCGAGAGATAGAGAAGATGGAAAGGCACCAGGCCTCATTGGATATGCTGGGATAACGGAGAGATGCTAATCTTACGGTCGTCTGCGTGGAATCATAGTCGATCCAGAATGGTGGCAACACAGCACAAACAATGCGTGTTGAACAAGTTCGATACTTTAAAGCATTGTACAATAAGATGCTAATCTGGAGCGCTGTAATCTTGACATGAAGAAGAGGATGCAAGAAAACATTGATAGAATGCATACTTCTCATACCACGTAAATGGAATCTATGCGCGAATTTCATCGAAAAGAACTTCTGCGCGTGAGAGAGAACATGAATGAAAAGTTCAGCCTTCTTATGGCTGAAATGAAGTTGGTGACAAATGAATCCAACGCCACTCGCTCGGAATTTCGAAAAGATACTCCGCAGAATCAAGCGAACTCGGCTATCGATGCTAGATTTCATGCTTGCGGCATGTTTCCAGGGGGTTCCTCTCTCCTTTGATGATGCCAAAAAGGGGAAGAGGAATACCTAAAGACGTTGAAAGGATCTGCAAAAGAAAGAAGGACGCACTATGAAGGAGAAGACAAATTGAAGAGCATAAGAAAGAAAAGGGAAAATCGGTTGAGGAGAATGTTCGAAAGACATGACTTTAATGGTTGCTAGAACCCTCAACAAGGACTTGTCACAATGACATAATCAAAACTTCCGACTCTCGCCGCTCCAATACTCAGTGCCCATGTCTAAGAAAAGGAAAATAGTAGAAGCAGAGATGACGGAGATTGAAAGAAAAATGGATGCCCGTGTGATGGACATATCAAACAATAATGAGGCATTCCTAAAGAAGAGACACCGATGCCATTTCGGGGCGTCGGGCAGCCGAGAACTGTGATGAATTCAAGACGCTTGCATCCGAGAGATACTTCGAGAACATGACCATGGCCCAAGCCTGGGACTTGTATTAGGAAAAAGGCCTCAAGTTGTGCGAAGAAACTGATAGGCAGCAGACTCCGAGCAGTCACTCTGTTGGTCACTCTCATCGAAAGAAGAAGGCCCCGATCTGACAATACACACCCGGAGGAAGAGGTAGAAGCAAAGGAGGAAGAGGTTTCAAACCTAGACCTCTACCCAAAAACATCGAATATATAGATCCAGGGAAGAAAGGAAGGATCTATTGGGCTAAGTTTGACGAAGTAGCCAACATGCAAGTGGCCAAGAACAATGTTGAATATGTAAAGAGAATCGAAGAAGAAAATAAAAGACAAACTCAGTTGTGGGAAGAGAGACAAGAAATAAAAAGAAAAGATGAAGTCGAGAAGAGCTTATGAGAAAAAAAAAGCATCGAAAGAAGAGAAGAAGAAAAAGGTCGAGACGACGTGAGCCGATGAAGAAAGAAGAAGAGGGGCGAAGGAAGGAGATGAAGTGTTGCTTCCACCCCTTCATGTAATTTACTATTGTAAATGCATAAGTATGTAAGTCTTCTGTACATTGAATAAGAAATCTGTAATTTCTCTATTTTTGCGTAGACATAGATGTTTGCTCTAATACACTTTGTAAACAGTTGTGTAAAGGACAAGAATATTATGATCAATAAAAGATTGATTCTACGCATACATTCTCTGTTACTGCACTACTTGTATGTATCTTTGATGCTTACACTTTTTCATGTATGTTTTAAGTTTTAGCATCATCAAAAAGGGGGAAATTGTTGGGAAATTTATTGTTTAGATTTTGATGAATGCCATGTAAAACTTAGACTAGAAAGTTGGCACCCTATTTTCTTTGTAATTTGCATTGTAATAGATAGGTATGTACGAGCTGAGTCAAGTCAGCTATGCCTGGATATGCAAGACGTCAACTGAAGGCTAAAATGAAGACTCCGCTGTGAAGCAACTGAGTATGGCAAGGAGGAGAAGTCAAGAACTCGACTGAAGGAGTAACATCTATGATACAGCTGTGAGAAGTGTCAATCAAGTCAACTCAAGACAAATGTCAAGTTGAAGTGACAGATGAGTCTTCCATGATTAAGAGTCGACTCAAGTCACCTGGGGAAGTTAAGGAACCTGCATCAAGTCAAGACAATCAAAAGCATCCGTTGCCGTAAGTCAAGAAAGTTACTTTAATAAGTAATACTTCCATGTCTTTGTAATATTCTAAAGTGCTCGACCCCAGGAAGCGTGCAAAAGGAATAAACCAATAGGAAGCATTGCACTGTGTCGGACTAAAAAGTCAAGGTTCAATTAATACGAGGTAATGTCAATTTCAAGTACTGCAATAAGACAAGCCAACGACCACTAGTGTCTTTTGAAAATTAGCTTATCTCTTCAACGGGCAGATTTTTGAAAGAGCACTATAAAAGGCAGAGGAATCACTTTGAGAGAGGGTTACCTGAACCACGAACTTTCAAGTTATTATTCGAGCTGTAACCTGCAAAATTATTCTCAAGTTATTCGAGCAAATCCTCAAGCCTAAACTTCGAAGGAAATCGATCCAACACCAAGCTGTGAAGGAAAGACAACCTCATACTGTTAAAGAGGAAACTTTTGAAGAATCAAAAGGGGTCTACATTCCAAGGAGGTTTGTAGAATGGTTCAAGATCGAACCAGTCTCGAGCTATTGGAGGGCTTCGTGATCAATTCCAAGAAGCTTGAGCAAGTGAGTTGTAGTAGCAAGGCAAAATGCCTGCCGTGAAGAAGGCGAGTCGCACGAGAAGCCACCGTGTGTGACCAAGGCATCTCCGATCGAGTCCCAAAGGATCAAGTCGGTTGTGTGATCAAGACTTGTATCTGGGTGATAACCATTTTGTACTCGATCAATACTTAGTGGATTCCTCCAGGAGTTGGAGAAGAGAGGATTAGAAGAATTACCTCATCTTCGAACCTCTATAAAATTTATTGTGTCATTTACATTTCAGCATTTACTTACTGCATATTATTTAATATCTACTGATAATTTGCTATCCAATTGATATTTAACAAAGTGCCAAAACCAAGTGTTAAAATAACTTAAACCAAATTCAAGGGTGTTAAGTCTTCCGCTGAAAATCTCATCACAAAAGTTAAGTATTAGACTAAACAATGAGTTATTCTATCAACAAATTTCGGTCAGTCCGCTGAGTGGGTAACTCTATTTGGTTAACTAACTTAACTCGTCCATCAAGGACATAGCTGTGAAATTAACTCTGAACTTATTTAAAAGGACTAAATTCGAAAAGTTGGTAAGGTTTATTCAAACCCCCCTTCTAAAACTTACTCACACCCCTTGGGACCTACATTCACCCCAAAAATGCAACAAAGATGAAAATATAAATATTATTCCAAAAAGCATTGTGCATAAACGAGCTCGAATTTTCAAGAAATCTCGTAGGGTATCGATTTTTGTAAAAGTGTTCGCTAACCCAAAACATATCTCATTTCATAGAAGTTGAGACATAAAATTTTTCGAATCTCATTATAAAACGATTGGTTATGAAGAACCGAGTTTTGAGCAAAAATATATACCGAATATTTTATCAAGGTAAAATATTATTCTTTACAAGACTAGGATAAAACAAGCCATTTTTGAATAGTACCTTTTAAAACAAAAAAAAAATTATGGCACTTAAAAAAGTTTCTTTGGATTTGCTAGAAAAATGAGCATATAGGCATACGACAATAATATCGAGTCTATGAGAGATGAATAACAAAGGTGAACGTACCTCAATAGTTTATGTCACTTTTGACAAATTATAATGTAGATTACCATTGATGAGGATATATATCTCCTACACAAGCTAGACAAAGAGTTTTGCACAAGAGCATAATGATATAGGTTAGAGCAATATAAAAATTTCGCAAGTAAACCATGCCTTGATATAAATGATAAGACTTAGAAGTATACATGAGTTTGCAAGACTCTATACAAGGTCTCTTTTCAAAAAAAATCCAAGAATATGTAGGGAGACCTTAATTTTTAAAAGATATTTGAAAGATCATTTTTACAATTAAGGCATGAATAAAAACATGCATAATAAAACAATATGCGTACTTAAAAAGGAAGATACGGTTTACCAATTATGCCATTTCCAAGGGTTATGTCTTTCTCATTGTTGATAGTATCTTCCTCTTGGAACATCATCTTGTTGATAATGTCTTCTCCAATTTTGCCATTTCCAAGGATTGTGTCCTTCCCATTGTTGATTATATCTTCTTCATGGAATTTGATTTTGTTGATAATGTCTTCTCATTTGATCAAGTGGCTCAAATATTTGTTGTCGATTTGACAATTTGAATTTCCTTTGATTTTTGTTACGCCAAGTGCCTATCATGAAATTTTCTTGTGGTACCCTCAAGTTTTGGGTCCTTCAGGATTAGTATTGAGACTTTTAGGTCTCCAATAATAATTAGATCTATTTCTAGCCCTACAATAATTTGTCGTGTGACCCTTTTTACCACAATAGTAGCATGTAATAATTCTAGGAGCATAATGACCAACGTGCTTAGAGACTTGATTCTTTTTCTTATGATTAACGACATTAGGCTTATAACCAAGTCCTAGTTTCAAGTGATCATAACGATGAACATCAAGTATTTTGGTCATTTTATTGGTACTCAAATTAAACTTTGTCAAATCATTTTTCATGCAATAAATATCCTTCACAAGAGATTTATTATCCTTTTCAAGGTTTCTAACCTTATCAAGTGTGGTAGTGTGAGCACAATAAAGTGATTCATAAGAAGTAAATAAGTTATCCTTATCATTTTTCAAAACATTGAATTCCTTTTTCAAATTTTTGTATTTAATAAGCAAGCTTTGGAATTCATTTTGAAGCTCATCAAAATCATTTTGCAATTCATCAAAATCATTTCGAAGTGTTCTACCAAGCAAAAATGTTCAAAGTTAAAGAGTAGAGAGAGAAATATTATCTTTTGAAGACATGGTCAAAAGTTCTCTCCCAAGTGTCCTTGTGAAAAAATGGTCAAAGATTCTCCAAGACAAGATACAAAACAAGATAAGCCAGATATGGTATCGGTTTAGCTCCTGCACTGCTTCATACCTCCACAGCACCGGATTTAGGGAGCTTATGTTGGGGGCAAAAATGATATTTAATAATTAAATATATAATTCGTTTTATATATTGATTTACTATTAATTGTCCAATGGGCTATTAATGGAATAACCTGGCCCGAATGAGTTCGGGACTGACCCATAGGCTGATTTCTCCTATGCGGCCCACAAGGCCCAATACTCAGGTATAAAAAAGTCCCTCCTCTTCATTTGTAAGTACATTCACTCATAATTATATTGACGCATTTAATGCAGTATTCAATTACTGTCTTATTCTCTCTCAATCACTGTGCTGACTTGAGCATCGGAGGGGCCTCTCTAGGACAATCCCGGAGCTCTCTAACATTTGCGTGTGTGCAGGCAAGTTCCCATCTGAAGAACTTTCAGCTCTCGAATAAGAAAACTTGAAGGCTTACATAAATGAGTTTTGTTTTTGCCCTTGGGCGATGGGCCTGCATATTGAATGTGGGACTAAAAAAAACTCTATTTTCATGCCCTGGACAGGAGGCCCCCCATTATACTTGAGATTCTGCTTAGTCTGACTTTATTTATAAAAAAAAATAGTAGAGAAGGACAGAAACATTTCGGCATCTAATTTTCCCACCTAAAATCCAAAGAAGCCCCAATTTGGTTAATATATACTAAATATGAATTGAAATGGGATCCGGATGTAGCCCAAGTGATCAAAGGGCATGTTACTCGACAAGCAGACCAAGGTTCGAATCTCGTCCCCGCCTCTCCGAGGACATCCAAGTTCCAGTATTCCCCATTCAAAAAAAAATATAAATGTATTGCATGACTGACACATGTACAATTATGACATTATTTTGTACTACGTAAAATTACTACACCAAAACTTCTAGACCTTACCAATTCTTAACAAATGTGTTCGAAATAGGTCTGCCTAAAAATTATTGCAACTTGACAAGCATTCTTGTCTTTTTCATTTTCAAGTAGGATGGGGGCCTAGAAAACACCCATCAAGTTTGGAATATTGTTAACATATGACCATTACACAAAAATCTATGGAAAACTGACTGAACATGCGAGTGGATTGTAACTTATAAAGAAAGCAAACTCTTTTCCCCAGATACATCTTTTCCATAACAAAATCACGAAATCAGTCAAAGCACACAATACTTCTTGAACGGAGATTAGCTACTCCGAGAAAAGCCCATTTCAAAATATTTGCATTTCATAATGTGGACATGATGACCAAACATGGTAGATTTGTACCATGCAACACTGTTTTACCATTTCTTGATGTCTTCAAAACAGATCTCCCTAAAAATCATTGCAACTTGACAACAATTCTTGTCTCTTCAATTTACAAGCACAAGGGGGCCTAGAAAACACCCATCACGTTTGGAATAATGTTAATATGGGCCATGATACAAAAAATCTATGGTAGACTGATTCAAAAAATATTTATACACATATAAGTCATGGGGTCTAAAAAAACAGCACAAGAAGAGTATGGACAGAGTTGATATACAAATTAGCCCATTAACATTTTCATAAATCATAAGCATTAAGAAATGTGTCAATGGGCAATGTCTACAACCTAGGACTGTAAGTGAACAGAGCGTTCGGCAAACAGCTCGTGAATATGCTCGGATAACGTTTGTTTATGTCCGTTCATTTAGTTAAGTGAGCATAAATGAACACATTTTGAGGCTCGTGTAATAAACGAACAGAGCTTGGACAATTCTATACTCGTTTACTAAAAGCTCGTGAACCAATTTGTTTAGTGTTCGTTTATAAATTTTCAAGAACAAGCTCGTATAATATTTTTTTAGACTTGTTCGTGAACAAACTCGTTGAGGGCTCGACTAATAGCTTGATTATTTTAAAAAAAAGAATTAAAAATATTTTATTTTAATAAAATTAAAAAGACTTAAAACCCTTAAGATACATAATACTCCCTAAATCCTACCCTAATACGTAATATAGTGATAATTCTCATTAAATAAGCTCTGGCCCATATTTTTTCAACTATTTCTAATATAGTTTGGCAAGCTTGTCAATTGTTTGATTTGTTACTTAGTTTATGTGTGTTTATTTTTTGACAATAATTTATATGTATTTTCATCTATAAATTTGAAAAAATGTTTGTTTATCATTCACGAAAAAAGTCAAATTTTTGTTTATTTGTTGTTCGCGGACAAAGTTATTAATTGTTCACGAACACATTGAACACAAACTCAAACGAACACGCGTTCACAACATGTTCACAAACACATTCAAGCATTAAAATTTTTTATCAAGCCGAACACGAACAAGTTTTTTAAAAATTGAATCAAGCTCAATAAGCTCAACACGTATAAAATTAAACGAACATATGGCAAACAAGTTGAAACTAAACCTCATTTCGGATCGTTTACACCCCTACAGTACAACCACTCAATCACTTGAGAGCATCTGGGGTCTAATAAGTAATAAGGTACAAAAAACACAAAGCAATGCGGCTTTCTCTTATAACCATCCTTTTTTTTTTTTGGCATTTCCTCTATTCTAAAGAGATGATTTTCGTGGCGAAGGAGCCACCAACTCAAACCTACTTACCAAAATATCATATGTGATTGAGCCACGTCACTTTCAGAATAGTTCCCCAAATGCAGAAAAACAAAAGAAAACAGGAGGATCATTGTCACAATAGTTTGTAGAAGCATTAATTGCAAAATTGTTAGGACTTTTATGTTTTCAATTTGGAATTTAGGATTTAATTCAAAAAATCTACACAATATAGACAATTTTGGACGAGAAAATCAAAAATTGGTCGGATTGTTGGTGTGATTGTCACCTCACTACCCTAAATTGAGGTTTTGAATTAAATAATATTCTTAAGAAATATATGAAAAATGAATGTCATATGTGCCCTCGTCGCCAGTCGTCATCTAAATCAGCAATTTCGCCGGAAATATGAAAATACCTAATTTGGGATAGTGAGGTGGCAGTCAGGCCATCAATATGACCAATTCTTAAATTCTTTTGGCCAAACTTGTCCTCAATGTGACCAATTTTTTAAAATTAACGCCTAAATTTCAGTTTGAAAAAATGGAACTAATTTGCAATTAAGCCATTCGCAGAATTAAGAGAATATCCAAGAAAAATCTCACACTTGTCGGGCCTTTAAACACATAATAGCATTGGAAATTGGAATCTAATGAAAGTTTTGAGATGATTCCATCATCATATGGCAATTACTAATTACTCCTTGCAGAAAATGCCCTAACAATACACTCTACGTATTTTATTACGACCACGAGAACATTGTGCACATATATAATACAACAATTTGACTTATTTAACATAAGATGGCAAATACCCCAACGAAGTTACAATTTTGGGTATTTGCCAACCCCTTAGGTGCTATCAACGTCTTTAGGGTAGGTGTTTCCCCATGCCTACCTCAATTTTTCTTTTTTCTTTGTTACGTTTTTAGTAGGTGCTAGTTTGACCAGCGCGTAAACTTGTTTTTTTTTATTGTAAACTTATTATATTTATTTTTTTCAAATTTAATATTTTTTTTATTTTTTCTAGTTTTACGTATAATATATCAAATTAATCGTCTTTTTACGATCTTCAGTTTGGCACCCACATTGTATACATAAACTAAAAAATAAATATATATATATATATATATAAGATATAATTACTCAAAAAAAAGAATGAAATTGGTCATAGCCCATAGGACCAAATATCTAAAAAACACTCATTTAAAGGACTAGTTTAAAAAAAAAAAGTGAGGACTAAATCTCCAAGTGAATACTCTAAAAGGACTAGAAAACAATTTTGCCAAAAGAGATTTATATATACCCCTTAATTAATATGTATATTGTATGATAAGCCCAACAAGTCTTACATCAATCATCTTATAAGCACCAGAGAAATTTAGTAGTAGCTCCAACCTACAAAGGCACAAAACAGTATTTAATATTGTCAATGTAAATATATAGCTTTTACCCATAGAGACTAACAGTTATATATGTTTAGTAGCTTCTGTTGAAAATAATGTAATGTGCAAAAGAGACTAACAGTTATGTTTAGAACATTAAAATAATATTTAATCTTGGAAATGTAAATAGCTTACCCATAGAGAACAGCCTGTAATTTTCTCTTTAGCCGACCATAAATTATAAACAGGGTTAACTCCACCCATTTCATGATTTCACTCAAGTTCAAAAACAAATCCATATAACCAAAAGAAGGTACGTTATGTGCTCTACTTTTAAACGAATATTATACATATTCTTACGTTACTAATAAATGACACGGATCCGTTGTAGTCTAGTTGGTTAGGATACTCGGCTCTCACCCGAGAGACCCGGGTTCAAGTCCCGGCAACGGAATACTTGTTTTTGTTTTTATCACACCCACTTATTCTCACTCTGTTGCAGATTCAGCACATTGGGCCATATCAATTAGGCCCAGTAAAGCTTTCAGAATTTTTGCATTTTTATTGTTTACAATTTGTCGGCCCATCTGAGGTAGGCCCCGAAAAAACTGAATACTCCAATTTGTCCCATAATTAAATATATTGTTAGTTTAGTTACAGCCTGGCTGTAATCAATTAAGAATTTATTATAGAGGTGATCTTATGTGAGACGGTCTGACTTTAAATTTATGAGATGGATCCTACAAAGCACAAAAAACATGGATTTTTTTAATGGGTTTAGGTTTAGACTAAAATTCTAATTATATGTAGAATCGTCTCATGAACAGTGTCCATATGACCGTCTCATACAAGTTTTTTACTTTTTATATCCATTTTTTGATAATTTTGATGCTGACTTTTTACTTCATAGTTTCTTCTGTAGTAAATTTTGTTACTATTGTTATAATTATTTAAATAATCCGTGCCTTCCAAAATTATTGCTAAATAAGGTTCCATACCAAAAAAAGATTTTTTTTTTTTTTCAAATTGTGTTATAGTTAAAGCATTGATATGAGAGCGCTAACTTTCAAATTTATCCCACTGGTTTTCAGTTTTCAGGGCAATAAGATAAAGATACATAAACTTTAAGGTTTTCAACTGTCATCTATATCTTATGGTCGACCTTAAAATAAATATTAAAATGGTAGGGAAGAAATACATAGGAAAAAAAGAAAAAACACAACTAAAATATCCAATGACACAAACTAGACATTCAGGTTGCGATTGGATGTGAAACAAATTTCATTTTCGTTCAACTAGAGAAATTTTTTTGACCAAACATGCGATTGTTTATGAAAATTTTCAGAAAATATACTATTCTCTCACTTTCACTTTTTCTCATTTTTTCTCTTACCAATCACATCTACACATTTTTTCACAAAAAACTAATCATTATTACACATTCTCCCACAAATTTCACTATTTACTCACTCACACATTTCTAACTACAAATCATATCCAATCACTATTTTACTTTTTTTAAATCACATCAACTTTCATCATTACTTTTTCATCTCACATCCAATCACACTCTCAAAATTCATCTTTTTTCTCCCAAATTTTTTTTTCCACTATTCTCTAGCAAAATGAAATTTTTCAAAATGAAAGTATATTCAATCGCACTGCACTCTCACTAACTTGCCAGAAAAAGGGCCAAAAAAATAAATAAATGAATAGAAAAAGAACTAGGCTACAGGTTTGCTAATGAAATATCAAAGAGCCTAAACCATTTTCACAAAAGATCCTCTGAGATGACAGTATGTATGTTAAATAGTACACAGTTAAGATGTAGGTATACATGTCACATATACTTACAAACTTCTTCACAAATAAGCACTGTACATATTTGAACATTTTCATGATGTACAAGGAAAAAAGCAGATTGACCTGACTACAATTTCATCATTTCACTGTAGACAAGTAGAGCATGCTCCTGCAAAAGGAAAAGAAGATTAAATACAGAGGTCAGCACGAGTTTCATATTTACTGGAACCTGACCCCATAAACAGCCTCGTGGTTTGTTAAAAACAAAATACGATCACAAAACTATCGGCCAACAGTCTTCAATCACAGTGCTAGCTTCCCGATGAAAATCAAAGATATGACTTAGTCGATAGTTCTAGGAAATTTTTGGTTATGCACAAAAGTAGTTGCATCTTATCAACGCATTCTGACAAAACCATACACTATGTCGAAGATATTATTTCAGTCAAACAATCATTATCTACAAATTTTAACTCCGCATTTTTTCAACTCACCTAATAAGTTATATTATTTCTCCAGTCGCCAGCATTTGACATAATTTGAGATCAACTCACACCACATATACCCACCTGAAGAACATTAAGACTGGAAAAGAGTTACAGTTGCAATGTAACCGTTTTTCATGACCTGTAAACATGGAGGTTTCATACTTATTAGGACAAATGGGAGAAATAAATAAAATCTAAACATAACAATTTGAGATAAGCGTTTCACCTCAAAGGCAACATTTGGGTATCCGTATACAAATGTGGATCCGAAAGGATTGCTAGTAGACCCTTGTGTTTGGATGGCAGCTCGCCCACTGTCCCCAAGAATTTCCTGCAGAATGTAATATCTATTAAATTCTTGTGATGCTAGCGGGCAGATACGCTCATAAAGAATGAGATGTCAAAAAATCATTACTACTGCATATTCTCAGTGTCAAATTCATAAAGTCCAATAATTTCAGTGTTTAGAGAGCCAAAAAAAGTTAAAGGATCAAACAAGTGGGAAGAAAATGCAGAAATGCTAAATCTCTACGTCCACACTAAAAAACAACTTGCTAAATTTAAACAAGTTACTGTCTAATCATACATAACATATATCACCTTAACTTGCTCCCACTTTGTGCTAGGCGTAATGGCACATTTTGAGGTATTCACATTCTGATGAAGTGACCCGCCATCTGCCATAATATTAATGACAAAATATTGATTGGTTTATGTAGTTTCCTGACTGTAGGTCCATAATAAGAGGTGATGGAGACAACTTACAGTCAGAAATACATATCACAAAGTTGCATTTCATGTATGAGTTGAAATCTGAGTGCCCAGGATAATTGGAATGCAGAACAAACTTTTTGATCTTATGAGTCTACAAATACAGCAGAAAAAAAAAGAATTCAGAATGTCATAGTAATAAACTCATGCACTTAGAAGGCAAATTTATTGTGACTGTGATAGAGATTACCTGCCCATCAAATAATATGTCCAACCCACGGGTGAAATAATTGTAGAAGTAATCACCACAGAGGGTTGTCCGTGGCCTAGGATCTAAAGCAGAATGGATTACCATTTGGTCCACCTTAGTTACCCAATCAATTTCCATATTGTAAGAACCAGAAAGCCAAGGAATTTAATTAATGACAAATAACACTAGCAATGAGTACTCATGAATTCAAAAGGAACATACACTAGGTAATACCTGTTTTTGATGAATTCCACAGGGGCGTCCCAGTTCAGTCCAAACATCCTATATATGAAATGCAAATGAAAAGAGAAAAAAGAAATTTTGACCAAACATCAGCATAATATCAGGATCTGGGTTGAAAGGAAGCTTTCAACCTTGTGAAACTTGACA
Organism: Rehmannia glutinosa; assembly: GCA_016081115.2. Lineage (NCBI taxonomy): Eukaryota > Viridiplantae > Streptophyta > Magnoliopsida > Lamiales > Orobanchaceae > Rehmannia > Rehmannia glutinosa. The sequence goes on along the minus strand of JABTTQ020002144.1, from coordinate 168,139 downwards.
GACACTCAGTAAAACATAACTGCATAACAAACTGAAGAAATTTTGAAGAAATTAACTTCAAGGACAATAAGCATTCATTTAGAAAATGAAAGTGCTGTTTTCAGGGGCTTCTTCTTAACAGATTATTACTTTTCTTTCCCTTCTTACAAATCTAAACCTAAAAAAATGCGGTGATTAGGTGACCGACTTTACAAAGAGTCGGCTTCCAAGACACCGTTTCTTGCTTTTTTTATATTCAAGTAAAAGTCAGTTTTAAGAAAACCGTTTATAGTTTTTTCAATATATTTTTAATTGTCAATTAAAATCAGTCTTTGTACAGACCGTCTTTATAAGATTTTATTTTTTTTAATTTTGACCACAAACCAGAATTTGGAAATGATTACATAATTAGCTAATCATTACATTCCTTTCTTAATATTTTGACCACTCTAATTGTTACATCATCAGCTAATGATGATGTCTTATGTATAAGGTACATAATTATCAGCTGAAGATTAGTATTATTAAATTATAATATTTAACATAATCATTAGGTAATAAGTTTGTAATAATATACATATAATTATAGTATAATCATATTATTAAATATTACTACTATAATATACATATTATACTAAACAATTATATTAATTTGTTATTATATGTGTAAATTAATTATTAAGTTTATATTATTTAATAATGTTTTTAATATATAATTATTATATATGATAATGTTATACTAAGTAACTGCAAATTTAGTTTAACAAAAAATAAACACAAACAGAATATTTGAACATGTGGTACAAAAAATTCTAAAAAATACTCCCGATGCAACCACGCCGATGGCGTTGTCGACAACCTCTGCCTATAGTTTCTACCGGAGGAATCTCGTGTGTCTGTTGTGTTCCTCGTTTGTGTATATTTTTTAGAAAATTTCCATTAAGTTTACAATTATGTAGCATAACATAATCATACATAATAATTATATAATAAAACCATTATTAAATAACATAAACTTAATAAATAATTTACACATATAATAAATTAATTTATATAATAGTTAGTAATAAACATGTATATTATAGTAATAATATTTAATAATTTTATATTGTTACAAACTTATTACCAAATGTTTATGTTAAAATATTATAATTTAATAAATAATAATACTAATCAATTAGCTGATAATTATGTTCCTTATACATAAACACAAGACATCATCACTGGCTAATAAAGTTAGAGCCTAGAGATGAGGTCAATGGTTCAAGCTTCATCCCTCCCCCACAATCCCCTTTGTAAGGGTTTGAATTTTGATGTTAAATTTTTTTTTACTGTGGTCAAAATATATTAAAAAAAGAAAGATGTAATGAGCTAATTATGTAACAATTACGAAATACTAGTTTTGTGGTCAAATTGTTTTTTTTTAAGGGACCTTTTAAAGACGATCTGTACAAGACTTGACAATTAAAAAAATATAAACGGAAAATGAAAAATGAAGCAAGAAACGGTGTCTTGGAAGCGGACTAAACGTCGGTCACCTAATCCCCATTTTTGACTAAAATTTAAGGCTTTTGTTTTTATTGGTTTAAATTTGTAAGAAAGGAAAAAAAGTAATAATCTGTTAAAAAAAGATAAACAGTTTTCATGACTTTTAATTAAATTAAAAAACAAAAATTAAGCAAGAAACGGTGTCTTGGAAGCCGACTATTTTTAAAGTCGGTCACCTAATCACCGTTTTTTGAATAAAATCTTAAGCCATTTGTTTTTCTTGGTTTAGATTTGTAAGAATGAAGAAAAAAAAGTAATAATCTGTTAGAAAAGCCGTTTTCAGGACGAGTCACACTCTATATGTGCTTAATGTAAAAGATAATAAAGAGAAAAGATACAAATAGTCAAACACAGAAATAAACTAAATGAGAGAAGAGGATGAATATGGTGAATCAAACAAAATTGATCACACAGGGAAGAAAACAAAGATTTATGTTTCCACCGAAAAATTGAAAAAGGGAAACTGAATAATCATTCAAGAGAAATGACAGCAGCCATTGTCAACTTGAGTAAGGAGTTATTAACTGAGAGAGTAGAAGGAACGCCCGAACTTTAGTGATCCATCTCAAAATTTGTAAAACTGTATCGTTTTCTTTTTAATAAATAAAATCATCTACTCACCAAATCTGGATTATCAACATTTCTTTGATAAAAAGAATTGTAATCTGGCAAACGAAACGCAAATCTAGAACAAAATGTGAAGCAAAAGATCAAACTGTGTATGATAAGTAACCAGTAATGGTCTCTCACCTCAGCACCTATTTAAATTCAACCCCATCTCTCGTTTGGCTTGATTAGATGCCATTTTAAATCTTTAAAATCCTTCCATTGTAACAGTTCAACTAAACTCAATACTAAAAATTACAATTACCAGCAGAAAACAAGTTTCATTTTAGTGTTACAATTTGCTTAATAACCAGCAACGAAGGCTATGAAAGTCCGACATCTCTTTAAATATATGTTGGTATGTATAAAGTAAAAGAAAGGCAAGGAACTGGAACTAGCTTCAATATTTTTTAAAAAGTTCATACCTGAGGTGATGCACCAAAAGGAATATGCTGACTCCCAACTGTAAACCACAATTCTTCCCCTAACTGATAAACAAAGATGATAAAAAGCATGGATTCAGATACCTAAGGTGCAGTTTTCATATGCAACAAACAGGCAAAGTAATAGCATGCAACAAAATTTTATAAATGAGCAGGCATGCGTGATTCGTGTAGTGTACCAACATTATTTGACCTCGTTATCGATTTAAATTCTTAAGCAACAAAGTGTGACCTACTGTTGAATGGTAAGATACTAGTGGCTCTGCAAATAGGCTAACTAAAGTTTACCATGATCCATGAACAAGCTCAAGCTCACCCACTTCCACCCTCCGAAGCCCCCACCATCACCAGCAAGCACCGCCGCAGTCCCCACTACAAAATCTATCAATGCCGCCATCAGCCGCCTCTCCGCCCAAGGCTCCCACCGCGAAGTCCTCCTCAACTTCACCTCCATGCTCAAATCCCCAACCACCACACCGGACGCCTTCACATACCCTTCCCTCCTCAAGGCCTGCACTTCGCTTAACCTCTTTTCTCTCGGCCTCTCGCTCCACTAACAGACTATCGTTAATGGGTTCTCCTCCGACCCATATATTTCCTCTTCATTGATTAATTTATATGCAAAATCCAATGACATTGAAAATGCACGGACTGTGTTTGACATGATGCCTCACAGAAATATCGTCCCATGGACGGCCATCATATGGTGTTATTCGCATGCTGGTGATATGAAGAACGCGTTCCTTATGTATAACGCTATGCAATATGAAGGTAACCTACCTAGTCCAGTTACCATTTTGAATATGCTTTCTGGGGTTTCAGAGAGAGGGCATGTCGATGTTTTGCATGCTTGTGTAATTAAAAGTGGTTATATTACTGAGGTGGTTCTGATGAATTGTTTATTGACTGTATATGCCAAGTGTGGAAGAGTAGAAGATGCTAGGGAATTGTTTGAATTGTTGGATGAGAAAGATATTGTTTCTTGGAATAGTTTGATTAACGCCTATTCTATAGAAGGAAATCCTGCTGAAGTTATGAAGCTTTTTTCCAGAATGAGGGTTGAAAATATAGAACCTGATCAGCAGACTTTTGGGTCATTGGCATCTGCTGTTGCAAGAGTGGGTAGTGTAGAAGTGGGACGAGTCGCACACGGCCAGATAGTGACTTCTGGATTTGAATTAGATAAACATGTTGGAACATCACTTGTAGCTTTGTATTCAAGATGCAGGAAGGTGGACGATGCGTTACAAACATTTGAGCGGGTTGGTGACAAAGATGTAATATCATGGACATCCATGATTTCTGGGCTTGTACAGAACGATTCTGCAGACAAGGCATTGAGAGTATTTCGTAAAATGTTGGCTTCAAGAGTGTGGCCATCTGCTGCAACCATGGCTTGTGTTCTTGCAGCTTGTGCACAACTCGGTTCTATTAAACTTGGAATGTCAATACACTGCTACATGTTAAGGCAACAAATAGCTGTTGATATTCCTTCACAAAATTCTCTTGTTACTATGTATGCAAAATGCGGCCTCTTGGAGCAGAGTTTTACCGTTTTTAGCATGATGGAGAAAAGAGACGTTGTCTCCTGGAATGCAATTGTTGCTGCTTATGCACAGAATGGATATTTAAATAAGGCCTTGTATTTATTTCATGAGAGGTCAAATAAAGCAAGAGTGAAACTGGGTAATTTCGTAATACGGTGAGAACTAACAACACCAGAGCAAGATTTATGATTCGCCGATTTTCCATGATAGATAATATCAACCACTGTACAATTCACAAAATTATTAAACATTAGGATCTTAAACCTCATCCGCCCAACTGTGTACAATTGCAACTTAAAACATCAGGACACAAGCATCACAATCTATAAAGATGGAAAGGCACTGAGGCTTTAAAAAGTCCTTAAGTCTTCCATCCATTAAATGAAACAAATCGGTCACAGAGTTACATAATTCCAAGTACACCAGAGGACAAACAAGTTCAAGCTCAGGTACCAGAAAAAGATAAAAGCACAATTGGATCAGGAGTGTTTGGCCCAAGCAAAGAAGTCCCATGATCTGAAAGGACCTCTTTAATAGATATGTTACGTTTTCCAGCATTTTTCTAGAAGATTTTTTTTATTAAATAAAAAGGATCTACCAAATGATAAGAATGCCTCCGAGATTAGCCACTAATTTATGCTGCATTGTTGCATTTATATCTACATTATATCCTCCTGACTACCGAGTCCAATCTAAATACCATGCCCACATACCCAGGAATCTTACTATACAACAGTCAGCGGACCTACCAAGTTTCAGAAGCAGAAGAAATACCGCATTGATGATTTTAGCATCAAGAAATACAGAGATTACCATCAGACAAAAAATATATTGTTAACAGCAGCCTTAATAACATCACTAGCGCTTCTAGAGGAAACAGAGAGAAGATGTAAGAGTGAATATCAAAACCATGTTCAGTTAAATTCATGAAGCAATAATGATGCCAAGAGATAATAAGTAAACAAACACAGACAGTTTTCTCAAGTAGCATACTGTAGACAATGGAAGAAAATACTTGACCTTCACTTGCACTTCTTCCATGTAGAGGCTCCCAGCTGCTAATGGAGGTACGCATGCCTTCACCAATGAAGATCCTACACCAACCTTACGGTCTGTAGAAGAATCATACACTGAGACACGGCAAGTAACAGGAGTTGTTCCATCAGGAAACTCCAAGGGGAGTTCAGCTGTCAAAGATGAAGAGAAAAAACACTAAGCACTGTGCATCAAAGATATTGTTCAAAGCCGAACAGGATATTAAAACAATAACCTTCTCGGTTATGACAGCAATCTGCATATTGTGAGGGGATTGGGAAAGCAAATGACAATCCCTGCAAAATGTAGCCATCAATGACTGCCAAGAATACAATTGGCAGAAGAAAATAATGAAGTACTGTTCCAAATGATCATACATATCAACCAAACTTACTGGGTAAAATAGAGTGTACACGCTCCTGTCTTTGTCATATACTCCAGGATATGTTGGCCCAAAAAGAGCATAGACAGCCACAAAAGTTGCTAGCGTAGATGGTCCTCTGTAAGGAAAATGAGCTTCATAAAATAGCACTTTCACATGAAATAAAAACTTTAAGTTGGAGGTACAAATCCTACCCAATCAATGAAGTCGCATAGCGCATCTGAAGCCGTTTGACATCAAAAATTTCAATAAGACGCAGCCGCTGGAACAGAGCAAAAGTCAAAAATAAAGATAAGCTTAAATGCATGAGAAGCAATATTCATCGAGCATGGATGTTTTTGTACTTTCTTCAAAAGCACAAATATTTTCCGTTAGAGAAAGGAATTCTGTTTTGATTGAACAACTTAAGAAAGCCATATAATCATCTTCAAGAGAAAATACCTGGGACCAAGGATCAAACCTAAGATGAAACCCATGGTCAGGGAAGCTAATAACAATGTCAAGCTTCAACGGCTCCTGCAGAACGGGATAAGAATAAGAGGCTGTGGTGGTCTTGTAAAGATACTACGGCAAAAAGTTATGCAAGCGTCGAGCTTTATTGAGACATTGGAAATTTAATAAATTTACATCAGAGATGATGTAAGCTGAGAATTACTCTCCTCACAATAAGGAACTTTTACGTCGATTTCATAACGACAGCCATTTCGCGACAAAATTTGAGAATTTTCTATCAAACAAGTCTTAACCTCTTAATTAGCAAATGTACAACGAATTCAAATCAGATGTGCAGTCCGCGATCATCAACAAAGATTTGGTAAGATACTACCAATGCTACTGCATTAGATGTGAAGGTCCATTTCAGAGAACGCAAGCAAACAGAATTCTATAGAAACAACCTAACGACAAGGGACAGGCAAAAGCAAGAGATAATTCATCTTCAGACAAACAAACTATGGCCAGTGAAACATTTTAGATATTCTAATGATACAGTTGGCCAAAAACCATATCTGCATCCTCAATTTGACGAGAACCCTTAATTTTATGTGAACAAGAAAAACGTAACGGTGACAAGAATTACATGCATGCAGAGTGATCAACCCTAATAACAAAAGTGGTATATCTAACAACAAATTTGAGCAAAACCAACCAAGCCAAACCTCGTCATAGTACTTGACATGAACAACGTCATAGATGTTAGGCTGCTGCTCTATTTGAGCAAAAGCTTCGCATATTGGCATACCTGAAACATCACCAAAATAATCTATCAATACAATCTCATATGGAAGTTCCAAAACCTTACATTCCAAGCCCATTAAAAACCACAAATCACACAGAATCTTTGAAGTATTAATTGATTTCCAAAAGTAATCAGTATATAATCATAAAACAGTTTATTAGGTCCCAGAATCAGTATATATTACAGGAATCTGGAAAGAAAACATTAAAAAATCAGAAAAATATTTCAATTGAGACCCAAGGACGGTTATGTATGTAACCTTAAAAGTCGTCCCTCTCAATTATTTACTTTGTTTCAAGTAAAAAAATAAAAGTTTACACTAATACAATTGAAATAGGATTAAATAATGGTGAACCAGATTTACCGAGCGAGAAAGGACCGATGCCGAGGCCGGGGCGAAGATCGAGTACGATGGAGCCCATGGAAGTGCTCTCACACTTACGTCTACTTCTCTGCATCTTCTTCTTTTCTCGACGACGATACTATATAAACTAGCGTCTTCCAATTGCACTGGGTTTGGATTCAATTGACTTGAACTGATGATGGCGATGAAGAAAAATTACGATATGTGAATGAAAAGGGTTCAATCTCCCTCTTTTCTGTCCCTTTTAATAGATGTTGCCGAGCAAATTAGCATTGCTTGAAATGATGGTGAAGGGGGTTTGCTTGCAGAAGTGTTGAACTGAAGCTTTGACAAAAATTCTTGAAATGAAGGAATGAAGGAATAATGAGGTAAGCGAAAAATCGGTGGTCGTGACTCGTGAGTCTCCCATTTTCTATTTTTGTTTTTTGTTTTCTTTTCAGTTCTTGTCTAATAAAACCAAAAACATTGAAAATTTTGTTTGGTTTTGTTTTCACTATAAACTAGAACTAGTAATTCACCACGTGCGTTGCACGTATAATTTTATTTTAATATTATTGGTTTATAATATCTATTAACATGAATTAATATTTATTATTTTATTTTAATAGTGATATCTGTATAAAGTTATTAGAAACAAAAATTTATCTATCAATTTTATATTTTCAACTATAAACTTAAATGTCTAATTCAACTCGTGAAATTATTCCTCAATTTATGCATGTCTTTAAATTATTGTATTATATATCTCTTTCTTTCTCTCACACCTCTCTATAAACAATTATATATAATTTGTGAGACGTGTATTTTTATATTGTACTTGTACTATTGAAAAAAAATGATTACTTCACATTGTTAATCAAAAATATAAATTGAGATATTATTCAATTAGCCAATAAAATATTTATGTTACTAAAGATTTTTGCCATTGACTTACCAAATCAAAACACCAGTAATTTTGGATAACTCCAAAACATTCATTGGTTAGGATAATATTTGGATTGATTTGTCCAAAACTATATCTTATTTTATATCCTTTCTTTTTTTTTATCTGATTGAGTTGCCTTAGTTATGCCATATATATACTAATTTTATTCAATAGTAATTAGAGTTGTTAATTATTATTAATTAAGTAAATTATCATCAAATCTAACATCAACATTGACCAATGGACCAATTAGAAGATAATTATTTTTTCTAGACTGAACTTAATTAGTATTTGTTGACACTTCAGAAAATACTAATATTTCAAAAACAAATATAATAAATAAATATTGCAATAACAATTGAATCAATATAAAAAGAATTCGATATTCCTTCAAAAGCATGATATAAAAATCAAACATCTTACTAATAATAAAATATTTTCAAATCATCCATAAAAAGTCCGAATCCAAAATTAATTTAAATATAAATGGAATTTGGCAAAAAAAAAAAAGAAATTTCAATCAATATATGAAATAGATATATACAATATTTCCGAGTAATAAATACTGTTAACATTTTGAGTTTTACAAATCTTTCAATTAATTGTTTTTCTTAAGCTAATACGTTGTTTTCCAATTATACTCCCTTGCAAATGGGAAAAAATGCCCCATTGACCAATTATTGTCTTTTTTTATTAAAAAGTAATACATTATAAATTTTCTAGATTAATAAATCTTTAATCTTAAAGTGCAATTGTCTAATTTTTTTTCTTAAACATTTTGTCAATTATCCGCTTACATAGTTTTGTCAAATTCGATTAATAAAATATTAATAGATAATGTATATGAATAAAAGTACAATTTGTTACCGCAAATTATTTTACCAAGGCTCAATTTTAAAAACAATCAATAGTTTTTTGTATCTATAAGATTGATTAAAAAATAATAAATACTTATTGTATCTATAGGATTAAATATCATCAATTTATTAATTGTATACAACATTTATAATTTTGGCAACCACGTTGTATGAAAATCCTGGATTTCTCTTGCTTTAATTTGACACAATATTGTCTTCCATTATGCATTATAATTGCATCATTTTGTTTTTTGTTTGTACCCTTGATAAAAACAATCAATAGGTATAGGTTGTTGATAAAAAAATATTAACCAAAAAATCTCACCACTAAATAAACACAAGATATTACGAACTTACACACACACATATATGAGTAAATACTTACCAAGCGAGGTTTCTTTATATGTGATTTTGAGAGAATCAATCGAAAAGTCGGATTCTCCACAACATCCACCTTAATGTCATCATCGTCAGAATCACCGCTGCCTGTTGCACATGTATTAATTAAATTAATCAATTAATTTATAAATAAACAAAAATATCATATATATATGATTTACACTATAATATATTACTTGAATTGATATCTAATACACGTATAGTCGGGTACACATCGATTCTCTCACATGAATCATCATTTTAAAATATTGACACATCAAAAACGTGGTTGGCACTATAAGAGAAAATCAACACTTCATCATTTTAAATTTCATTATCATGGACGAATTTGCTCCATCCATCCGTAAAATAAAACGCGCCATAGAGGCTGATCATTTTGACCGTCCAAGTGTGTCCGTTCACATTATACATGTCACAATTTAATGGTGTAAGACCATTAAATTGACTGCCGAATTTGCATGGAAGATGCTGACACAAAAAATTTAATGTAATTACAATTTGTAATGAATATCTAATGGAACAATATAAGAAGCCATTACAATAAGTAGATAAAAGTTTATTGCCGAATCAAAATTATAAAACTAATAACCAAAATAAAGCCGAATCAAAACAAAACAATACTTGTCGATCAAAACTATGAAACTAATAACCGAAAAATATTGGCGGAGATAGAAGTTTATATATATGAACAGAAAATTTATGTTGACACAAAAAATATTGACAGAAAATATGTTAGTATGAGAAATAATAAAATAATAAATAAATAATAAAAAAAACAACTTAAAAAAATACAACAAAAATATCAAAAATAATCAAAAAAGAAACTCACCAAATATTGTCCATACAAATCTACAATATAGTTTATATAAAAACTCTTGTTTATTGCAGAATTCGAATTCAATATTGTCGATGTTGGCGGGACACTTGATGAAAATGGAAATAGAGGGGAACGTGAAGATGAAGCAATATTTGGTGTTTATGCTACGAATTTAGGATTAACAGTATCAAAGTGTTTCTCTAATGCAATTTAAGAAATATAAATATAAGAGGATTAACATAAATAATAAGCTACCAAAAAAATCTTGGAACATAAAATCAACTATTAATTTAAGGGTGAAAGATACATAAAATCATAATTCGTCTATTTTAACTATTGTTAAACCATTTAAGAAAGCTTGAATAGTCATCATTGCTTAAAAGTTGATTAATTAATTTTATATTATACAAAATTGCATCGACACCAATGAAACAAATAAACAATATATTTGATGAATATATAATGTATAGAATCAACACATCATTGTAATATATATTTAAGAAGAACCGACATATACTAATATCAATTATGGTAAAATACTATTTATAATTTTTAAAATCTATATATTATATTCGATAGAATTGATACTATAGACTCACTTTTGGTATAAAGTAGGAATACCAAAATAAAATTTTCCTAATTTTTATACGATAAAATATGAATATCATTTATGATATTTTCCTAATTTATATACATATAAAGTAGGAATACCATTTATAATCTTTTCTTATAATATTTTCCTAATTTAAATAATTACAACGATTTTCTTATAATATTTTCCTAATATAAGAATTTATAATAATTACTTTATAATGTTTACAATTGTTTCCTAATATAATAAGCAAAAAGAGCGGGAAAACAAAAGTTCCGAACTTCTACTATTATATATATATAGATAATATTGTGTGTTACACGGATTTGTCCAAAAATAAATTTTTAATGTCAAAAATTTAAAAGATCCTGTAAATATCTCTTGATTTTCGAATTATTTGTTATCTCTTAAATTTGTTATCTTTTAAATTAAAAAATATGGCAAAATTCTTGTTAGACGGTCTAACGGGTCAAAATTGGTTAGACGAATCCTAAACCCAAACCCAATGGCATGTGCGGTGGTATTTTTGTAATTTTTTTGGGGGCGGTTGCATATTTGTATTATAACCGGTGTCATAGTATCACTGATGGGCGCGTGGCATTTTTGTAATATTATACAGTGACATAGTATTATTAGGGTTGTTAAAAGTATTAGTTTCTTGCTTAAAAAGTATTAGTAGTTCTTCTAAAATGCATTAGTATTTTGTACATCCCTTGGAAAGTTTTTTAGTAGTCTTCCTGTAAGGTAGTAATTTCCCATAAAAGTATTAGTTTCTCCTCAAAAATGTATTAATAATCCCTTTGAAAAGTATTAGTACTTCCCTTGGAAATGTTTTTGATAGTCCTCCTAAAAGGTATTTAGTAACTCCATAAAAAGTATTAGTTTTCCTCTTAAAATGTATTAATAGCCTGGCTGCAAAGTATTAGTTTATATTATGAACACTTTTTTAATAGTCCAACGGAAAAGTATTAAATGTTGAATTGAAAAGTATTACACATTAAAATAAAAAGTATTGTAGTTTTAAGTGAAAATTATTACACATTTAAAAGAAAAAAATATCACACACTAAACTGAAAAGTATTACAAAAGTATTACCGATTTGCAGAAAAGTAATACACATTTAAGTGAAAAAGTATTATTAATACATAAACAAACCCCAAATTAATAAAAGCCCCAATTTCTACAATGTGAACAATAAATCTTCTTCTAGGGCTCCGTACAACAATGGAGGTTTTCCAAATTTTGTTCCCAAAAAATTCTCACAATTTTTGGACTTAGTCAAATGTAAGACCTCACCATTGAAACTCTCCAAACCTTCCACTACCTTAAGAATACTTGTGTTTCATGAATCACGAGTAGCAGCAACCACAAATCTCAACGAATAGTCTTCGGACTTCGTCGGACCTCGTTGGTTTTCTATTTTCTGACGAGATCATCGTATGAACCTCGCCTCCACCGTTCTGCTGTGCGTCGGAGCCCGGAGGATGGAAATCGATCACGAGAGAGAGAGAGAGAGAGAGAGAGAGAGAGAGAGAGAGAGAGAGAGAGAGAGAGAGAGAGAGAGAGAGAGAGAGAGAGAGAGAGAGAGAGAGAGAGAGAGAGAGAGAGAGAGAGAGAGAGAGAGCAGAGTATATCAATTGGTTTTCTTTTTTTAGATTCGGGTCGGGTGTTGTGGTCCGTCTAACGGACTTAGATCCGTTAGACCGTCTGACATGAAACCTACTCAAAAAATATATATTATGAACTAATAGAATATTTCCCAATAAAAATATATTCGGGTAGATTTGATCAACATCGAGTTTTCCAAACTAATTGTGAGCAAATCATTTATTTTTGGGATTATATTTTATCTTTTAAAATCTTGATTAAATTTGTTTTCTTTTTATTTTGATTGCCTTATTTAATGGCGTGATTTTAGGTGTAGTTTTTTTTTTTTTCAATATTAGTTTTTTCGATATCCAACATAGGTCGTGTTGTTTTGTTGCTTAAATAGCTATTAGATAACACGCATAATTAGTTGTTTTTTGTTACATTGTTTCTATGACACTTATTGCATAACTAATATAATGTACTGCATATTTAGTTTTTACACACTGCATAGATAACTTCTAGTTAATGCATAGTTATTTGATTTTAATTTGCTGCATAGTTTATGACATTTTGCATAATTGGGTATAATGTACTGTATATTTAGTTTTTGTACATTACATAGATATGTTCTAACAATGTGTAGTTACTTACACGATTATGTATACTTTCTCATATTCTGTATATTTACTATAAACATGTTGCATATTTTCTATATATTTATTGCACATGTAGGCCCTTTTTTATGTGCAGTTGATTTATGTGGTTTTGTTGCATATATGTAGAAGTCATGCATACTTAGTATCATATTGTGTATATTTAGTATACAGATGTTGCATATTTACTAAATATTTATTGCATGCGTACACGATTGTGCGTACTTTCTCATATTCTGTATAGGGGAAAAAAATTAGCAATCCGAACTTTGCGTATTTTTACACTTTGCAACCTCACCGTTTTTTTTATTAGTTGCAACTTGTACTCTGCGTGTTTTACAATTTGCATCCTCCGGTGCACCTGAGTAAGAATATTCCAGGAATATTCGGTCACGTAACCGAATATTCCCGGAATATTCTTACTCAGGTGCACCAGAGGATGCAAATTGTAAGACACGCAGAGTACTTGTTGCAACTAATAAAAAAACGGTGAAGTTGCAAAGTGTAAAAACACGCAAAATTCGGGTTGCCAAATTTTTTTTCCCTTCTATATATTTACTATACACATGTTGCATATTTTATATGTATTTATTGCATATGTAGGCCTTTTTGTTATGTGCAGTTGATTTCTTATTTTTTTTACGTATATGTAAAAGATGCATACTTAGTATTATATTGTGTGTATTTAGTATATAGATGTTGCATATGTATACATGATGGTTATTATTAATTATTCAGTATATTATGTTTAATTTGCGTGGAGAGGGGATGGAGTGATGAATGTGTGATTATAGGAACGTGAGTAATCACAGATTCTATTTTCCTATTATGTAGCAGCTTAATTAGTTGGCGGTTTATAGATGTTTTTGGTCTGCCAAAAATACCTCTCCTGCTTTATTTTATTATTTTGTAATGATATATATTTGTTAGATCTTGGCCCTCCAATTTTTTATTTTTTATTTTTTTGAATGGTGTAGATCAATCCTTATGGTCTCACCTAAGGCCCTGATCTCACTGGTTCCTCTCCCTATATATATATGTATATATGATTATAATTTTTAGGGCATATCACTCCAAAGCTAAGGTTTCTGACAAAATTCTTCTTCCAAAGGGAGAAGTCTTCAAGTTTTATTCTCCAGGAGTAGGAAGTTCTTCAGATGGGAATATGCCTGCACACACGCAAACGATAAAGGGCCCCGAGGTTATCCCAGGGAGGCTCTTTCGATGCTCAAGTCAGCACAGTGATCGAGAGAGAATAAAATAATAACTGAATATTGAATAATCGAGTTATGAATTAGATAACTTACAAATAAAGAGGATGGACCTTTCTATACTTGAGTAGTGGGCCTCGTGGGCCGCATAGGAGAAATGGACTTATTGGCCAGTCCTGGACTTCTTTGGGCTGGGTTATTCTATTAATAGCCTGTTGGGTAATTAATATTATATCAATATAAGAATCAAATTACATATTAATTATTAAATATATTTTTTGCCCCCAACAATATATATGTATTTTAGGGGCGGTCCTGGAGCGACCAAGGTGGTGCCGCCGCATGGGGCCCTCTGCCGGAAAGGGCCCCCAAAGTTTTTTTCTTTTTTCCTCTATATATAAATAATGTGGGGTTATATACTAAAGGTTGGACTTTAGTAAACAAAAAAACTATGTTGCCGGACTGGTTGGGTGTTCTTTCTCAGTTTAGAAGTCTGTAGTTCGATTCTTTGTTTCTGCAAAAGTAGATTAGCCTTTTTTTTCCCTTTTGTATCTTTAGCTTTTTCTCCAAAACAATAAAACAAAATTGAAGAATTGGGTTGTCCTCTTGAGTCATGCAAACGTGCATCCACTAATTATTTTTGCCATCCATCTCTAACTCTTTGTTTTCTTTGCAAAATAAAAAAATAAAGTTGGAGAATTTATTAACAGATAAAAATGAACAAGCACGTACAAACAAAACAAAAAACCAAAGTTGGAGAACTAACTAATGATTTTGTAAATAAAAGTGCAAGAAGATCAACTATTCATAGCTAATTCATTAGTTGTTTTTTTTTTCTTTTTTGTATGGCTAATTATATTAAAAGATTTTTTTTGTAATTTTATTTTAATAAGGCCGTAATATTAAAGTTGTGGTATGATATTTTTCGTCATTACATATCTTATATGTTAGATCAATGAAATTACATTTGTAACATTAGTTTTGTTCTTTTTTTTAATGTAAACTCAATGGGCCCCATTTTTCTTCCGCTCCAGACCCCTCGAAGCCTATGACCGGCTTTGATGTATTTAATGCCATTGTTAAATTAAAATAATAGTAGGGACAATTAGGTCATTTAATAATGGAATAGGAGGATCAAAAGATATTTTAATTGTATAAAGAGGTAAAATGATACAAATTGATGGTACAAGGGGGTAAAATAATACAATTAAAAGTACAAAAGAGTTAAGTGATATTCAATGAGAGTATAAGGGGTAAAACGAGATATAGCCTTTTGTTTATTTCTTCTTTCTCTGTTCGGATTTCCAGTTACCTATTATATATGCAACAATTTCAAAGTAATTTGATTGTCGTGATTTATGTATTTATTGACATATATAACATGTCATAGTGTAGTTAGAGCTGCCAAAAAAAGCTAGGCTCGATGGCCTGGCCCGACCGACCCGGTAATAGGGTCAGTCTGGGCTGCGATTTGTCAAGTCTGAAAAGAGCCGAGCCTATTTAGCCCGAAATACCGGGCCGGTCCGGTTGGCCCAAAGTAAATCATGTGTATTTTTAATACATGGGCTGGGTTGGGCTCTCCAAAATAGCGGCCCGAAGAAATTTCGACCCAGTCCGGCCCAAATTTCCCACTTGGCCTGACGGGCTAGCACCGGCCCGACCCGCTCGGTCAAATCGATAGCTCTAAGTGTAGTTAGGGTCTTGTGTGACTTACATGATAAGAACTCAAGTACGTAGTTAATATTGACGTGCGTTTCGGTCAACAAGCAAATATAATAGGATTCAACATGTGAAAATGGAAATAAACTCTGAAATATGGCTAATTCTGCCTTTTATACAAAATGCCGAGTAGAAAGTTCCTGGTTGGTTTGGCTTTTACAGCTGGACTTTTACAAGTGTTTTTCTCCATTATCTCTCTCTTGTCTTTTTCCTCATAAATGAGACCTATTTATACCAATCTTATTAGTGAGTTTTTAATTATCACTATTACACTTAATACTAGAATAATTACAAAGGGACACATGTCCTTCCTTTAACATGCATGCTAGCCAAGTATTTGCCACTTGTTGACTCATCTTGTTATTATGCTGACAAGTGACAATTTATTGTGCTAATGGGGCATTTAACTTCCCTTGGTTGGATGATTGTCCTTGAAATTTCCCGCCATAATCGATCTTGGAGCGAGCCGAGCCCATCTCGTGCCACGTCACGGAGCTCGGCTGCTGGCATCATCAGCTCGGTCTGTGCTTTCCCGCGGGTCCCGCATATGCATGGGCTGAATGGCCACGTAGATCAACTTATCGCCAGCTCGGCTCGGGTGTCATCAGTTAATGATTCGTAAATTATGTAATTCGCTACCGTTAACATGTGAACTATTTGTATCTATAATTGGTGTCGTATTCGTAATTCACATGCAACTTTGCTAACATCTTGATTAATTGTATGGAGAAATGTTGATATATATATATATATATTCTCATTTGGTTTTAAAGAAAAACACAAATATAATGGAGTATATCGTACGTGTATAATTCATGAAAGAGGGTATTTCTATATTTGAATAAAAAAAATGGATGCTTATTCTGGACAATATTAAAAAGAAAGTGTGAAAGGAATTATAAATTACTTTTTCATAATTTCTTTCTAATTTTCCTGCATAAAACTTAAAATATAATAATATCGTACAACCTCATCAATATTCTTTTTAACAGCATGCCTATTATTCTTATGTATACATATATTAATGCGACAAATGAAATGTGTGGATATTACGTGCAGCCTATTTAAGAATTAAATATTCTTCCATTGTATTCAATGTGGACAGGACATAACCATTTAAATTTTCAACTTGGTGAATTTATTTCCTGTCATAATAATTTATCAACTTACCCACTAAATTGGTGCATCAAATGAACAAGTTGCAAAACAATTAAATAGCTAGCTGTGTTCAAGACACTTAATGATTGGACAGGGTGAAAATAATTTGCCCGAACAATTAAAGAAAGAATTCTCACTTTATATAAGTTTAATTAATTTGAATTTAAAATTATAATCAAATTTAATTTGATTAATAAACTATTTGAGTTTAGATAAATTTTAAGCTACACAGGTCTAATTCGAATAATTTTGTAACCCTTTCTTTCCAGTCCTACACATAAGTTCCTCTAAACATTTTGATGGCAAAATCCCTAAACGTTTTATATATATATATATATATATATATGTATATACCTGATTTCCATCTGAACAAATGGTTACCTAAAAATGTTAAACTCACGTACGAGACCCTACCGTTAATTATTAAGGTCACTTAAGAAACTGGGTATAATTAGTTGAAATATATATAATTTTTTTTTCTTTTGTGAGTATAAATGAAAAAAGGTGACAATAGTAAAGAATTTTATGACAAAATTGTGCACACCCACCATATGGTATTTTGTTGTGGGGCTAAACTTTGGTTTCATTGTATTGAGTAAATGGCAAGAGAAGTAGAAACCCATGACCCAACCAAAAAAAAATACAAAAAAATTGAAATGACATGTGCTAAACCTCAAAAGTAATGGATAGCATTTTGGGGAGTTATTGTTAAAAAGGAAAAACAAAATCTGTCACAACTTGATCCAAGTTAATGTTGTTTATATTCTTTTGTTCCACTGCTAAAAAATCAATCCATAGGTATATATTAAAATAAATGTAAGTGTAGATAATATTGTACGTTATAGTTAATAGTTATATACAAACAAAATCTAAAATTATTGGTAAATATTTATAAAATTATTGTCGGTGAATTTAAATTATTGGTGATTTGTCAGTAGTTGGTCGGTATAATTTTGGAAAAAATAATATTTTTTATTATTTTGATATTTGTAAGTAACTGTAAAATTTAGTGACAAAATCATTTCTATCGATAAATATTAAACTGTGTCGGTAAATTGTAAGTTTTTTGGTAGTATAAGCACAACATTAATTAGCCTTGTTTGTGATAAATGATACATCTATAAGTTAAAAAGATTACATCAGTATTCTTGGATTATTTTTATATTTTTTAATATTGTCATTGTTATATATGTAATATGTGCATATATGGACTATTCGAATAATTGATACTCAATGACAAGATTCGGGTTCGAATACCAACACGGAGAGAACCGAACTTTTTTATTAAAATAAAAAATTACTTACAATGTTTTAGAAATTTGACTTGATTGCTCGGTTTGACAGGTCCAATGCAAAAGGTAGTCCGATTCGTTTGGATGCCAAAAAATGAAAAATCCAGCAAAACAATAAAATATAATATTTTTTGTTATATACAAGTAAATGTATATTTTTTTGTAGGAAGTTTAAACATGATATTAGGTTATAGTACTTTTGGTTATTTGACTTTTGGACTTTGTTGAATATTTTTTAGTGGATTAATTATTTATCTTTTGTATTTTCTAAATGACAATTAATTAGTCTATTACATTTATATAATTAATAATATCATAAAAAATATATATTTAAATCTCATTAGAATTGATCTAACCGATTGAATTAATGATCGGAAGCAAGACTGATTTAGTTATCAATCTAATTTGCAAAAAATACCGATCACGCATACTCATGCAACAAAAATACTTACTTGCATAAGTTGTTTCACGTTAAAATGATGAGAATCATTCAACGTTTCATAATGTGGGCTGATTGCTATATGGCACTATATTCATCTTAATGGAATTTATGATATTTAAGATACTATTGATTCAACTATTTCTTTTTCCCGTTTCATGTGGGAATTAAGTTTAAGATATATTTATGCGACTTTGTATGTGCTTCAATTATGAAGAAATATAAATGGTTTTTTGTAAAGTCGTATGTCTGTTTATAGCACTTTTATGTTGTTTTTAGGTTTATTCCCATAGGACACGTGTTGCATTCTGATTCCTTGAGTTTGTTAGGGTACAATCTGTAACTTTTATATATTGGCAGAAAACGTGAACATTGGTTATGATGGAATACAACAGAATTTTCGAGCTCTGAATTCATGATGATGCAATTCCTTTATTTTCTACTTCATATTATTCAGCATTTTCTACATGGTATCTAGAGCAAAAGTTGCTAATCGATAATGGCGGGCACTAAAAACAACACTGGCATCCTCGAAGATGGGGATGGCAGGGATGTTCTTTCCGGGGGAGCTCCCTCAATCCAAAATGAGGACCCACTGCAGCTGCACAACTCCAACCATCCTGGAGCCGTGCTGGTCACCTCACCTTTAACAGGTAATAATTATCTTACTTGGAGTAGAGCTATGCACATATGTTCACCTTTATTTTTAGCTCACCGCAAGTGTACGGTGTACGTTATAGAAAAGGGTAGCAAGGTCGTATCCACGGAGACTAATAAATTTATGCACTAAGTATTGAACTAAGATAACTTTATTTTTATTTAGACGACCGTAATTTAATGATTGTTGTTGTGAAATAAAGACAATTTAGATCACTAAAACACAAAATTAAGATAACACAATTGATAGAAGTATCAAGAAGATGAAATGGATTTCCGAGTTAAGGTTTCGATTAATAACCCTCTTGTTGTCCGATTTAATCCAAGCCAAATTATTATCAATATTCCTATAAGACGATCACAAAGATATTTTATCCTCCCTCTCGAGATGCATATAAAACGTAGATTGAAATACTTATGCTCTACTCAACATGAAGTACTCAACTCCCAAAAGTGCAAAAGACCAAATGTCCTCACAATTATTTACAAACCTCTCGATTCATGCAAATATTTGTGTCGAGTACTCAAGATCTAATATTGAAACTCATCTATCGAATTATGAATCAATATATCAAACAAGTTAAATCATTGATCAAGTGATAAAACAAGCATAAGCTCAAAGTACTCAAATAGGCTTCAAGATAATAACTTCAACTAAGATTAAAACATCCAACAAGAGTTCATTAATCTATTTCCAAAACACAGAAATCTAAAGAGTTTAGCTACACATGATTTCCAAACAACTCATAGACAAATTGTTCATAGCCATGGCAACTAAAAATGAAAGGTGAAAACTACAAGAGAAACAAGAAAAACTTAGGAAAGTCGACAATCTCTCGATGTATCTCCATTCCTTGAGCTCCGATGCAACCCGATTGTCTCCTTGATGTCTTCTTCCAAGAATAGACCTTTGTCTTGTGTTGTAGATCCCAAAAATGTCGAATATATCCCCGTGTGCGCCCCCAAAAGTGCTTATATACCCCTCCAAGTCTAGGTCATTTTTTGTCAAAATATTGCGATCAAAGAGGGGCGCACGGCGTGCGTGGGGACGCACGGGTTACCCGTGTGTCATGCCGTAGACAATTCCTCTTTTCACCAACCAGCGCACGGGTCACCCGTGCGCATTGTCGTAAGATTTTCAATCCTTCATGGCGCACGGGTGGTGCGTATCGCACGGGCTACCCGTGCGCATTGCCGCGTACTTCCTTGTTCTTCTTTGCCAGGGACGCACGGGTGGTGCTCAGGCGCGCGCCCTAACCGTGCGTCTTCCATTTTTCACCATTCATGGTATTTTTTCCTCCGCAATGCTCGTATTTGTCTCCAAATTACTTCAAATATCATTAAATCCCTGCAAAACGAGCAAAGCATAATATCTTTTCCACAAAGGGCGAATATGAACAATTTCACATGAGTTTATGCACGTTAAATCGCCATTTTAGCCATAAATACGCCCCAAAATACATGCAAAACTCACACCTATCAAAATCCCCCAAACTTAAACTGTTGACCGTCCCGATCAACAATTTTTTTAGAACAAAGTAAAACACAACAGGGAGATAAGAATGATAGCGCACACAAAGAGACCAAAAAAACAGAAATTCATATTGTTCATCATGAATGTCAAGCAACAAACCAATCAAGCCTCAAATATCTACTCAAAGAGCATGCATCAAACAAAACCTGGTGAAATGCTCTGAATTACAACCCTCAAAATTAAGTGTATACTCTCATCTCACGAGGATATAAGACGTGTTTACGCTCAAATCAAGTCGATGTTGCAGAATTACCATAGACTTGCAATTCGTCTCATATCTCCGCCACTCGAATGTATGCAATTTGTGAATCAAAAAGGACTTTCTCATTTGGTTGTAATGAAGGCTCTTTGGTTTGGGAGGGAAATTTTGGATCAAGTGACTCAAACTCGAGCATATAGATCGATGAGCATATCAATCATTTTACATTATAATCCCATATGCTACTCCAATCAACCCTTATTTTCATCAACTTAACTCATCTCCATCTCCTTCATTTCTATTGAGAATTTCCTCAAATTACAATCCTTAGCCCCCCAAGTTCTTTTAGATGAAAATTCACATTGTACGTCGATTTTTTTTTTCCGATTCTTTTGTGAATTTTCACACTTCTTTTCAACTCATTTTCTTCCTCTTTTTGTTCCAATTGACCAAATATGCCCAATTATCTTACTTTCCAATTCCCACCCATTCAACCTCATTCATTCCCTTTACTCAACGCTATACACTCGAGTTTAGGGTGATGGATATATCAAGTTCAAGGTTTAAATTTTGTGGTTATCAAAGAAATAGGTAATAGGCCCAACTTGGCTAACTAGGAATTTCAACATCTTTAGGTAAGCAAAAGGCTTGAAAGGCTAGCAAAGATGGCCTTTAATCACCTTCACAATTTGCATACAACATGTGGCCTTAACAGAGATGCCCGAGCAAGTTCTAGAATTCTAACAACATGAATGATACGCTCAAATCACAACAAGACTGCAAAAGATATAAGCGAAAGGCTCAAAAGCTCACGTTTGCGGATACATAATTCAAAGCATCAAACCAAGTTTTCCATATCAACATGCTCAATGTTATATACTCAAGGCTCAATCAACTCATAACCAACATCCAATCTCAACAATACAAACTTTTCAATCACACACAAACATCAAGTTGCAACAAGCCCGGTCAACTCACTCTCTAACCTCTATGAAAGCAATAAACGTGCTAAAGCCATAAACGTGCTCTAATGCAATGCAACCTAGAATGCTCTATATGCAACTATATGAAAACAAACAAAAACAATTTTTTTTTCATCTACACTTTTCATTTATCGAAATACTACCTCTCCTCCAAACTTGAATGAAATTATATTTTTGTTTTCGAGAGGGGAAAAATAGAATTTCAATAGTGAAAAGTGGAGATATACCCGAATCATCATGGAGGTGGCGGTGGAAAGTGGCCTTGTGAGATATGCCACATTTGCAACCTTTGGAGCACTTGCCACGTCTCCTCGGCCCTCCTGTCATAGTTCTCACGGAATGCGAGAAAATCAGCCCGATGTTGCCTCAAATCCTCCCCCTGTTGTCTCAACTCGTCTCCTTGACGACGCAAATCCTCCCCAAACGCATATAACATATCTTGAAAGTCATTGCCGCGTTGGGGCTCGCCACCATGAGAGGTACCGGGACGATCCCCGCTATGTGAGCGTCAGGGGTAATCTCCTCCGTGTGAGGCCTCGAGAATGTCATATCCAATTTGGGGGAGATGAGGTTCCACCCCCATTTCGCTTCTATGTAGCTCCTCTTCCTCTACTACCATATCCTCCACATCCGGGAAGCCGTGAACTCGACGCCTCTTCCTCGCATCTATGGCGCTCATAATTCTGTTATGCGCTTCTGAGTTCATTAGGAAGTTCGTTGTGTCCGCCAGGGTATCGACAATGGTGTATGTCGGGTTGGGCAATGGAAAGGAGACACCTTTCTTCTGTAGAAGAACCGGCCAGTATTGTCTTCATTGGCGAGAAAGCGCATGTGGTGCAAAGATGCCAAATTAACCCGAAATCTTGCTGGTATAGGCTCCGTGGCCTCTAACTCGACGTTGAAATATCGGCAATAGGGGTAATCGGACCCCTATGGAAATAGCACCACCTCCCCGCTTTGCTAGATTGTCCACTTGCTCTATGAAGTGCTGCGGTTGTGTTGTAAGGTGTACTCGTCACAAGATACACCACAATAAATATAACTCGCGGACGTCATACCCCCAATGTTTTCCCTCGCGAAGACCGAAGCCGACGTAACCCATTTGTATATACTTAACACGGATTCGGATCAAGAAGATTTTGCGGTCGAGCCTCGTAGAGCATGGGACCCGTTTACGCGTTTGGACAAGAAGGCGCCAAAAGTCGTATTGGTCATAGCGGTGTCTGGTCGGAAGAGGTGCGTCAGGAACTTAAAATATGGCGTTTAACTCCTCTCGGATAATTGTCTCATCTTGTTCCCCAACTGAAATTCTACCCCAATGACCTCGCCGCCTATATTTTTGATCATCTTTACTGTGCTCAAAAATTCGAGCGTGAATTTCTTGTAACTTGGCCATCTTCTCCTCATAAACGTTGTCCACCCAACTCTCTCAAATAATCGCCACACATCCTCGTGTATCCCAAGAAATTGGGTGCAGTCATCATCGGCGTATTTTGAGGGACCCATCTATCGAACGATGAGCTTATTCCAACGCTTCAAAGCATCCGCATTCGACAACACTATTCCAAAAGCCGTCGGGCTATCAGGTTGTATTTCCTGTGGTGGTTCTTCCCGGGTCGTCGTCTCCGGCCTTGAGGGTTTTGTCGGTTTGCCATCACTTGTGAATGAGTACCTGGAATAACATGTATTAGCAACCCAAGACAACCAAATACAATTACAAGTAAGATGAAAGTAGGCAAACAAGTCACATAGGGCATAATGGTTATCATATGTCAATTCAAACCAATCAATTGTGCTTCAAGCAATCAACTAATAGTGCAAATATAGATAATCATCATTTAAAAGCCCTACTAATCAAAGCTCAAGCCTAATTCATCATCAATTCCTTCAAATATGTCCCAATTCACATGCCCTCAAGGTGTTTGATAATTTTCCTCAAAGAAAAATTCATCCAAATCATAGCAAAAGTATCAACACAAACACCCAATATCATCCCTAACATGTAATTCTCAAGAAATTTACAAGAAACAACGAAATTCTTACCGAAATTTTCGAAATTTCACAAAGGGGAAAAACTTGGAGCCCTAGGTGCTTTTGCTCTCAATTCCTCAATCCAAACACGAATTTGACGTAAATTTTGAATGGATTATGATAGGAGTATGGTTATATGACCGAATTTTGAAAGGGATTAAGAGTTTCCAACAATGTGAGGAAGGGGCGATTCTTTGCGTTTTTGAAGTAGGAAGAAGTTGTGTGAAGAACAGAGTCTGCCAGACTCTTTTAATCGTCCATCGGGATGACGCACGGGCCGTGCGTGGGACGCACCGGTTACCCGTGCGTCATGCCGTAATTTCCCAAAAATTTTTCTTGAGTGCGCGACGGGCGTGCGTAAGACGCCGCGGTTGCCGTGCGTATTGCCCAAACAACTCTTCTCCCCCTCTCCCGGGGACGCACGGGTGGTGTGCATAGGCACGGTTACCGTGCGTGCACTGGCAGACTATTTTCAGGATTTTCATCTTTTTCTCTTTTTTTTTACACAAAACACACGAAAATGAAATAAAACACACACACAAAAATATGAAATGCACACGAAAACCGTTGGGTTGCCTCCCAACAAGGTGATGGCGGGCACTAAAAACAACACTGGCATCCTCGAAGGTGGGGATGGCAGGGATGTTCTTTCCGGGGGAGCTCCCTCAATCCAAAATGAGGACCCACTGCAGCTGCACAACTCCAACCATCCTGGAGCCATGCTGGTCACCTCACCTTTAACAGGTAATAATTATCTTACTTGGAGTAGAGCTATGCACATATGTTCACCTTTATTTTTAGCTCACCGCAAGTATACGGTGTACGTTATAGAAAAGGGTAGCAAGGTCGTATCCACGGAGACTAATAAATTTATACACTAAGTATTGAACTAAGATAGCTTTATTTTTATTTAGACGACCGTAATTTAATGATTGTTGTTGTGAAATAAAGACAATTTAGACCACTAAAACACAAAATTAAGATAACACAATTGATAGAAGTATCAAGAAGATGAAATGGATTTCCGAGTTAAGGTTTTGATTAATAACCCTCTTGTTGTCCGATTTAATCCAAGCCAAGTTATTATCAATATTCCTATAAGACGATCACAAAGATATTTTATCCTCCCTCTCGAGATGCATATAAAACGTAGATTGAAATACTTATGCTAGCATCTCTACTCAACATGAAGTACTCAACTCACAAGTATTTACAAACCTCTCGATTCATGCAAATATTTGTGTCGAGTACTCAAGATCTAATATTGAAACTCATCTCTCGAATTATGAATCAATATATCAAACAAGTTAAATCATTGATCAAGTGATAAAACAAGCATAAGCTCAAAGTACTCAAATAGGCTTCAAGATAATAACTTCAACTAAGATTAAAACATCCAACAAGAGTTCATTAATCTATTTCCAAAACCCGGAAATCTAAAGAGTTTAGCTACACATGATTTCCAAACAACTCATAGATAAATTGTTCATAGCCATGGCAACTAAAAATGAAAGGTGAAAACTACAAGAGAAGCAAGAAAAACATAGGAAAGTCGACAATCTCTCGATGTATCTCCGTTCCTTGAGCTCCGATACAACCCGATTGTCTCCTTGATGTCTTCTTCCAAGAATAGACCTTTGTCTTGTGTTGTAGATCCCAAAAATTCCAGAATATCCCTGGTGTGCGCACCCAAAAGTGCTTATATACCCCCTCCAAGTCTAGGTCATTTTGCTGTCAAAATATTGCGATGATAAACAGGGACGACGGGTCGGCGTCGCGTGGACGCACGGGTTACCCGTGCGTTTACCCGTGTGTCATGCCGTAGGCAATTTCTCTTTTCACCAACCAGCGCACGGGTCGTGCGTGGGACGCATGGGTCACCGGTGCGCATTGCCGTAAGGAGATTTTCAATCCTTCAGTGGCGCACGGGTGGTGCGATACGCCACGAGCTACCCGTGCGCGCATTGCCGTACCTTCAGATTCTTCTTTTCCAGGGGGCCGCACGAGGTGGTGCTCGAGCGCGCGCCCTACCCGTGCGTCTTCCATTTTTCACCATTTGTGGTATTTTTTCCTCCGCAATACTCGTATTTGTCTCCAAATTACTTCAAATATCATTAAATCCCTGCAAAACGAGCAAAGCATAATATCTTTTCCACAAAGTGCGAATATGAACCATTTCACATGAGTTTATGCGCGTTAAATCACCATTTTAGCCATAAATACGCCCCAAAATACATGCAAAACTCACACCTATCAACATAGATTTGGGTGCCAAAACTAAATTGGGATTTATAAATGGAAATATCCCTGAACCTGAACCTGGTGCCTCTAACTATGAACAATGGAAGAGAGTCGATTTTATGGTAACTTTATGGATTTTAAACTCGATTTCAAAAGACTTGGTAGATGTCTTCATTTATGCCGATTCTACTATGAATTTGTGGAATGATATCGTACAGAGATTTGGAGAATGTAATGGCCCTCTCCTATATCAATTAAAGAAAGAAATAACCAACATGAAGCAAGGAAATCTAACTTTGGCTCTGTACTTCATGAAACTAAAAAAATTATGGGATGAGTTTGCATGTCTATCTCCTCTTCCACCTTGTAGCTGTGGAACTAGTAAAATATTGTCTGGGAAGGATATGAATGATAAGCTGTTGCAATTTTTTATGGGTCTTAATGATAGTTATGATGCTGTGCGGAGTCAAATTCTGATGTTGGATCCTTTGCCTAATGTTAACAAAGTGTATTCAATGATTCTGAGGGTTGAGAAGCAGAGGGATGTTCAACTAATTGGTAATGAAATACCTGGTGGGGCTGCTATGATGAGCAGAGCAGGGCCACAGGGAAGAGGAAACTCAGGGAGAGAGAGGTTTAATGGATGGATTGGTGACAAAAATAGGCAAATGATTAGAAGAAGTAAGGAAGAGAAAGCAAAGCTTGTTTGTGAGCATTGCCAGGCAACTGGGCATG
This sequence comes from Rehmannia glutinosa, assembly GCA_016081115.2. Lineage (NCBI taxonomy): Eukaryota > Viridiplantae > Streptophyta > Magnoliopsida > Lamiales > Orobanchaceae > Rehmannia > Rehmannia glutinosa. The sequence continues at coordinate 140,966 of JABTTQ020002144.1, read as the reverse complement.
AAATGAGTGAATGCTTTCACCTGCATGGCTACCCTGATTGGTATAAGCAACTGAGGCAACAAAGAGCTAGGCCAGCCACTGTAAATATGGTCAATTTTGAGAGTAGCAAAGCTACTACAGAAGTTCTGTCAAGGACACCAACTAGCTGGATATGAGCAGCTTAATTTAACAGGAAATCTTCAAATACATGAATGGAAAGATGGTTGGGAACACTGCTAGAAATACTGATAGTTTCAACTTTGCACACTTTGTGGATGGAGACTATGCTGGTAAGTCTCATACTCTGCATTATGCACTATCATTGCTAGATGATATGGATGCAGGCACTTGGATATTGGATACAGGGGCCAGTAGGCATATGTGTCACACCCATTCCCTTCTTGATCACATCACCACTACCTCTCAACCTGTCACCATTTATCTTCCCGATGGTACCACAAAACTGTTAGATAAATGTTTTTATCAAGATTTTGATGATTTTGTTTAAATGAGTTTTTATACCAAAACAATGTTTATTAAAGTTGTCCAAATACTCCCAATTGATTTAAAATATTTTTACTAATTTTTTGGAGTATTTCTTGAAGTTTATTTTTGACAAAAATCGGACAACACTTCTATTTTGAGGTCAACCGGTCACCCTATAGGGCATCCCGTGCCTGAATGTCGAATCTTGAAACAGAAACAAAATAGGAGGGATTTTAGGCCAGGTCGACCGGTCGACCTGGAGGTCAACTACAGAATCATTTCTCTGTATTGATTTTTGAGAGGGCAACCGGTCAACATAGGGGGCGACCGGTCGGACCCCCCATCGACCGGTCCCCCTGTGTAAATTTGTGCGATCTAAATTCAAATTTCTATCTCTACGTGACCGTTCGACCTATGTTCTTTGACAGCAAAATTCAAACCGTTGGACAGCCATTATCAGCTAGATTTACTTTATCAATTTTGTACATTATTTTTACATCTTGTGATCTTCTTTTTGTAGACAAAAGTGAAGATGGAGGGGCCTATGTTGGAGATCCAATATTGAAGACTCTCCTATAAATAGAGGAAGATTTGAAGCAAACAAAACAACAACACAAGCAAACAATACAACAAGAAAATCAGCAAATTTCTCTAAGTCTTCATTTTCATTATTCTTGTTGTAATAGCCTAAGTTCTTGCACTTGCACAATCTTGAGGTCTAGGCTTTTTATTCTTGATTACACTTGCACTCAAAGTTTGTATACTTCATTACTGAGTTGTAATCTTGAACTTTTCTATCATCCAAAACAAGATATCCTTGTTATTGTTCTTGTGGTAAGAATACACTTGGGTGATCTTAGGTGTTGAAGAGTGTGGTACTCTTCATAGGTGTTGAAGGAAGATTGTGGTAATCTCCTTGAAGGTGTTGTAAGAAGATTGTGGTAATCTTCAAAGGTGGTGTTGTATTAATTGTGGTAATTAATAAAATCTTTTTTTCTTTTTGAAATCCATCCCGGAGATACTGGGGTGGTAGAGGATTAGGCCCTAGGTGGGTTGAACCTCTATAAATCGACGAGTGTTGTTTATTTTCCGCATTTACATTCTTGTCATTTACTTGTTCATTCAAAAAAAGGGGCGATTTGTGTAAAATCGGCATAATCTATTCACCCCTCTCTAGATTATCGTAGCCACTTGGACTAACAAGTGGTATCAAAGCCAAACTCTTTGGCTAGCTCGTTCCGAGTAAAGAGGAAAGATCCATGGCTACGAATGAAGCTTATCTCACCACCGGAGCCTCCATCAACAAGCCACCACTATTTGACGCCAACAATTACGCATTTTGGAAAGACCGTATGGAGTGCTTTCTACAAGGGTGCGGATTTGATATTTGGAATGTGGTCATTGAAGGAGTTGATCAACCAACCAAGAAGTTGGAGGACGGCACCATGACTCCCAAACCGTTCAAGGAGTTCGATGAGAATGACAAGAAGGCTTTCTCTCTAAACGGTAAGGCCTTAAATATTTTACATTGCTCTCTTACCGCCACCGAGTATAATCGCATAAGAGGCATAAGGTCGGCACATGAAGTTTGGGAAAAATTAGAAACCATCTATGAGGGCACAAAGAAAGTGAAGCAAGCAAGAAAAACAATGCTTGTGAAAGACTTTGAAAATTTCAATATGCATGATGGTGAAAACATATCAAAAATGGTGGAAAGGCTTGACAACATTGTGAATCCTCTTGTGGCTCTTGGAAAGGTCATCTCCGAAGTAGACAAGGTGACCAAGGTATTGAACGCCCTTCCGGGGTCATGGTCCGAAAAGGTGACGGCTATCACGGAAGCACAAAATCTCGAGACACTCAAATTCGATGAGCTCATCGGGAACCTCCTCATCTACGAAGTCTATCTTAAGGAGAGGAAAAATTTCAAACCATCCATTACTCAATCGGGTATGCAAAATATTCCTAAAGGTCTTACATCTTCTTCTAATAATGCATACTATGATAATGATGATGATGAGGAGGAGATGGCCACACTTGTCCGGAAATTTGCAAAATTTGTGAATAAAAATAAGGCAAGAAAACCGAGAGACAACTCGTGTTTTAAATACGGAAAATCTGGGCATTTCATAGCCGATTGCCCAAAACTCGAGGAGGAGGAACAAAAGAAGAAAAAGCCTTTCCCGAAAAAGAAGGCTCTAAATGTGGATGTCAAAACTTGGGATGAACTACTTGCCACATCCGACGAGGAAGGAAAAACCGAACATGGTCTTATTACGATAGACGATGAAAACAAAGAGGTACGCTCTAACTGCTCAACTTCTTCCTTAGTTGATGAATTGCAAAATGAATTTCAAAATTTGATTGTTAAATACAAGACTTTGAAAAAGGAGCATAAAGAGCTTAAAATAGAAAAGGATAAATTGTTTACTTCTTATGAATCTCTTGATAAAGCTCATGTTATTACTCTTACTAAAGTCCGTACTCTTGAAACCGAAAAACAAACGCTCACAAATGATCTTGAATGTTTGAAAAATGATGTGCATCGTTTTAACTTAAGTACGGATAAGGTTACAAAAATTTTAGATGCACAAAGAGGTGAACATTCTAAATTAGGACTTGGCTATAAACCTTTTCAACCTTTTTCAAAGAAAAATGACCAAGGTCCGACTTTTGTACGTGCTAGTAGTGCCCACAATCTTATTTGCTTTTATTGTGGAAAAGTTGGTCATTATGTTAGTCATTGTAAATTGAAGAACAATTTTAGCTATGTTTGGAGACCCAAAGATCTCAAGACTAACTCTCATGGACCCCAAAACTATAGGGTACCTAAAAATAATTTTTTTGTAGGTTATAGGGGCTATAACAACTATGGAGGATTCAAAATGGCCGTGGACAGTGGATGTTCATGCCATATGATCGGAAGGGGAGAACTTTTTACCAACATCAAGCTCCAAGAAAAGGGTATGGTCATGTTCGGCAATGGCAAAGGAAAAATCATTGGCAATGGAGACATTGGTAACTCTTCTTTCTCTCTTAGTAATGTTTTATTAGTTGATGGGCTAAAGTTTAATTTGATAAGTGTAAGCTAACTTTGTGATTCTAATTATGATGTTGTTTTTAATAAAGAAAAATGCATTGTTCTTAAAAATGACAAAACTATTTGTGAAGCTAGTAGAAAAGGCAACCTTTATAAAATTTGCACAAGTGACTTGGTTAGTCAAAATATTTCTTGTCTTGTCGCCAATAATGATTTAACTAGCTTATGGCATAAGCGACTTGGACATGTTGGATACAAAAATTTGAAAGAGATTTACAAAAATCAACATGTCAAAGGACTACCCAAGTTAAATTTTGAAAACCTTGGCTTATGTGACACTTGTCAAAAGAACAAATTAGTTAAGAGTAGTTTTAAGCCCAAAAATGAAATTTCCACAACCAAGCCTCTACAACTTCTTCATTTAGATTTGTATGGGGATATTGGCATGGCAAGTCTAAGTGGAAAACATTACACTTTTGTTATAGTTGATGATTTTTCTAGATATACTTGGGCTCTATTTCTTGCAAATAAAAGCGATGCCGTTAATGAGTTTGTTAAGTTGTGTAGACTTATTGAGAATGAAAAGGAAGATACTATTAAGTCTATTCGAAGTGATCGAGGTGGAGAATTTGATGGAGAATTTAGAATCTTTTGTGAAACCAAGGGATATGGTCACAATTTTTCGGCTCCAAGGACACCTCAACAAAATGGAGTAGCCGAAAGGAAGAATCGGACACTTCAAGAAATGAGTTGGTTCATGCTCAATGAATTTTCACTTCCAAAATATTTTTAGGCCGAAGCTGTAAATACCGCTTGCTATGTCATTAATCGAGTTTATATTAGTCCTAAAATGAATAAAACTCCATATGAGCTTTGGAAAGGAAGAAATCCAAATATTAGTTATTTCAAAATATTTGGATGTAAGTGTTTTATTTTGAATACTAAGGATCAATTGGACAAACTTGATCCTAAGGCCGATGAAGGAATATTTATGGGGTATTCAACCAAGAGCAAAGCATATCCGGTTTACAATAAGACTAGTGAGGTTGTTGAAGAATCCATCCATGTCAAATTCAATGAAGCCTCAGGTGTTGAAAAAATACCCAATGATGATAGTGATGAAAAGGATGTTATTGAACCAATTGTTCAAGATGATGCTCAAAATGATCAACCTTCAAGCTCAAATGTTCTTCAAGAAGACAAAGGTGATACTTCGGATCTTCCCGTAGCATTGAAATTTAAAGGAGATCACCCAAAAGATCTTATTATTGGTGATCCCCTTGATAAAGTAATGACTCGAGGAAAATTTGCCGAGAAAGCTCTTATATCTCAAAAAGAGCCTAAAAATGCTAAGGAAGCTATTGACGATGAGGATTGGTTTTTGGAAATGCAAGAGGAGTTAAATAAATTTGAAAGGAATGATGTATAGGAATTAGTACCTTGTCCTCCATCTCAAACAATTATTGGTACAAAATGGGTATTTCGGAACAAGCTCGATGACCAAGGCAATATCGTTCGAAACAAAGCAAGGTTAGTAGCTCAAGGCTATTGTCAAGAAAAAGGTATTGATTATGATGAAACATTTGCACCCGTAGCACGTTTAGAAGCTATTCGTATTTTACTTGCCTATTCTTGTTTTAAAAATTTCAAGCTTTACCAAATGGATGTAAAATCCGCATTTTTAAATGGTCTTATTCAAGAAGAAGTCTATGTAAAACAACCTCCGGGGTTTGAAAATATTTCTAGGCCTAATGATGTTTATAAACTTAAAAAGGCCTTGTATGGTTTAAAACAAGAACCCCGTGCATGGTATGATAGACTTAGCTCTTTTCTTTTGCAAAATGGTTTTACAAGAGGTAAAGTTGATACTACTCTCTTTGTTTTTGAAAAAAGGGCAAGATTGTTTATTAGTGCAAATTTATGTTGATGATATTATTTTTGGTGCTACTAATGAATCCTTGTGCAAGAAATTTTCTAAGTTAATGCAAGGTGAATTTGAAATGAGTATGATGGAGGAGCTCAACTTCTTCTTTGGACTTCAAATTAAGCAATGCCAAGAAGGAATTTATATTTCACAATCAAAATATACAAAAGAGCTTTTGAAGAAGTTTGGTATTGAAGAAGGAAGAACCGTCTCTACCCCAATGGCAACAAACGTTAAGATTGACAAAGATGAAAAAGGCAAGCCGGTTGATGAATCCAAATATCGAGGTATGATTGGTAGTTTACTTTATTTAACTGCAAGTAGACCGAATATTCTTCATGTTGTATGCCTATGTGCTCGTTTTCAAAGCAATCCCAAAGAATCTCATATGAGTGACGTTAAAAGGATTTTTCGATATTTGAAAGGCACTATTCAATATGCTTTATTTTATCCAAAGAATGAAAATTTTTCTCTTAAAGGTTATAGTGATTCGGATTATGCCGGAAATATTGATGATCGTAAAAGTACTTCCGGATCATGTCAATTTTTAGGCCATTGCCTAGTTTCTTGGTTTTCAAAGAAACAAAATTGTGTTTCACTTTCAACGGCCGAATCCGTATATATTTCCGTGGCTTTTTGTTGTACTCAATTGCTTTGGATGAAACAAACTTTAGCGGATTATAAATGTTCTTTTGAAAGTGTTCCTATCTTTTGTGATAACATATCCGTTATAAATATTGCTCAAAACCCGTTTCATCATAACCGTACTAAACATATTGAGATTCGACATCATTTTCTAAGGGATTGTGTTTCAAAATGAAAAATTGAGATATCTTTTGTCCCATCTCAAGATCAATTGGCGGATATCTTTACAAAACCGCTATCTTCCAAGACTTTTGCCTCAATACGAGCTCGGTTAGGCATAATGCATATTGAATAAGGTCTATGATTGCAACTTGCATGTTTTTAAAACTTAGGGGTGAAAAATCGGATTTTTGTGTAAAATTCGGACGAGAAAATGAATCGTGTTCAAGCACCGGTTGACCGTGTCTGAGGACCGGTCGCCCTCTGCTGATTTCAGCCTTAAAAATGTTTCTGTCCTTTCAAACGTCATTTTGGCTATTTTCTTCCAAAATCGAACCCCTTCGCATTTTTCACTCAAAATTCACTCAAAATGATTTTCTTCTTATAAAATATATATTTTTGAGTTTATGTAACTTCTATTCCATCCATATCATCCAACTTCTCCAATCAATTGGTAAGAATTTATCTTTTTAATCTCAATTGGGTTGAACCCTTGAGAATGTGCTTGTATCTTGCTATTTTGATGAAATTCTTGTATTAGTATGTTGTATGTGATGATTGTTGATGTATGAATGTTGTTATATTGCAATTGGTGATGAAAACTTTTGGCTTAAACGAATTACAAAGGCGGTATATATCTCTTGTTTATTCGACGCACGCCAAGTGTTCGACAAAATGTTTTTATGAAAAATTCATCACCTACGTGATTCTCTTGATTTGAAAAGTCTTATAAGTTTATAGAGTTTTTAAAATCTCTTCCAAAAAAAATGTTTCGTTTTTAAAATCAACTTACTAAAATTGTTTTGGTTTGTAATCATCAAAAAGGGGGAGTTTGTTAGATAAATGTTTTTATCAAGATTTTGATGATTTTATTTAAATGAGTTTTTATACCAAAACAATGTTTATTAAAGTTGTCCAAATACTCCCAATTGATTTAAAATATTTTTACTAATTTTTTGGAGTATTTCTTGAAGTTTATTTTTGACAAAAATCGGGCAACACTTCTGTTTTGAGGTCAACCGGTCGTCCTATAGGGCATCCCGTGCCTGAATGTCGAATCTTGAAACAGAAACAAAACAGGAGGGATTTTGGGCCAGGTCGACCGGTCGACCTGGAGGTCAACTACAAAATCATTTCTCTGCATTGATTTTTGAGAGGGCAACCGGTCAACATAGGGGGCGACCGGTCGGACCCCCCGACGACCGGACCCTATGTAAGTTTGTGCAATCTAAATTCAAATTTATATCTCTACGCAATCGTTCGACCTATGTTCTTTGACAACAAAATTCAAACCGTTGGACATCCATTATCAGCTAGATTTACTTTATCAATTTTGTACATTATTTCTACATCTTGTGATCTTCTTTTTGTAGACAAAAGTGAAGATGAAGGAGCCTATGTTGGAGATCCAATCTTGAAGACTCTCCTATAAATAGAGGAAGATTTGAAGCAAACAAAACAACAACACAAGCAAACAATACAACAAGAAAATCAGCAAATTTCTCTAAGTCTTCATTTTCATTATTCTTGTTGTAATAGTCTAAGTTCTTGCACTTGCACAATCTCTAGGCTTTTTATTCTTGATTACACTTGCACTCAAAGTTTGTATACTTCATTTATTGAGTTGTAATCTTGAATTTTTCTATCATCCAAAACAAGATTGTTTGATACTTGTTTTTATCTTAATTTTGATGATTTTGTTTTGCACCAAAACAATGTTTTTAATTGTTGTCCAAATACTCCTAAATGATTTAAAATGGTCTTAATATTTTCCGGAGTATTTCTTCAAGTTTATTTTCGTCTAAATTGGACAACGCTTTTAAAGATTTTAAGTTATTGGGTCCTTACTCTCAAACGATGTTTCTAAATGTTGGCCTAATACTCCCGATCGGTCTAAATTGTTTTTACTATTTTTCGGAGTATTTCTTGCTGTTTATTTTCGATTTTAAAATGGACAACATTTCTGTCTCGAGGTCAACCTGGTCGCCCTATAGGGCAACCCGTACTGAAGATGTTTTTTGAACAGAAATGAGACGGTGAGAAACCGACCGGGTCGGCCACGGTCGACCAGGCGTCGGCCGATGGCGTCGGCCGTCGACCCCTGTCGGCCGATACTGGGCGTATCTTTGAAACAGAACCTTTGCTTCTTGGTAAACCTCTGAGGGGGACTGGTCAGGGTCTAGGTCGACCGGTCGATGTCCCCCACCTGCCGGTCGCCCCTTGTTATTTTTGTTGTGTTCTTATTTATCTTATTTACGTGCGACCGTGCATCGCCTGTATTGACAAAAATATGACCATTTGACAATGAGACACATTTCCTTAAATTGTGGGATTGATTTCTAACACTATATTCTTGATTTTAATTGTATTTTTCTCAGTAGATTTTCAATCTCCAAGAGGAGCCTATGCTTGATCAATCATCTCCTATAAATAGAGGAAGTTTTGGAGCAACCAAAAAGAACGATTGAGATACAACACAACAAGATACACTTCAAGCAAACACTTGGTCTTTCATTGTTATTATTCTTGTTGTAAAATTGCCTAGCTTATCACTTTCACATCTTTGAGGTCTAGGCTTTTTTTGATTACACTTCGCACTCAAATTGTATTATTCATTATTGAGTTGTAATCTTGATTTTTGGTTATCATTCAAACACAAGATATCCTTGTGAGTGTTCTTGTGGTAAGAACACACTTGGATGATCTAGGTGATAGGTGAAGAAGATTGTGGTAATCTTCTTATTGAGGTGTTGAAGAATTTGGTATTCTTCAAGGTTGAAGATTGTGGTAATCTTCACAAGGTGCCGTTGAAAGAAGATTGTGGTAATCTTCAAAGGGAGATTGTGGTAATCTCCAAAGGTGGTGTTGAAGAAGAGTGTGGTGCTCTTCAAGGTGTTGTAAGTTGAATTTGTATTAATTTTGGTAATTAATAAAATTCTTTTTCTTTTCGAAATCCATCCCGGATATACTGGGGTCGTAGAGGATTAGGCCCTAGGTGGGTTGAACCTCTTTAAATCGACGTGTGTTGTTTATATTCCGCGCCTTTATTATTGTATTTGAGCATTCGGTTGTAAAAAGAGGGCGAAATCAAAAAGATGGAGATAATCTATTCACCCCCCCTCTAGATTATCGTAGCCGCTTGGACTTACAAAGATATCCTTGTTAGTGTTTTGTGGTAAGAACACACTTGGGTAATCTTAGGTGTTGAAGAGTGTGGTACTCTTCATAGGTGTTGAAGGAAGATTGTGTTAATCTCCTTGAAGGTGTTGTAAGAAGATTGTGGTAATCTTCAAAGGTGGTGTTGTATTAATTGTGGTAATTAATAAAATCTTTTTTTCATTTTGAAATCCATCCCGGAGATACTGGGGTGGTAGAGGATTAGGCTCTAGGTGGGTTGAACCTCTATAAATCGACGAGTGTTGTTTATTTTCCGCATTTACATTCTTGTCATTTACTTGTTCATTCAAAAAAAAAGGGCGATTTGTGAAAAATCGGCATAGTCTATTCACCCCCCTCTAGATTATCGTAGCCACTTGGACTAACAAAAACAAGTAACACAATCAGGCATTGTACACTTATCAGAAAATATTCAATTAACTGATGTTCTTTTTGTGCCTAGTTTTCGATATAATCTATTGTCTGTTGCACAATTACTCAGATCAGCTAACTTAAAATGCACCTTCTTTCCTTCACACTGTCTTTTTCAGGACATGAGGACTGACAAAATTCTGGTTGTGGGCAAGGTAAAAGGCAGGCTCTATGTGCTCCACCAAGAACGTTCTAATTTTGTATCCTCAATCCCTTTTCATTCTATTGGTCATGTTCCATGGTGTACATGTTGATTTTACAATATCAATTATGTAATGGGGCATGACTAGAGCAACTATATCAACTCATCACCGTCTCATCGTATTTTCCATGCAAGTGGAAAAACCTATGATGATGATGGTTTTGGAATCTCATCTCATTTCTCCTTCGTATGAAGGTTGCGTCAGGAAGGGTATCCGGCGTAAAACTTTGCCACTTTTCTTTTTGTGTGAATTTGTAGTGTTAACTAATTTTTAGACAATTAATTGACACTATAAACTTCACACCACCGACCCCACATGGTGGGATAAGGTGCAGTTGATGATGATGATGATGATGAATCCCTTTTCATTCTAGTATTCTTTCTTCATCTACAGACAATGCTTCTGAAACCTAATGTAATAGATCTTTTGAGTTATGGCACTTAAGATTTGGGCATGCCTCATTACATTTACTACAACATTTACATTTTTAAAACCTCTGCAAATAAAGTAATACACAGTTGTGATGTATGCCATAAATCAAAACAACATAGATTACCTTTCCCACCAACCACCATACATACCACTGCACCTTTTGTCTTGTCCACATGGACATTTGGGGGCCCTGTCTCACACCTTCGATCACTCACATACCCTACCTATTAAACTTTGTTGATGACTATAGTCGGTCCACGTGGACTTTTCTTATGTCCCACAAGAGCCAAACCTTCACTTTCATCAAACAATTCTTTTTCATGGTAAGAACCCAGTTTAATGTGACTATTAAATCTTTTAGAAGTAATAATGGCTTAGAGTTCCTCAGTCACGATTGCCAATCATTTTTCCACTCTCATGGTGTTCTCCATCAAAAATCCTGTGTGTACTTTCCACAACAAAATGGTGTTGTAGAGATAAAACACAAGCACCTTCTCAAGTCGCCCGTGCTCTCATTTTTCAATCTCACGCCCCTCTGAAACTCTGGCCTTATGCCATCCTTACAACGGTACACATCATAAACCAGCTTCCAAATTCAGTTCTGAATTGGAAGAGTCCCTTTGAGATCTTGTTCAACAAATTACCCGATTATGCTAGACTCAAACCTTTTGGTTGTTTGGCGTATGCAAAAAATGTTCTCCCTCATAAAGCCAAATTTGACACACGCGCCCATCGATGCATTTTCATAGGCCACGTCCCGGGCCAAAAAGGTTTTTGATTATATGATTTTGATAACCACACCATCCTAGTGTCTAGGGATATCTCTTTTATTGAAACCACATTTCCATATCATACTCTTGCTCACAAAACCCCAGACACACCTCTACCAATCCCTTTTCCTGAACCACCTCCCTTATCTTCCATTGACCAGTCAACTCCATCCTCTGTCCCAGATAATCCCCCATTTCCCAGCCCCCCGTCGCCCCTGTTCTTCGGAGAAGCACACGGACTGTCACTCGACCAGCATGGGTTCGAGATTTTGTTACATGTTCGAGATTTACGTTGAATATGATATTACAAAAGTACATACATCCTACAAATAGACATGTGAATAAATGAATCAATACATTCTATCTATTTAGTTTTCGACTACTTTCTTATAACTTGATGTCAATTAAACTTGACATGTAATATAACATTTAGATCTTACTTCGCATAGACACCTCAGGTCTTTTACTCGCAAGAGTAGTTTCATAGGAACACATGCACTCAAGCAATTTAAACAAGATATATATATCAAATGATAATAGTTATATGTAGAAGTCTAGCCCCCTCCCAACTCTTTCTGCTCTCTGCAAAAATAACATGTTCTCCCCTTCTTCTACCATGGGAAGACGGAAAACCTATTTCCTTAGATTTCTTTCTTCTTTTCTTCTTCTCTGTCTTTGGTTTTGGGAGTAGTTTTGTTTTTTTATTTTGCTTTTTCATTATTTTCCCCCTTTTTTAGATATATTGAGATATATATTAGTATATATGTTCTTATAGAGCATCATTCGAAGTTCTTCATCAGTTTCTGGTAGATTTGCAGATCAGAAAGGAGCCTGGCGTGGATCGTCCAAATCTTGTTTAGAAGTGCAAGCAACCACTCGTATCTGTACAATTTAGTTTTTTGTTTGCTTCCCCATCTTCCCTTGTTTGAAAGGTGGAAATTTATATGGAATATTCCTGTTTGGCTTCAAGATATTGTATCTTGTTTAGTTCGTATTGATTAATAAAAATACAATTTCATTGCGGTAAAAAAAAATATAAACAAGATATCAATAGTCAATGTGATTACTTATAAGAATTTTTTTTAAGATTTCTTGCCAACATTTGATTACTTGTGAAATTTTTCCGAAAATACTATATTAACCCATTCTCAATTTTCAATCACTATTTTACTAAGAAAACATCACATCAATCCATATCAATGCACTTTAATTTCACACTATTTATTCATTCTCACTTTTCGAATCACTATTTCACTAAAAATTATCATATCAACTGAGATTGAATTCTAGATAAAATGTAATTATCACGGCTAATGTGATGTCTTTACTCTTTAGTGAAATGATGATTGGATGTGACTGATGATTGAGAAAGTGAGAGTGGTCGAATAATATATTTGCAATATAAAAGTGCAATTATGATAGTTAATATCGGATTGTTTTTAGTGAAAAGGTGATTGATTGTGATTGATGATCGAAAGAAAAGGTGAGAGTGATTGCGAGATGATAGTTAATAAGATATTTATTTAGTGAAGTGGTATTTGAATGTATAGTTGATTAGAAAAAAACGAGAATGTATTTTTTTTTAAAAAAAATTACAAGTAATACATGTAGTGGCAAAGAGATTTTCCTAACAGAAAATTTGCAAAACTTGTTTATTTTTTATTTTTTTTTTGAAGAGGAAATTTCATTTAAATGCGCTGGAAATCATCCAAGATCGATTGACATAAGGGTTCCGGAGATAATCCCGAGAGGGTAACATCGATCGACATAGATTTAGCAAAAGAAGCTAGTCTATGAGCAATAAAATTATGGGAACGATTTAAACCAAAATATTCCCAAAAACGGGAGAGATTGTTTAAGCCTAAGAACATCATAAAGAACAGTCTTTGAAACAATAGAGCACGAAGCTTCTTCATTTGCTTTGCTAAAATGACAGATGCCGCATCACCAAAAACGCCAAATTCGAATCGGTTTTACAAGCAAACTTTAGAGCCTCTCGAATAAATTCAATAACTTCAGGATCGTTGACGCCTCTAATACGCTTGGAAAATCCACGCACAAATTTCCCATGTGAATCAATAAGGGCAACTCCAATACCAAAAAAAGGGGCAAATCGGGGAGAAGGCCCCATCAAAGCAGACATGCCAAAGGTTTGTTGGGGAGGATGCAAGTGGATTACCGATTAGAAGCGAGATGAAGGGATTTAAGTGCAAAGACAAGTGGTCAATTCTTGGAGAATGGTGTTTGCGGACACGACAATGGAGAAAGGCTCACAAGCAACATTTTCAAATTTAATTTTATTTCTAAAAACCAAAGTTGGTTGCAAACAACAAAGAAAAAGGTTTCTAATATCGGTAGGTAGGTTGATAAGCACTTCTTGAAACCAAAATGGGAAATGAGATTGCGTATAACGAGAAATGATTTCCAACAAACCTGTCATCCTCCAAACCATTTGGGAAAATTTGCGGTGGAAGAATAAATGCATCGCATCACGCTTTTAGTGTGACAAAAAGAGCAAGAGTCGACAAAGGAGAGATGGTGATGAGCTAGTAAGTCCATTGTAGGAATAGCCCCGAGCAACATCGCCAAGCAAAAATTTGAAATGAGGTGGGATTTCCGGCTTCCAAACCTTTTTCCATACCGGATTAGAGGATGAGCGGGAGGCTTGGTGAGTGAATCCGTATGGAGCAGTTCGAAGTCAAGGTTGCGTGGTACGCCGTTTTAACCGTGAATTTCCCATTCCGTGAGTGATGCCAACACCAAATGTCGTCCATGTTACCTTCGCTAATGGAGAGGGATAAAATCGGAGAAGCCTCTTGGGGAAAGTTTGATCTCACTAAAACTTCCTTCCAACATGAATTGGTCTTTGTCAATGAGGGACGAGACTTTGCGATCAACAAACGAGTCCGTGAGTATCGGATGAGCATGAAAATCGAGGTTCTGAAGCCATGGGTCGCGTCGAATATCCGTAGAAATACGAACGTATAAGCCGTCGAGCGCCAAGAATGATAATCGTCCCACTCTCAGATACTTCTCGGCTCTCCATGAAGGCCTGGCGCCTGGCGAGCTTGAAGGAAATTACCATTCGGATAATACTTAGCACGAAAAATCCTAGAAACAAGTGATGATGGTTGAGTTAATAAACGCCACGCCCGCTTTGCTAGAAGGGCCAAATTGAAAGCCCGAAGATGTCCAAAACCCACCTCCCGATCTTTTCCCGTAAAATTTTCTTCCAAGAAAGCCAATGAATTTTCCGGCCATCACAGAGCTGCTCCAAAGATAATTAGCGGTCATGGACTGAATTTTATCAAGAATAACATCGGGCATTCGAAACACGACATAGCATAAGTTGGTATTGATTGAATGACAGACTTAATAAGGATATCTCTCCCCCGCAAAAAAGAAAGCGTTTTCTCCTTCCATCCTTGAATTCTTTTCCACACTTTGTCTTGGATAGAGGCGAACATCTCACTTTTATTTTTTCCAATGACCGATGGGAGGCCAAGATACTTACCATGCGAAGTAACTTGTGGGATTCCAAGAATTTGTGTAACTCATTGAATGGTGGACACGCCTCGTATTCGGGCTGAATAAGATTCCCGATTTTTCCAAATTTATGCGTTGACCAGAAGCTCGTTCAAATAATTGAATCGCAAATTTAAGTTGTTGTGCTTCTTCAATAGTCGCCCGTCCAAAGAGGAGAGTGTCATCGGCAAAAAATAAATGCGAGATACATGGGGCGGTCCTAGAGATACGGATTCCGTGAATTTTTCCTATTTGCTTGTAAATCCTGCAAAATGTTAGAAAAAACCTCCGCACACAATATAAAAATATATGGGGAAAGGGGATCCCCTTGGCGAATACCGCGTTGGGGAAGTACAGAGCCAAATTGTGAGCCATTAAGTAAGAATGACAGAGATGAGGATGTGATACAAAGGCGCACAAGCTCTATGAAGGAACGAGGGAAGCTAGGGAATTTAGGACAAATGAGAACAAAAGGCCATTCAACTCTATCGAAAGCTTTGCTCATGTCAAGTTTAATCGACATATGACCCATTTTACCTGGGTTCGAGATTTCATAGAATGATGAATCTCATAGGCGACAAGAATATTGTCCGTAATAAGCCTACCCGGGATGAAAGAAGATTGCGTTTAAAAAATAATTTTAGGTAATAGAGGACGGACTCTATTGGTTATAACCTTAGACGCAATTCTATACGTGACATTACATATGTGATGGGACGAAATTGGGTAATGAAGTCGGGATTTTTATTTTTGGAATGAGGACGACGTGAGTAGAGTTCATATCGGGGAAGGGTCGTTTTAAATTTAAAAAATTGAGAACAGTGCTAGTAATGTCGTGCCCAATAATATGCCAATATTTTTGAAAGAAAATCGGGGACATACCATCGGGGGGAGATTTGAATGGGTGCATATGTTTGATAGCTTTTGCGACCTCGGCCTCTGTAAAGGGACTAGTCGGGGCGTCAATCATATCTCTCGTAACTCGTGGTCTAACCCGGCTTAGCGCTTGAGAGATATCAGATTGGGATGGAGAGGTGGTAGAGAAAATGCCCTCGAAATAGCGAACGATAATTTTTCAATATCCTCCAAGTTCGTATGTGGCGCCCAAGGTCATCTTTTAGAGAAGCGATATGATTAATCTCTTTACGTTTTGAGGCGTGTGCATGGAAAAAGGGCGTATTCCTATCGCCATTTTTGAACCAATGTTGCTTCGCCCGTTCTTCCATTTAATATCATTCAACTCAAACAAGGAGTCAAGAGAGCCGTGAAGTTCTATCGGCGTTTCTTGATAGCTTCCGTAATGACGCCCTTTTCAAGTATTAAAATCTCAGCTTTTAGTTCAGCAATTTTGGTGGAAAGGCATCCAAAGTTAGATTTTCCCCAAGAAGACAGACCCATGAGGCAAAATGCGTGCAAATTTTCCGAGATGTTTGAAGTGGAATTCCATGAGGCACGAATAATATCTTCACAATCTGAGGACTTGATCCAAAATGATTCAAATCTAGGGAGCCTTTTAGTGCGTTTGATGATCCGGTCGAGAATGGGGGAGGGATGTGGAGATGAACAAGGTGATGGTCGGATGTGAATGAAGGGATGTGATGGATTTTTGGCCGGAAAGAGGTTATGGAAGGGGATTACACAGGCATCGGTCAAGCCTCCCTCTTTGAGTGAACGGGTAATAGAAAGTCTCTGCCATGCATATTTAGGTCCGAGAAAA
Source organism: Rehmannia glutinosa (assembly GCA_016081115.2). Taxonomy (NCBI): domain Eukaryota; kingdom Viridiplantae; phylum Streptophyta; class Magnoliopsida; order Lamiales; family Orobanchaceae; genus Rehmannia; species Rehmannia glutinosa. Next base: position 124,498 of record JABTTQ020002144.1, on the reverse strand, counting down.
GCCCATATCAAATAGATTGCAATGATCGATAGCTTCACGAAAGAGAGTGATTTGCCAAATGCGCGAGGCGACAACCAAAATTCATTTTGTTGTAGGACCTCATTGAAATCCCCAATACTGACCCATGGCTCTTGAGCGTGAGAGTACAAATTTTTGAAATTGCTCCAAAAATTACGACGCTAAGATACATCCGGTTGCCGTAGACCCTGTAAATCAATTTTTGACCCAAAAGTGATATCGGTGTCGATAAATCATCACCTGTACCAGCGAGTGTCACATTGAAAGTTTTACGCCAAAGGATAGCTAAGCCGCCCGAACGGCCCGTTGCGGCCTACGAAGAGACCAAAATAATCCAAGGAATTTTTCGACGATTGAAAACTGAACACGCATTTGGTTTCACAAAGGAAAACCAAATGGGGAGACTTGTGCGAATGAGTTCGCGTATTTCTTGAATCATGTACGGGGTTCCCAAGCCCCGACGGTTCCCAACTCAAGAGATTCATATTGATTGGCGGGGCCGGATCTCGAGCTCGGCCTCGCCATTGTAATAGTTGAGGATTCAAGAGTATCCATTGCCAAGTCCAACCGCTCGTGGGATGATTCAATGCCTTGCCTTTTTTCGACAATTTCCACGGGGATAACTTGGAGTTAGGGTGGGTAGAATTGAACATATTTAGCTTTCTTTTGGCACTAGTCAGGAGGGAATAAAATCGGGGAGAGAGGAAAGGTTCATGCGATGTTTGGCCTTGAGAAATTTACGAGTAAGTTTTCTCATTTGGGGTGTCCAAATGCATCGGGACGAGACAAGAAACAGACTCTTGGGCAAAAGAGATTGAGTAGGTAGGATTGGGTTGGGTGAGGTGAGATATAGGAGACCGGGTGTTAGAGGATGAAGGCCGAGAAGGAGATAATATTTTGGGGGATTGGTGTTGGGATGCGGGGTTTCAAGGTGGGTGGTGATGAAGCGGGGAGGAGGATGAGGGGCCAGTGAGAGTGTTTGGGGAGGTGGGGTTTATCAATAGGATGGGTAGGGGATATATGGGAGTCGGACGGTGGGACACGATCAAGGTAGGCTCAAGCGGAATGTGAGGATCTCGAATTGTGATTTTTGTGGAGAGCGTGCTGGCCCGTGCAGATGATTATGAGGAGGGGGAGAGATTCGGGTTATGTGATGGAGGGTTCAACGAGGAGGAGCGGGCAACGAGGTTTCATTGTGTTCCTGAATGGGTGTGGGCGTGAAGAATGGTGAGAGGATCGGGGTTGAGTTGTGGGTCATTAGGGGGCGAGAAGAGGGGTTTGACGATTAGAGGAGAAGGGGTTGATGATCTGAGATGCACGAAGCCAATTGCCGTCTTGATGGTGGTCATTATCTTGTTTCTCATGGAGAACATGCTCGTCACAATCTTTGATTACATGCCCCAATATACCACAAAGAAAACAAAAAATCGGGTAGCCTTTCATATTTTAGAATAATAGGCTGATTTTGATACATTTGGTCGAGATGAATGACGGCAAAGTGGCTTACGAATATCTACTTGATTTTGATTCGGAGGAATTTTCCAAGGACCGAACTCGACAAATCGGTTTGGACGTCCAAATAGTTGCCAATGAAATTCCTGCACGCTCGGCAAAGCTTTTAAGTAAAAAGACCCAGGGTAGCCCATGAAGTTGCACCCAAAAGGGACAAGAATTAAAGTGCGGTGAGACGAAATCATATCGGCGGCGGTTCTCGGAGCAATAACATGTATTTATCGAAAAGCCACGGTGCGCCCAAAAGAACCCGTTTCTTATCGCAAGGCTTCCAAAAATAAAGAGTACAATATTGATAAGGGTCTTTTTATGCACGTTTTATGTGTATATTTGAGTAGAATTCGAGTTATTTTATTGTTAGTTTTGTAAATTTTTGATTATACATAGTTCATATTACTCGAGGTGCTTTTATTGATGTAGATTGACCATTCGGGGCTAATTTTGGTGAATTTCGGACCATGGATTCATGTCAAAACATACCGGGAGTTTAAGGATGCAAAACGCTCGAAATTCCAAGCCAAACGCGTCATTTCGGGGCCTTTTTGGTCCAACACGGGCGGGGTGTCGGGCAACACGGCCGTGTTCACGGGAGCTAAAAACTCGATTTTTTCGCACAAAACAGCCTCCGACACGGCCAGGCCGTGTTCCCCAACACTGGCCGTGTCGAGAACACGGCCTGGCCGTGTTGGGAAGCACGGCCATGTCGGGCGGAGTGCTGCGCACAATTAAACAAAGACGGCCTGGCCGTGTCGGCGACACTGGCGTGTCCGGACCTCTTTTTTGCAACTTTTCTTTGCGGAATTTGGGGAAAACTCACCAACCAACCCATTTTGGCCACTTTTGTACACTTTTAACACCCTATTTTGCTGAAACATGTCTCCATGTCCCCTCCTCATCACTTGAATACAAGAATTCACCAACCAACAAGGAAAATGGAGGCAATTGTTTAACAAAAGAGAGTACTATCAATGTATTGGTTGCCTATAAAAGCCAAGGGTTGAAGTTGGGAGAGGCATTCAATTAGATACTCGAGAAAATATTCATTGTATTCATTTCATTAAGTAAAATTGGGGTCAAGGGTCTTGGAGGAGTAAGCTTGAGGCAACATTGGGGAAGAAGGCTTGGAGCAACATCATCAAGTCAATTGAGATTTTGATAAAGATAAGTACACCATGTCTACAATGTTTACATCTTCTTGTGTAATTTATTCTTTGGTCAAAATCATGTGTAGCTAAACTCCTAGTGTTTGAATGTAATGAACTCTAGAATGGATTTGTGATTAAGGTGTGTATGTTTTTAATAAAATCTTCATATTTTGTGTGATTCACTTATATTATGCTTCGTTCATTCGAATTGATATATGCGCAATATTGATTTGAAGTTTATTTTTCATCCGGAAATCGAGAGATTCATGGTGAAATAGAACCTATATAAGTGAAAAGAGTTGCATGCAATCCTAGATATAGGGGCGACACAAATCTTCCGGATTAGGGTCAAACCTAATATGGGAATTCATAAATCGTTATAATGCAATCTTGGGGGTTTTAACTAGAAAGAGATTTGATTAATCAACTTGAGATTAGGAGTTTTTCGCCTTGAGAAAGGGATTAACTTAAATCGGGAATTTCTACGGTCCACATAGCATGAGATTTTATTAAAAGAGGTTGGTTTTTGCTTAAGGGCTTATGGTTGAATCTTTTAACTTGTCAAATCACAAAAACATTCTAGAGGGATTTACATTCAAACACACTTCTATCTCTTGATTTCTTATTCTACAAATTTTACTTCATTTTTACACTTCGATAATTTAGATTCTTTATCAAACAAAAACTCGAAAATTGTTAGATTAAATAACAAAAAGACGGTAATTATTAGTACTTATAATCCTCGTGGGAATGACACTCGGTACTCAATAATCTATACTATAAAATGATAGGTGCACTTGCCTACGGTTTTAAAGGTAGCTTTTGAGCCATCAAGTTTTTGGCGCCGTTGCCGGGGATTGTAATATTAAGAACACCTTATTTTTGTTAATTTAATCATTTTTTATTTTATTTCATCATTTGTCTTTCTTTTTATCTATCTTTGTAAGTCTTGGATTACACTTATCCTCTTTATTTACCGCAGTGCATGCCTACTCGTCGCCGAATTTGGAAGCGCGACACCGCCGGTAGCAACACGGAGGAAAGTATTAATCTGAGACCACGAGGAGGATATTAACGAAGGCAAGGATCCCAATATGGCGGATGAACAACAAAGAACCATGTATGCGACTATGCCAAGCCGTCTATGGACGGCACATCATCTAGCATCGTAAGGCCCATTTTGTTGCCGCCAATAATTTTGAAATCAAACCGAATGTCATTCAAATGGTGCAACAATTTGTTCAATTCGACGCTTCCTCTGGGACGAAGATCCAATAATCATATCGCGAATTTCCTTGAAATTTGCGATACATTCAAAATAAATGGGGTCTCACGATGATGCCATCCGTTTACGCCTATTCCCATTTACTCTTGGGGGCGGGCTAAACAATGGCTAAATACTTTGCCAAAGGAACGATTACAACGTGGAACATCATGGCGAAAAGTTCCTTTTGAAATATTTTCCACCGCCAAAATCGCACGATTGAGGAATGAAATCTCTTCATTCACTCAAGAAGATGACGACGAGACCTTGTACGACACTGGGAGAGATTCAAAGAATTGTTGCGGAAATGCCCACACCATGGCCTACCTATTTGGATGCAAGTCCAAACATTTTATAATGGGCTACTTTGCGCAACAAGACAAATGATCGATCAATGGCGGCGGGAACTCTTAATAACAAAACGCCGAAGCCGCTCGGGATTTGATTGAGGAAATGGCCATGAACGGCTACCAATGGCAATCCATACGAGGTAAAACTAACAGGTCGGTTGGTGTGTATAATGCGATCACGGTAGTTACGCTCGCCGCACAGTCGAAGCATTGACCCAAAAGATCGACGATCTAGCGGCTCTAAACCACCACCACCGCATGTTTTATCTTGTGAAACTTGTGGGGGGATTGCATAATCATCGGGATTGCCCACACACAATACCTCACACCGAACATGCTAATTACGTTGGGAATCAAGGCAAAAATTACCCAAGTAATCCTTACAAAGAACACATATAATCCTGGGTGGCGACAACATCCGAATTTTGGTTGGGAAATCAAGGTCAACCACGACCTAATCCCAATCCTGATCTACACACGTCTCCCGGTTTCACCAAATCAAGGTAAGCCTAACTTGGAAGATCTTATAACAAAATTTGTGCAATCAATGGATACCCGATTCCAGGCGGTGGAAACATCCTTGAGAAATCAAGAGGCATCTATCCATAATGAAAACCAAATAGGCGGTTACGAAGATGATTTCCGAAAGGCCACAAGGTAGTTTGCGGGTATCTTGAGCCAAACCCAAGGGGAGCACGTAAAGGCAATCACCATCGATTCTCCACATGAGCATGATTATGCCAATGTCGCCATGCGAAAATACGTGGAGGATGACATGTCCAAAGAAAATCTCATGAAAAAGGAGGTTGCAGAATACAAGCCCAAGATCCCTTACCGGAGTCTAACCGAAGAAGATAGAAGGGAGGACAAATTTGGTAAGTACCTTAATTCTTTCAAACAATTACATGCCAATATTCCATTTGTTGACCCTCCTTCAAAGCATGTTAGGGATCTTAATGACATCATTCTAGTGAAAATAAGCTTAACAAATTATCAAATGTGCAATTGAATGATAAATGTCCTTCCAATGAACTACCACAAAAATTTAATGATCCGGGGAAGCTTTATTATCCCTTGCACAATTGATGATTTACCTGTTGATAGGGCACTAGCCGACTTGGGAGCTAGTATCAATGTGATGTCTTATGAAACATTTAAGCATGCGGGATTAGGTGAACTTAAACCTATTAGGATGGACATTCAATTAGCCGATAAATCGATTAAACATCCTAGAGGTATTATTAATGATGTGTTAGTCAAGATTGACAAATTCGTGTTTCCAGTCGATTTCGTTATTCTTGACATGCATGATAATTTAGAAGTTCCCTTAATTCTAGGGCGTCCCTTTTTGGCTACCGCTAAATCTCTCATTGATGTGCATGATGGAAAACTTACTTTGAGAGTAGGGGGTGAACAAGTTATCTTTAAAATTCCTTTGAGAAATCCTATAAATGATACTTGTTTTCCTATAAACTTGATTGAGACAAGGATAAATGATTCTTTGCTTGATATGTCTTCTAATAAATCCTTGAAAGTATGTGATGTTCAATGTGCAAAAGTTTCCATAGATAAATCCCATTTTGAGAATAACATGCGAAAAAAATAGGACCATGAAGGTCAATTGTTCGAAAATCGATACGGTGGCGATGTTGTTCAAAGAGATAAAATTTTTCATAAGTTCAAGCTCGCCGATTAAATCTTCACATTTAGGTGAAATGGTCCAGCTATACGACGTTAAAGAAGCGCTAACCGGGAGGCAACCCGATGTTTGTGTGCAATTGTTTTCATTTTTTTTATTTTTTTTATTTTCTTTCAAAATAATCACAAGTCCTTAGAGTCATCTTCAAATCATAAAAAAAAAAAAAAAAAACTCTTGAGCTTCTTCTTGCTTGTCCTAATTGGGAATATTTGAGATTTCACGGTATTCGAGTTGTGTGTTGCTTAACGTTGATTAGGTATGAAGATGCCGTTGAAGGTCCCGTACCAAAACAACCCAATGGTCACTCAACACCGATTCCACTATTGTAGTAAGGTCGTATTTTTCTTTTTTTCCACCTCTTTTATATCATTCTAATTTCTTTGTTTTTTTTTTTTGAGTGTTTTGTGTGTGTTTGTCCATTTCTTTCTTTCACATTGAGGACAATGTGAATCTTAAAGTTGGAGGTGGGTACAATAACATTTTCGGAATGCTTGTGTGTTTGTTTTCAAGAGATGTGATTTTTTTTTTAACAAATTGAGTATTTGCTAGTCAATAACTTGGCCCAATTATACCTATATTAACTTATTAATTTGTGTTTTCGATGTGAAGCAATTGATTGTTTAGGATAGATTGAGCGTGGATGCGGGCTAAATTTTGACGAGATTTCCAACACCATAAATATTTGATGTGTTAAGGCATATACGACGGTACTTAGTGCTACGAACTTCCGAAGAACTCATGATTTAGTAGTGGTTAACTAGTTGTTAAACCAAGCTTGTGAATAAAAAAAAAAAGAAAAAGAAAAAGAAGAAAAAAAAAAAAAAACCAATCGAGGTTATACTCCTTTATTTGTTGTTGCTTAGTAACTAGGAGCACTCATGAGCCCCATGTTTGTCTTTTACGTAAAACGGCGACACGAATATGAGTATGGGAAACCACCCTAGGAGTGTTTGAACAGAAATTCAAAATATAAACCTAGTGGAAGCATGTCTCGAAAGGTCCAAAAAAAAAAAAAAAAAAAAAAAAAAAAAAAAAAAAAAAAGGAGAATGAATACTCCTTGACTTCTCATTCCAATAAAGTTCAAGAAGCTTGGTTATATGACTAGTAAGCTAACTACTATGATCCATTGAGTTCTTGTATTTTCATAGCATTATTGAATTGAAGTTGTTCATAACTATCAATATTTGTGGCGTGATGATTTCAAGTCTCAATAATGCCTACTGATATTACGGTCTTTCTTGACAGTCGATCGCTTTGCAAAATAATTTTTTTACTGGAATGGTTAATTCGGGTTGAGAAGGCTAAGAACTTGACTGCTTGTGTTCAATGTGTTGAAAAAGAAAAAAAAAGAAAAAAAAATTTTGTGTTGTGATTTATTGAATCCCTCTTTTTGATATAATGTTTTGCTTGAGGACAAGCAAAGTTCAAAGTTGGAGGTGGTTTGATAAGGGTCTTTTTATGCACGTTTTATGTGTATATTTGAGTAGAATTCGAGTTATTTTATTGTTAGTTTTGTAAATTTTTGATTATACATAGTTCATATTACTCCGAGGTGCTTTTATTGATGTAGATTGACCATTCGGGGCTAATTTTGGTGAATTTCGGACCATGGATTCATGTCAAAACATACCGGGGAGTTTAAGGATGCAAAAACGCTCGAAATTCCAAGCCAAACGCGTCATTTCGGGGCCTTTTTGGTCCAACACGGGCAGGGGGTGTCGGGCAACACGGCCGTGTTCACGGAGCTAAAAACTCGATTTTTTCGCACAAAACAGACCTCCCGACACGGCCAGGCCGTGTTCCCAACACGGCCGTGTCCAGGAACACGGCCTGGCCGTGTTGGGAAGCACGGCCATGTCGACGAGTGCCTGCGCACAATTAAACAAAGACGGCCTGGCCGTGTCGGGCGACACGGCGTGTCCGGACCTCTTTTTGCAACTTTTCTTTGCGGAATTTGGGGAAAACTCACCAACCAACCCATTTTGGCCACTTTTGTACACTTTTAACACCCTATTTTTCTTGAAACATGTCTCCATGTCCCCTCCCTCATCACTTGAATACAAGAATTCACCAACCAACAAGGAAAATGGAGGCAATTGTTTAACAAAAGAGAGTACTATCAATGTATTGGTTGCCTATAAAAGCCAGGGTTGAAGTTGGGAGAGGCATTCAATTAGATACTCGAAAAATATTCATTGTATTCATTTCATTAAGTAAAATTGGGGTCAAGGGGTCTTGGAGGAGTAAGCTTGAGGCAACATTGGGGAAGAAGGCTTGGAGCAACATCATCAAGTCAATTGAGATTTTGATAAAGATAAGTACACCATGTCTACAATGTTTACATCTTCTTGTGTAATTTATTCTTTGGTCAAAATCATGTGTAGCTAAACTCCTAGTGTTTGAATGTAATGAACTCTAGAATGGATTTGTGATTAAGGTGTGTATGTTTTTAATAAAATCTTCATATTTTGTGTGATTCACTTATATTATGCTTCGTTCATTCGAATTGATATATGCGCAATATTGATTTGAAGTTTATTTTTCATCCGGAAATCGAGAGATTCATGGTGAAATAGAACCTATATAAGTGAAAAGAGTTGCATGCAATCCTAGATATAGGACGACACAAATCTTCTGGATTAGGGTCAAACCTAATATGGGAATTCATAAATCGTTATAATGCAATCTTGGGGGTTTTAACTAGAAAGAGATTTCATTAATCAACTTGAGATTAGGAGTTTTTCGCCTTGAGAAAGGGATTAACTTAAATCGGGAATTTCTACGGTCCACATAGCATGAGATTTTATTAAAAGAGGTTGGTTTTTGCTTAAGGGCTTATGGTTGAATCTTTTAACTTGTCAAATCACAAAAACATTCTAGAGGGATTTACATTCAAACACACTTCTATCTCTTGATTTCTTATTCTACAAATTTTACTTCATTTTTACACTTCGATAATTTAGATTCTTTATCAAACAAAAACTCAAAATTGTTAGATTAAATAACAAAAAGACGGTAATTATTAGTACTTATAATCCTCGTGGGAATGACACTCGGTACTCAATAATCTATACTATAAAATGATAGGTGCACTTGCCTACGGTTTTAAAGGTAGCTTTTGAGCCATCAAATATTATCTTGGAGCGGCTTGCGGTGAGAGTGCCTTTAGGGCTCCAAAGTCTTTTAAACATGGCCACGATTTGATCGAAACGATAATCCGTGGCGCAACCAATTTCCCCACCAGGCTTAAGGATCGAGTCAAAATGATCGGAGATAATACCTTCATGGGAAATAGGGGCTTTTTCTTTTGCGTCGAGGAGAGACGAGCATAAAGGGTAGCAATATCCTCATCCATGACCGTCGATAGAACTCGAACGTAAGACCGGAGTAACCGACGCGAGAGAGATGTTTGATGATCCCAAGTTGTCGTTCTTTGGAGAAGCCGAGATCGCAAAACAACCAACAGACAAGAGGGGTTAGAGGAAAGTCGAGGGTGAAAAAGCTAAAAAATAACACAAGCGAGAAAGAAGACAAAAACGGAGCCTGAGAAAAACAGAGTAAAAGAAGAAAACAAAACGAAACGAGTTGTTGGGGAGAAAAGCAAAAAGGAAAAAACAAAGTGAGAGGACAAAGATTCCTAAGAAACCAGAGAATAAATAAAAGCAATTAATGAAGAAGACAAGGAATAAACAAAGAAACGATTAAGAATGTAATCATTAATCGATCATTGGAGGAGCCCCAATGAAGGACAAGACGACTTGAGCCGAAATGACGCTCACGGGTGTTTCAAAGAGAAAACCCTAGGGTGGATCGTCAAATCTTGTTTAGAAGTCAAGAACCACTCGTATCTGTACAATTTAGTTTTTTGTTTGCTTCCCCATCTTCCCTTGTTTGAAAGGTGGAAATTTATATGGAATATTCCTGTTTGGCTTCAAGATATTGTATCTTGTTTAGTTCGTTTTGATTAATAAAAATACAATTTCATTGCGGTAAAAAAATATAAACAAGATATCAATAGTCAATGTGATTACTTATAAGAATTTTTTTTAAGATTTCTTGCCAGCATTTGATTACTTGTGAAATTTTTCCGAAAATACTATATTAACCCATTCTCAATTTTCAATCACTATTTTACTAAGAAAACATCACATCAATCCATATCAATGCACTTTAATTTCACACTATTTATTCATTCTCACTTTTCGAATCACTATTTCACTAAAAATTATCATATCAACTGAGATTGAATTCTAGATAAAATGTAATTATCACGGCTAATGTGATGTCTTTACTCTTTAGTGAAATGATGATTGGATGTGACTGATGATTGAGAAAGTGAGAGTGGTCGAATAATATATTTGCAATATAAAAGTGCAATTATGATAGTTAATATTGGATTGTTTTTAGTGAAAAGGTGATTGATTGTGATTGATGATCGAAAGAAAAGGTGAGAGTGATTGCGAGATGATAGTTAATAAGATATTTATTTAGTGAAGTGGTATTTGAATGTATAGTTGATTAGAAAAAAACGAGAATGTATTTTTTTTTTTAAAAATTACAAGTAATACATGTAGTGGCAAAGAGATTTTCCTAACAGAAAATTTGCAAAACTTGTTTATAAGTAAACATTCCCCGTAATAAAGCTCTCAAATTGGTAGTCTTCATCGACAGCACAAAAGCATGAATAATTTGAAACCTAAATGGAGATTGTGAAAGGCAAATGAGGACTCAAGTCACCACCACAAGTAGGCATCAGTCGTTTTCCTTTTACTAACACACTAATTGGCCTAACCCAAACAAACACTCCAAGGTTTCAACGTATCAAAATAAAACACCATAATTTAATTTTAAAATAATTTTTATTAAACAATAATGAAAAATTACTAATTTTAAATATCATTTATCAATAAATATAACGATTAATATATCTGAACAAAGAAAATCATATTTGAGTTTGATTTGATTGTTTATAGAATCAATCTTTAGTAACTTTCAATTGAATTACTGGAATTAGGGTAAAAATTGATAAATTGTCTGAACAACCAAAAAGATATGTTTAGATAAAATATTACATGTTCGATAAAATATTATTTTTGATTCTTAAAATCTTACTTTTTACACTTAAAATTATTACTTTTTTGGCACGGTGCGATTAATTAGTTTTTGAGTTAGAGCCAGAACTTTAAATATTAGCAAACAAAATATGCATTCAAACTTGATTTATCAGTTAATAAATGAGTTCAAACTAAACTAAAATCAATCTGGAATTGAGTGTGAAATAATTTGATTATTGTTGGAATTAAATTAAAGCAACCCACAAAATTTGACTCCAATCACGTGTTGCCCAATAGCTTGGGGCCCCATGTCTATGACCCACAGCCGCGCTTTCAGTGTTTGACTCTGGCTATACTTCCACATGTTAATACATCAAACACTTGGTGGGGTGGGGGGATTGAGGTGGAGGTCAGGTGGTGGGGTTTACATACAAATTCCACTGCCGAAAGATAATCACAATAAAAGTTTTGTTTTACCATTACAGCTAGCAATAAACTAACTTCACCCCCTCCAAGACCCAACCCCTAATCCCTATCACCCAATCGTACGAGCTCCACCGACCATGTTTTTCTGTTTTTGTTTTTTGTTTTTCTGAATTATGTGTCTGAATTTGTTGAAATATGGCGTGTGATCAATGATTCTGGGGTTTGTGTTGTGTGGATTCATTGCTGGAGGAATTGAGGGATTTTAGGGTTTCAGTACTTTTTAATTTATGGAGAATATAGAGACTTTGTTAGCTGCAGTAGCTCAGACTGCAGGGTTTGACGATGATGAGCCTGTAGTTTCTACTGCACCGAAGCTAGGGTTTGAGAATTCCGAATCTTCATCGATGATTCGGGGAGATATCAGTGGGTCACAGCTGATTGAAGAGGTTTCTGGAGATGCTCGGTCGTCTGCGGTGGTGGACACGCTTTTTGCAGCTCCGACGCCGGCGTTTCCGGCGGTGGGGCGGGTGATCGGCGCCGGAGAAAAGAAGAGGAGAGGACGACCGCCGAGGGGCCAGCTAGCAGTGAACCCACCGCCACCGAAGCGGAAGAAAGTGGAGGATGAAGAGGAGGATGTTTGCTTTATTTGCTTCGATGGGGGTTCTCTGGTGCTTTGCGATCGCAAGTGAGTTTAGTTCTGATGAATTGCTGCTTAAATCTTCATGTTTGTTCAGGATTTAAGTTGTTAGGAGTGCTTCCCTTATTTTGTTGTTAAGGAAACTTTTATTTCACTATCATCTATGAGAGCATTACAGTGTTAAAGGAAGTGTTTTTTGAATGTTATGCTAGGAGCTTTATTTATGTCTTTTTGTTCAAATTGGTATCTTTGGAGTTTCTTTGCTCGTGCATTGAATTTCTCTTTAATTTCGTAGGGGCTGCCCAAAGGCTTATCATCCGGCGTGTATTAAGCGAGACGAAGCATTTTTTAAATCAAAAGCTAAGTGGAATTGCGGTATGTTGCCTTTTCATTTGTAAGAACTTCATGAAGTCTGCTAATTCCCCTTTTGTTGGTTTTTATATAATCAACTTTTGTTTGATTCCTTATATTGCGGTGAAGGTTTAAGTGTTTCGGGGTATTCCATTGTTTCGCAGAACTACATTTGGAAACAGATCTAGTCATGACGCTTTAAATGTTCACTAATTTACGACACATGCGTAAAGCTTTGAATTTTGATGAACGTCTTACCTAATGTGCATTTGTTGCATTGATAACTTATTTTACTAGGTTTCTTGTCCCAACTGTACAGTTCTTTTTCTAATTTGGGCTCGTTTTCTTCTGTCAATTTATTGTCATGCATGCAACTTTTTTCATTTTGTAAATCTTACACTCGTCAACATATGTATAGCCATTATCTGATGAACTATCTGCATGCTGCCTAATTGTGTTACTGGTGTTATTGCTTTCAGGGTGGCACATATGTAGTGTATGTCGGAAGACTTCTCATTATATGTGCTACACTTGCACCTATTCATTGTGCAAGGGATGTACTAAAGATGCAGACTTCGTCTGTGTTAGAGGAAACAAAGGATTTTGCTCGACCTGCATGAAAACTATCATGCTGATTGAAAATAAAGACCAAGCAAACAATGAGTCGGTATGCAAATTGCTTCTTGTCATGTTATTAAATTGAAACAATTGCTCCCCAAACCCTCTGGCTTATATCGAGTAAATTGTTGCTAACGTGTGCTTCAGTTCGAGAAAGACTTCTTTATTTTATTCAATATACATTTGTCCGTTCAACTATTATTTTTAAAAACTTTTCCTTTCACCCTATATTCTAGGGATATCAGCTGGTTTTTGTTCATCGACCAATGTTTTCTGAATGTTTCTCAACTCTTTTATGAATTTTAATGTTATGGCTTAAGGCTGTGTCAATCAGGAAAGTTCGCATTTATGAGGACTTTCACTGTTTTCTTTATTTTGTTTGCTTGTTTGTTTTTTTTTCCGCCTCCCTTTCTGCATTTGATTGTTAATTAATTCTATGTCAAAATAGCCTCTCAGAAGTTTATTTGTTTAAAATACAGATATTGAATTTACTTTTTCTTTAGGATCAAATACCAGATTGAAGCTTTGAGGTTAATAAAATTACAGTTTCTTTCATTCTATTATTTTTTCATTTTTCATTATTGATTTGGAGGTAGACAATCTCTAACTATCTTGTCGGATTACGAGAGCATCTAAGTTGCCATTATGTTCATCTATTGTGGATACACAAATAACTCGCTGATCCTTTTCTGACAATTTGTGTGGTGAGAGAAAAAAAAAAGGCAACTTTCTGACTCTCTGAGGAACCGTTGCTTTAAACCAATTATGTTTATCCATGTCTTCTGTAACCCGCGCGTGACACAGATGCTTTGACATGCAACATGTAGAGGATAGAGGCTTTATTCAGTGAATTATGCAGCTTTTATGTTGAGAACAGACATGATCTCTCGTTCTAGGCTACAAGGTAGAAAGTGTTATTAATCTAAAACATGGACTGGTCACCATTGATTGACATTCTTGAACGCGGTCTTTTGATTATCTATAAAATAATTATAGGGGCTTAACAATTATGAGTTTCAGTTGCAAATTCTGGTGCATTGTTAATGAAAATCTGCTCCAATTTAAGTAGCTTTTCGTAATGGAAAAAATATAAAATAAGAAAATCCTTTGTAATGAAAATCTGGTCCATAATTAAGGCATGCTTTTCATAATAGAAAAAATATGAATAAGAAAATCCTTTGTATTTGGTTTGAATTGTGTTTTTGGCTTAACTTCATCTTGCATGATTTGTAATGCCATCTTTTTTCTGAAGTTCTCCACGTGAAAATTATCGCAGTGGGACCCATACCTTTCGTAAGTATCCAAATATGTAAATAAGAACGGAGCTTGGACTCATACCATTTCCGTCTTTCATCATCAATGCTTTCTGGGCATTTCTTAACCAATATTTGTTGTCCTCATGTTTAACACCTATATGCTTTCCCAATAGGAGCCGAGCTTGGTCATACCATTTGCGTCTTTTTCGTCATCAATGTTTTCTGGGCATGTCTTAACCAATATTTGTTGTCCAAGTCAGTTTTGTTTGGTACCTATATGCTCTCGAGTCTTCCTGTTATCGGACTTCATCCAAACCAATCCAATTGGAGAAGCTTATTAGAGAGTATTGAAATTATCTCGTCATTTGCACGCAGTAGGAGAGCCATATGTTAGTGCTCTGCAGTTAATTTGAATTTGTCCATACTCCATATTTGGAATATGTGGCATCTTCTGCGCACTAATGGGAATAGAGAAGCAGAAAACAGACACGTATGTGGGAGGTTCTGTCATGTAGACCGATATTGCTTGTTGAGATGAATAACTGTAACTCTTTGAGCTGGAAGTCCTCAAAAACATTTGTATAGTAATTACTTCATGATGCAATTCGGTTTTAATTAGAAAGTAATGGAAGTTGTATTCTGGCTTCAAATATCGCTTCCTTGCTTGTGGACATGTATGGAATTTGTAACTTATGCTGATAGTTCTGCTCGGATTAATTTATGCAGATTCAGGTAGATTTTGATGACAAAAGTAGCTGGGAGTATCTCTTCAAGGTGTATTGGGTAATCTTAAAAGAAAAGTTATCATTGACACTGAGTGAGCTCACTCAAGCTAAAAAACCCTGGAAAGGTTTCGCTACCGTAGGTTACAAGCCGCTTTCAGGTAATGTGATTTCTACTGCAGTTAGTGGAGAAGTTCCTATATCATACAGGAGTACAGAACATTTAGAGTTGAATAAGCCCCATGTGGAGATTAGTTCGATACAGAATGATGGGTTAAGGACGGCACAACCAAGCATTGGTAACCATGTGGAAAAACTAAATAATGACAAGGAGGAAGATGCGCCAAGTCACGACAAAGACGCCGTGAAACCAAGCATGGACGAGGTCACTGATGAGACAAGCATTGACAAAGCCACTGAGGTTCCAGGCATCAAGGAAGCCACTGAGGTTCCTGGCATCAAGGAAGCCACTGATGAGCCAATAATTGAGAAAGATCAAGATGATCTGAGCACTGCAAAAGATACTGACAAGCCATGCATCTGCAAAAACACAAACGACAAAGAGTCAGACAAGCCAGGAATTTATAGTAGTACTGAATGGGCAACTAAGGACCTCTTGGAGTTTGTTGCACACATGAAAAATGGCGATACATCTGCTCTATCGCAATTTGATGTTCAACCATTATTGCTTGACTACATAAAGAGAAACAACCTTCGGATCCTCGTCAAAAGAGCCAAATTGTATGTGATCTAAGGCTCAAAAACTTATTTGGAAAGCCACGTGTTGGTCACATTGAAATGTTGAAGCTTCTCGAATTTCACTTTCTCATAAAGGAGGATTCTCCGAAGAATTCTTTTATTCCAGCTGGATTTGTTAGTTCCGTTGCAAGTGATATGGAGGTCGATGAAAACATTTACGGACTGCCAACGCCAGTAAACAGTAAAAACGAAAAACGCGTAAAAAGAGTGAAGAGAGAGCACCCCAGACTAATTTAAATGAATACGCCGCAATTGATGTCTATAACATTAACTTGATCTATTTGCGACGTAATTTGATGGAGAATCTTATTGAAGATCATGAGAACTTCAATAATAAGGTTATTGGGTCTATTGTGAGAATTAGAATATCAAGTAATGATCAGAAGCAAGATGTTTACAGGCTTGTCCAAGTTGTAGGTATAGTGCATATGTTTATGAAATGCATGTTTGAGCTTCTCCCTTTGTTCTTCATATCCTGAATTTGTTTGTACGTAAATAATTCAGGGACTACTAAGGTGGGTGAGCCCTATAAAATTGGCGACAGGACAGCAGATGTCATGCTTGAAGTTTTAAATTTAGACAAGAAAGAAGTTGTATCAATTGATGCCATTTCAAATCAAGAGTTTACTGAGGTACTACAGATACAGAATTCATCAGCTTCTCAACTTATCTCTGATGCTTTTGTTTAAAGTTTAGATGTTTCAAAATATACTTTATGTTCATATTGCAGGATCTTTTTTAATATATTAGGCAAAACTCGTATTTGAATTATAGTAGTGGTAGTAGTACCTGCAGAATATATTTCTGGTATCCTGATCCCTTACTAAGCTCTGAAGGAGTTCTATAATACTTCTATTTTAAATTTTAATGCATTTGTGTTGTTATTGGCTGCTGAATTGTAACCACATAATTTATTTAGTATGTGATCTGTGGTGATCGGTATTGGGCACCTTATTTACTCATAGTAATACTTCTTGCTCTTGACTTTAAGATTGGGATGAATATCTTATTTGAGAAATAGTGCACTTTCTTTCACTTCAAAAAGATCAGCATTGTAAGTACCATTTATTTAAACTTCAAAAACTCCATGTAATTTTTTTTGTTTCCCTAAAATACATATAAATTCTTAGGTATGAATATGTGCTAGGTGAAATTGGATTTTACAATCATAACATTATGATATACATGTATTAATGTGAAATCTTTCGTCCTATCAGTAATGAGGATAATACAAGCAAAACTTATGCACCAGGCAATGTTAGCTCAACTTGATTGCACAACTGTGAATGCCCATTTTTATATATTTCTTTCAATATTCTGTATGGCTCTCTTATAATCTATGTTTGACATTCAGGATGAATGCAGACGGCTACGCCAAAGCATTAGATGCGGGCTTGTGAAACAGTTTACTGTTGTGAGTCCTCTTTGTATCATTGTTTCAGAGTTTGAGCTGAAACTACATACCTTGTATCACTTACTTGTGTTTGGTTGTAGGGTGAGGTACAAAAGAAAGCTATGGCACTCCAACCAGTCAGGGTCAATGATGTGAGTTTTTGTTGGTTCTTATCTGCCTGAATTTTAATTTAGTGATTGATCATCAGATTTCTTTCAAGATTTCAGTTCTCCGACCCCAAAAAGAAAGAAAACAGAGAATCAATATTTTCCCCTCCAATTCTTCTTTTCGTAGATGTTACTGTTATGGTTCTTTTGTTTCTGATATTCTATTATTCTAAAAATAGTGGCTGGAGGCAGAGGTATCACGGTTAAATCATCTAAGAGATCGAGCTAGCGAGAAGGGGCGTAAGAAAGAATATCCTTTGTTTATAAATATCTCATTTATTGAAGCATTGGATGCCCCAAGTTGCAAAATGAAACATATTGCCTTCATGATGGATGAGCTAAAATTCTAAATTTCTGGAACATGAACATGAAATTTTTTGGATTAAAAGTTGAAGCTGCTCTCAAGTCTTAGTTGTTGTTAAATAAACAAAGAAATATATATCTGTACTGTGATTTTTTGACTTGCTGATATCATAACCTGTTCATCAAATTAAGAAAGGTGAGTATTGATATCTTGGTCTATTGGAAGTTGGGCATGAGATGCAGTGGGAGCTATGTTACAATTTCCAGGTGATCTGTATCGTGTGGCAAATCATGAGCCATGTGCTTTTTTGTGCCCTATTTGAGTCATTGAATGACATTTTATTTGACTACTGCGTTGTTTCAACATATGGTGAAGTTGTCAGCAGTATGGATGAGAAATGCTCAAACAACAAATATGGGATTATACTCTGAGTTGTACTTCAATGATTAAATTTAGTCACGTCAATTTAAAATGTAGGAGGGCTGTGGGTGTTTTATAGCCCTTCATTTTCACCATAATAGGAATTTATCCAAAAATAAGATTAGAAATAGTTTGTTTTTCATTTGCCCCACAACTCACAAAATTATGATAATAGACTTTGCACATCTTTCTTAGAGTTCCTTAACAGTTTTCACGCTTAGAGAATGTGTAGACAAATTACAGCTGCTAAAATCACCCGAGGAGCGACGCCGCAGAATTTCTGAAGTTCCAGAGATACATGCTGATGCAAAAATGAATCCAAATTATGAATCAGAAGAAGATACTAGAAGTGGTGGTGACAACAGTAAAAAAGGTACATCTATCGTGGGGCTTTCCCTTCTTGGAAATGTCTTTCTATTATTTATTTTATTTGTATTGTTTCATTAGTTAGGAGTTTGCTGATGCTGCACTTAATTATGCAGATGAATATGTGAGGCCAAGCTACTCAGGGTTTCCTCGGAGTGGAAGGAAGCCCATTTCTCCTAATAAAAAAGGTGATTTTTAAGATAATGAATAGGAGTAGATGGATCCTTTTTCTTCTTTTTTTTTCCTTCTATTTTTTCGTCCTGGAAAATTTAATTTTGAATTACATCTTGCTCAGGCAAGGAAGAAAGATCTATCCAGACACGAAATAGGTTGATAGAGAAAACAGATGCAAGTGGATCAAATAGTTCAGACAACCACATGAACGAAGTCAGTATCACTAACTCAGCTATAAGTGGTATGAATGATCAAGCCACGCAAAGGTCTGGATTAGACACCTTGACTGCAACTGCCTCAGTGGGAAACTCACCGTCTTCTAATATTATAGAAACTGAGAACCTTTGGCATTATCGTGATCCTAATGGTAAGATTCAGGGACCATTTTCCATGATGCAGCTCCGGAAATGGAGTACAACCGGACTATTTCCACCTGATATGAGGATATGGACAAATCATGAACAATACGACTCGTTACTTCTCACTGACGCTCTGAATGGGAAATTCCATTTAGCATCAGAGTTGTCAAATTCAGGGCCACGGGAAGATTGTGCTACTGGGGAAAATGGTGTGAGTGAGGGTACAAATATGAGCGGTAGAGACCAAGATAGTGTTTTGTCTGACAACAATACTGGACCTGTAAGAGCGGATGAGTCTGGCTCGTGGCCACAATGTTGGGATTTGCTTAAGGATAATAATTCTAGTGCTAATGATGTCGAAGCACGTAATTTGCTTCCTTCATCAAGCCCTGAGAAAACAATTGCAGCTCTACCTGATCGAGCCCAAGAGATTGATGATATCTACCATGGTTCACAAAACGGAGAAAAGAATTCAACTGGGCTTACTCAAAACCCGTTGACTACTGGGCTTGAACTTCAAAATCATGCTAGTAATGAGGACCGGGTGGGCCCATCTTCTGAAGAAAATTTGATATCTTTGAATATTGATCTGAGCTCAAATGATCTTGAACCTGGATCTGTTTTCGCACCACCTGATTCAAATAAACAGAGTTGCGATTTAAATGTTTTGGATCTTTCTAGTCCAACCCCAAATACAGCTGAAAATCAGCATTCTGTCTCTTTAGATGTTTCAATGCAAAAGTCAGTTATTTTGGAGCTGCTAAGTCCTACACCAAGATCTAACAATGAAGGTCAGCCAACTGAGACCAAGCAATCTGAGTTTATGAATTTTCCGGTGCCAAATCCAGGCCAAGGTTGGAGTGGTGTACAACTTCCAGAAGTAGCTGATGAGTGGTGTGGATATTCCCCTACACCTGCAAAACCATCTGTCCAGGAATGGGATTCTGCTCTTGCCTCTGCATCTTTATCGAAACCTCCTGAAATTACGAGCGAGAACATTGCTGCCTCGACTTCAGATAATCAACAACTTATGCCTAATTGGCTGTCAATTATAAACGAGCCAATCGAGTTTGATGCTCTGGGCGAGGAATCGGTATCAGATTTATTAGCCGAAGTCGACGCAATGGAATTGCAAGGAACCTTACCGTCACCTACTTCAGCCATGAAGTTTGCTCGGGAATTAATCGAAGATTGTGAAGACGATTGCTTCAGTTCGATGGAGTTCAGTTCCACACACGATCCTCGAAAAAGTGATGCCTTGAGCTCCACCGGGGAGATACAATTGACTCCCCATCCTTCAGTGCCGGGTAATCCGATTGGGGCATCTCCCATCAATGCTTTCGATTCTTTGACGAGGTCAAGTGTACATTCATCGGCAAGTAATGAGGTTGAAACTAACGCTGGTTCAGAATTTCATCCCCCCGCACCGAACATGACTCAAGACATGGTTGGTGGTGCAGCTGTGGGTTCCGGCATGGGATCCGATACTGGGGACCCCGGTTGGGGGACGGTGCAGGGTAATATTAACCTGGTGACGGTGCAGGGTAATGTCAATCTTGTCTTGGGAGGACCTGGTTGGGGAACAAACCCAGGGACAGGCTGGGTAAACCCGAACCTAAATCCCAGTCCTAGAAATGGGAGTCTACCGTGGGATGGTCAACGCAAATATGGTGGTGAAAGGTTTAGTAGCCCTAGAGAATGGGGTTATCAAGGTAGGCCCCCATGGGGTAGGCAACCACCGTATGGAGGTGGAGGATATTCGAGACCTCTTCCGAAAGGGCAACGGGTATGTAAGTTTTACGAGAGTGGTCATTGCAAAAAGGGGGCCTTTTGTGATTACCTACATCCATGATTGGTTAGTTATCCCAACAATTTGTTTTGCTGATAAATCTTTGTATGATTAGTTACCGGAGTAATTTTTTTAGGTGTAGATTTGTAGTATGCGTTGGTTTAACAAAAAAGTTTATTGGCCTATATAGTGAGCAACTCGAAAACACTTTAGTAGTAATTACTTAAGGTCATTTACAAACCGAAATGTTATTCAAGCCGTGTATTATTTCTGCTGACAGCCATTGTCCAACTTTTCCTGCGAAGCCAATGAAGTTCGTTCGATCGACACTGCTTCACAACTGCCATTTATGAGGTTCTTGTGAAGACAATGAGGATGAAGAATCGTAAAAGTCGATCTACAAGGTGAGACTCTTTGTATCCTTTGTTATCAGATAGGTAGAGTAGCTAAATGGGACTTTTGTAATATGCTACCTGTTTCTACCATTGTTGAGTCAGAACAGAAAATATGTGGTTTCTTCTAATGCAAGGATTTGCGAGGGCTTTGAAGCAGAGAATGAATGGCTGCTGAAAGGCCAATCTGGAGGCCTAAGGCTAGGCTTATGTATAATACTTTATTTGACTCAGATTATTATAGAAGAGACCATGGAGTATATAGATTGCTAATAGTAGCACCAGAGTTGGTGTTGAGATGTTGAAGCTAATGAGTTTGCGCTAAAGCTTTTGCCCTTTGAAGAATTCATTAATTTTAGGGATAATGGTATTATCCATGCTACACTAGGTGTAGTACACTTGGTGCATGGATGCATAACAAGTGTCCCATTTTTTACATGGATAGATATCAAGTGTTAATTTATAGGTAGTGGGATACTTGTATAATAGATCTACATCAAGTGTATGTACACCGGTATATCATCTACAAGACCAGAGATAATTACAAAAACTACCCCAGAGGGCTAAGTACAAAAAAATTCCTTGAGGTTTGATTATTTATTATACTTTACCCTCTCTATAAGCAAAAACATTTCAAACATTCCATTTATATTAATTGCAATATTTTTACAAATATTGCAACTACCTCCTTACTTTTAACAGAGAATTAAACTTCAAATAGGGTTTTTTGTAATTTTCAAACATCTTGGGTTTTTTTGTGAAATCAATTGAAACATCGGGGGTAGTTTTTGTAGTTATACCTTACTTTTAGAGATTGTCGAGAGGGGAAAAAAGCAATATTGGCTAATGTTTGGAAATTAATATTTCGTGAAAAGCCAGTTTTACATGGGTTTTCCAATAAAATGGTAATTATGTAGAAATACATATATTTTGATTATGCATAAGTTTGAGGGTCAAAATATAAGAAACTTACTTTTATGTGTTTATAAAAAAATAACAGAAGCTTATATAGAGAAACAGGTATTTGTGTCTTACTTTCAGATCATTATAATGATAATAATAATATTCTAAAAATATAATATTCTCAAATGTTAAATTCTATTTTTGCCATTTCTTAATTTAAATTCTAAATTATACTTCCAATCGGAAGCTGAAAATCAGCTCCAACATTACTTTTCAATTATTTTTCATGTATCCATTATGTATTATGAAAATTCATAAATTACCATATGGTAGAAATTAAAAAATAACGAGCATGGGTAGTAAAAGATATAAAAAAAGAGAAAAAAAGTACCTTACATTTGTTAATAAAATGACATTCATACTCTTCTAGCACTAGCATGTTTGTTTGATATTTGGATTATTTCTCTCTCTTTCACCTATCTTTATGCATCCTCTTACTATTTCTTTCAAACTTTTTTAAAAAATCGAACCTGTATTTTTTGTTTTTAAATATGTAATATGGGAGTTGAATTATAGATATCAAAACGAGGATTAATTTGATATATTATACATGCAAAATGGATTTAAAACGAAAAAATTATGTGAATTCAAAGTTTTTTGGAAAAAAAAATAACTGAGTTATAATAAGTGAAGAATCGAATCTTGTGATAAAGAATTGGGTTTTTCACACCCCAAAATGACTAAAAAAGATGTGTTTGAAAAAGATAGCTAAAAAAACATATTGGTTTTGATGGAATTGGCTAAAAAAAACACCGACTGAAAACTTTATCATAGTAAAAAGTTGATCCTATGTAGTATGTATTCCTTCCTATACATGCATAAAAAAACAAACATCACACGTATATCTTATACGACGCAGTATAGCCTCGCCAGTTGCCGGCTTGCCGCTTCCTTTACTTCCAACCGTCAAAAGAAGGAAAAACAAGAACAACGAAGACTGAGAAAATAGTCTCAGCAATTCTTCACAAGATCCCCCAGTATATCTCATAGTTTTCGATGAATTGCCTGAATGTATCGGTTCTAATTTCCATAATGCAAATTTGATTCGTTTTACTTTACTGATCTGAACTATTAAAAACGAGCAGAAGAAAAGATATGTCATCATCAACGTCGATGCTGACGGCGACGCAGAAGTACGCCGCGGGAGCACTGTTTGCGCTAGCCCTGCACCAGGCTCAGATCCACCAGACGACCCCTTTGGGCTTTCCCTCCCACCAAGTCGACGACGACGACCCGTCGGAGGAACGCGTCAGTAGTAGCAGTAGTAGTGACGCCATCTCCGATGATCCCCATCTGTGGGTCCACCCATCCTCGGATCTTCTTCGTCCGGTCTTCAAGTACTGATCGTTCCTCCTTTTTGTGTGTGCTCGTGCAATATGTGAACGAGAGATGATTTTTGGTGTGTAATTATAGGTTTCTAGAAATTGATAGCAGAGCGTGGGATGGACTGGAGGAAACTGTGGCATATTCACCTGCCAAGCATCATGTTGGAGCTGTTAGTTCTCAATTTTGTCTTCTCATTTAATTTATATTTTGAAGTTTTTGATGGAACACTTTTTTCTTTTTTCCTTCAAGAACTTGGTTCTTCAGCTAATACATATGTGGTGATGCATGCGGTGGAATGTAGATTATCGCATTCTTTTGGGGAGTAAATGCTAACATTTTTTTTTAAATTGGTGGAAAATGGTCTATGTGAAATGCGGGTTCAATTAGTTGACAAACTTAATTTAAAGATATATTTTCCTAATCTATGGGGAAGTTTTCTTATTACAAGTTCTTGGTCTCACAAAATTCTCCATGAAATTTGTTTGGATGGTGTTTTAGAAAGTCCAAGTCCATGTAAGTGTTTAATGGTATCAGAATCACCAACGTTTTTGATGAATGATTGTGTATTCTTATTCAGAACTATTTCTTTATTTTGAGCATGTTAAAATTTGAGATAGGAAAATCAAAGTGTGCCTCATTAAAATTTAGTATCTTATTTTTGGGAGGAATACTGTTTTCTGAAAGGTCATACCAATTCACAAGCTTGGGGACCAGCACATATTTGTGATTAATCTAGCCTTTGCAC
Source organism: Rehmannia glutinosa (assembly GCA_016081115.2). Classification (NCBI taxonomy): domain Eukaryota; kingdom Viridiplantae; phylum Streptophyta; class Magnoliopsida; order Lamiales; family Orobanchaceae; genus Rehmannia; species Rehmannia glutinosa. The sequence continues at coordinate 100,288 of JABTTQ020002144.1, read as the reverse complement.
AATATCATAAACATCTATATTTGTAATCGCCCTTTTTGAGTTGTGTTGGAAATCTGAGGCTATGTGAATGTACGTTAACATGCATAGTTGCTAATGTAACAACCAAATTTATCGGATTTTCTATCAAGTGCTGAGGATCTATGGCAACATGAATGAATACAATTTCTAATGTTGAAAACATTAGTCTGTCATCAGTTTTTAAGGTTACTCGCCGAGGACTCTAGCGACATATCTGCAGAAGCTGCTGATCAGGAACTGGCTTTGTCGAATAGTATAGAGGCTTTATCTATGAGCATGGAAAAGACTCCTGATGATTATCAGTCCAAAAAGGAAAAGCAACGTGAATATGAGCATGCTTGTCGGGAGAAGTTTTCAACCCCTGATAAGACGCTAGACTCGAAATCTGAAGAGAATAATATGCCTAATAATTCTCAGCAGGAAACAAATGCTATTACATCTATTGTTGAGGAAGCCCATGTAGAATCCATATGTGAATCTGATGGGAAACCACTGGAAGAGGTAACAATGCTTAGTTACCCAAGGAAAGTGACGGTTCTATATGAGCTTCTTTCAGCTTGTCTAGCTGATACCCCTGAAGACAAGAAGAAATCTACCAGGCAAAGAAAGGGTTATGACGCCAGACATCGTGTGGCATTGAGGTTGCTAGCTACCTGGTTTGATGTCAAGTGGACAAAAATGGTATGTTTTCACACTTGCTAACTTTTTGAATTTGTTTGGCTTTATGCCATGCATGTGTTCTCAGTTTGTCTTTAGGATATTTTGTAGCAACGGGAGCTTTTGTGGGACATTATTAACTGTTATAGATAGAGTTCGCAGTGGTTTGCATCATCGATAAGGTATACTGGAATTAGCCAAGGAATACGATGTATAGTAATAACACCTTGGGGCTGAAGATTAAAGAGAAGATGTTGTGCATCCTCATGCAGCAGCACATTCTTCTCTATCTTGTCCGCTGAGTTCTTAGTATATCTCTAGAACTATATGATATTTTTGCATATGTGCAAACACTTGTTCAAACACAAATTAAAGAAATATATGTGAGGTAGTTATAATCTGTAAAAGTTGCTACAAACTGATAGAATTTCCGGAAGGCTTGCTAATTGGAGAGAAAACATCTCATGCAGAGGATGATCAGTGCAAGCATGGGGATGATTCAACATATGAGGAGGAATTTATGAATTTTCGGTTGTTCTTTGCACTAAAGTGGGGAATGCATTTTTAGTCCCCTTGTCATGCTTCTGGGAGTAAACAAAATATGATTTTAATGTTGAATACTCTCCCTGAGTAATCACATCTTGATGATGCTTCCCCATCCAAGGCACTTAGGCACTTACTCATCTTCTCAGATGTGCTTGTGGTTTGGTCTTAGAGTCTCTCTTTTTACTACCCATGCGGCTATGTCTGGAGGAAAGTTAACATGCACTTTCGAATTTAGTCTTCTGAAATTTGACCTCACACCTAATGCATGTCTATTCTTATTAGCTCCAAGCTTAACAATCAGTTGCTGTTGATAAGGTCTTTGCTTTACTAATTTTCTGTGAACTTTCGTATGGATATGACTTTGGATCCCTTTGCATAATTTCCACTATTTCCTTGTCAAAACAAATAATCTTTTGTAGGAATCAATTGAAACAATGATTGCTTGTTCTGCAATGGCTCTTTTAAAAGAGGAGGAATCCAAAGAAGTAGCCCGGACTCCTGAAAGCTCATGGGCTAAGTGGAAACGCGGTGGTATCATAGGTGCTGCTGCATTAACTGGCGGGACCTTGATGGCAGTCACTGGAGGTGTGTCATCTTTACTATTCTTAATTGTTTTACATTTTTGGGTATCACTGAAAAAGGTTCTTGCAACTTTTTCATAGCAGGCAAGTTTTCCATAGGAAGTTGTAAATTTGGGTATAGGGTTTATTTGCAATTCATTGTAGAACAGGTTTAGCTGCTCCAGCAATTGCGGCTGGATTCGGTGCTTTAGCTCCTACATTAGGGACCATCATCCCTGTTATCGGAGCAAGTGGGTTTGCTGCTGTTGCTAGTGCTGCTGGAAGTGTTGCAGGTTCTGTTGCAGTTGCAGCTTCTTTTGGTGGTAGGTATAAGATGCATATTAGGATATTTAATATATGAATCCACTGCAATGGGAATTAATTTCTAAGTTAGATTGTTTCAGGGTGCATATGTAGCTATTTCTTCCTCTATGCCTTGCTTGCTTTTAATCTCTGCATTTGCAGATATTTGCGTATTTGCTTATTTTGTTTATCCATCTCATATCTTGCTGATTTCAATTGAACCAGCTGCTGGAGCTGGACTTACAGGGAGCAAAATGGCTAGGAGAGTCGGAGATGTTGATGAATTCGAGTTCAAAGCTATAGGGGAAAACCATAACCAAGGAGTGAGTTCTTTAGCGTTCCATAAATCAAGAAGTAAAAGAAAAGAAAGAAAAGCGCTTCGAATGAATTCGATACTGCTGTGCCTTCAATGTGTCCCTTTTCCTCATTATGATTTTGTTGTCAGCGACTAGGGGTTGAGATCTCAGTATCGGGATTTGTTTTTGAGGAAGAAGATTTCGTAAAACCTTGGGAAGGACAATATGACAACTTGGAAAGGTAGACCACCTTCTCCCAATATTTTCTCATTTTTTTAAGTGATTGTAAAGATCCCATCTTGTACCTTTTGACTCAAATTTCACCTTGCAGTAGTGGTTCGTTAAAAAAAAATTCACATGCCTCTATTTTCTTTCTTATTCCTTGGGTCCTGTCCTGATAACAAAACTTAATTGCTTCTCCACTGTATACAAAATAAAAAATGGACGTAACGCAATATTTTAGGATTCTGTTGCGTCATGTTTTCACTGCACATGATGGTATAGGTTAGAATGTTCTCCTGAACTTGTTGCATGATGTTGATATTCCTTTTAACTTGCAATACATTCTTTTTTTAATAAAAAAAAATTTCTTTAGGTATGTTTTGAAGTGGGAGTCCAAGAATCTAATTGCTGTAAGCACTGCCATTCAAGACTGGCTTACTTCAAGTAAGTGATTTTTTCTGCAGCTGAACATGAAGCATTAATAGCTATATTCCCTGGAGATTGCTCAATGACATGAACATGATCACTTCTTGCTGCAGGTATTGCTATGGGAATGATGAAACAAGGTGCCATGATGACTGTACTAAGCAGTCTTTTGACGGCACTGGCTTGGCCAGCTACATTATTTGTTCTTACAGATTTTATTGACAGCAAATGGACAGTTGCTGTGAACAGGTTTCCTTCTTACTTTACTGTCTGAAATGTACTTATGATGGGAATGGAAAAAAACTTTTCGCAGTTTAATATTTTTACAACCTGAATGTACTCAGATCTGCTATATCTGGGTAACTGGGTTATTTAATTCATAATTAAGTTATATGTTGGAAAACAAGTTGTGCTGACATGGTTTTCTACATTAATTTTCCTTTTTCTTGGTTGGGGGATGAGATGGAGCGGATCTTAGTAGCTCAACTTTTAGCATTTAGTGGAGTCATATATGGGTGGTCCCACCTTGCTATTTCTTATAAATATTTTGTGCATAGCAAGGATAACATGTTTCTCTTCTGCCATTGTGATCCTTGTTCAGAATTCTTTTACGAGGGGTCAATACTTTTGTAGGTCTGATAAGGCAGGAAAACTGCTTGCTGAAGTATTACTGAAGGGGCTGCAAGGGCAGAGGTATACCAACTTAGAGAATTAATTGTAAAATGTCATTCAATTCCACTCCAAGATGTTGACGTCTTACATATTTTTCGATCTTAATTCGCTCCACGAATTTTCCAGGCCTGTGACACTTATAGGTTTCTCACTTGGAGCAAGGGTGATTTTCAGGTGCCTCCAGGTTCTGTCTGAAAGTGAGAGTAATGGTAAGCTTTACCCTTTTGATTAGGATTGCAAGCAAAAGTAGAATGTTTTTTTTAAAATTTTTCCCCTTTTATTTCAATATTGATTCATTGAATGTGATTTGAGCTATCTATGCTAACTTCAGATTCATACTCGGATATCCAATAGCTTTCTAGTTATATGTTCAAGACGAGTTGCCATACTTTGTCACATTTTGGGTTAATCTGGCTTGGAGAACCTTGCAAATAAGACTTCCTATTATTATGATCTATTACTAAACACTAGACACTGTCGCTAGGACAGATTTAATCTCTCAATTTCATGACTTTTTAATCCAGCTATTCTCTAGTGATTCTTCTTTTAAACATCCTCATTTGTTGAACTGCAGGCACCCTTCTGTTTATTTTTGTTTGTAGGTTTGGTATTTGATTTTATTTTAGCTTTTTTTTGGTGGGGAGTGGGGTTTGGGGTTGGTACAAGTTTAATGTTCTGCAGAACTGATTCTCTTTTTCGAATTTCACCAGCTGGACTTGTGGAAAGGGTTGTTCTTCTTGGAGCTCCCATAGCAATAAAAGATATGAATTGGGAAGCAACAAGAAAGGTAGCTGTAGACTACCTCTTTTACTGATCAAGTTTTACATATCTCTATTAATGCCTCAATGTAGTCTGAAATTAAAGGTATGTGCAGGTGGTGGCTGGGAGATATGTGAATGCATATTCTACAAATGATTGGATGCTTGGAATTGCATTTCGTGCTAAGTATGCAACTCTTAGAATTTGGATTATTTGGGTGACAATTGGGCTTATTTGAGTTGAAATTGTGCTCTTAGTTTCACTGATGCTATTATCTTGAAATGAGAATAGAATTATCTTTTTGTGCTTTTCGTTTAAATATTGTTGATGTTTTATTTGATGTTGCCGCACCATATGTTTTTACAGTCTTCTCACCCAAGGATTGGCGGGTATTCAACCAGTTGATGTCCCCGGCATTGAAAATGTATGTCATTTCCAACGCTGCTTAGTTATATATATATATATATATATATATATATATATATATATAGAGAGAGAGAGAGAGAGAGAGAGAGAGAGAGAGAGAGAGAGAGAGAGAGAGAGGCATAATTACACCTTCTGGAATCTGATTACAAGAAAACCCAATTATCTTTAAAACTACAAATACTCCGTTGAAGTATTACAAACACCCCGTTGAAGTTTGTATTTCCGTAACAAATACCCCCTATTGAAGATGCAATTTGTAATATGGCAATATCAAGGGGGTATTTCTAAGTTTGAAAGATAGCTGGATTTTATGTAATTTGAGTGAACTTAATTTTGTAATTAACCTATTTATAATTGTCCAATTATCTGTTAACAGGTTGACGTAACTGAAGTTATCGAGGGTCACTCCTCGTATCTGTGGAGAACCCAACAGATCCTAGAACAGCTTGAGTTGGATACTTATTATCCTGTTTTCAACCGTAGAGTCGTCAAATCATAGTATGGATGATCACTTTACACCTTTGTGCGAAATCAAAGGAAAGGGTAATTTCGGAAATTTGAAGGTGTACTCTGCATTTTTAACCGAGGAAGTTCCATCAGTTGCAGCTTGTTGCTATCCGCATTTCAATTTTAGCATTGTCTGTTTCTTGCATAAACATGGAAACCCGTGATACTTGAACGTCTTCGTGAGGAATGACTGTAAGTACAATGGAGGATGCACATTCTGAGTTCAGTAAGTCGCAAATGTTCGAGTAATCTGTTATCGAGCGTTCTTTCTCTGGCTTAATTGTCTTCAAATTTAGATGTGTATGTTTTGCTCATGTTGTAGATGAATGTTAATAAGGTCCCTTTACATTTTCAGGTACATAAAGCATAGTATTAGCTGAAACTATCGTAAGACAATTTCGGTACAGAAAATGTTTATTGGACAATAAAGGGATAACAAGAGCTACACCTGAGGTTTGGGTTGGTTACAAAAAAAACCCATCTATATTTGAAAAAATTACAAATAACTTTATATTTGATTATATGTTAAATGTAAGGGGGTAATTGTAATGTTTTTACGAGGGGGTGTTTGAAATGTTTGTGCTTAGGAAGGGGTAAAATGTAATACAAATTCAAGAATTGAGGGATATTTTGTAATTTTTTAAATAACTTATGTTTTTTTTTTTTGTGTGTGTGTGATTAACCCAAACCTCAGTTTTTTCTTTTTAAATTATCAGGACAATAAATGTTTGATTAGTTTTGCTAAACTGTACTTCTTTTCTTATTGTCAAGTTTTTGATGGATCATCTGCAATGAGAATACAAGGTTGCGATTGCCTCTCAATCCCCCCACCCAAAAAAAAAAAAAAAATCATCTTTGAGCGAAAAAACGTTAAATGTGTGATTGTTTGTGGAAAAAAAATTGAAAAAAGCTCATTTGTTTTCAAATTTAAGCTCTCTCATTTCCCAATAGGCAACCATATTATTTAATTTTTTCTCTCCCTCCTATTCATATAAAGAATTTAAATATGTTTAATTTGTCATCACTTTTATTATTTTTATCTCAATCATGATTAAAAAAGTATATAATGAGACCTCTATTGCATTTTTTTTTTTGGGTATTATAGTTTACACTATTATTTAAAAAAAAAAAATCACAAACAATCAACATCTCCAAAAGATTCCTTATCACGCCAACACAATCATTATTTTTCTCTATACATCTAATTCTCACTTTTAAAAAGTATTTTAACCCTATTTGCTCAAAAAATGAAAGTGGGCGGACAGAAGAACAATAAATCACAACAACTATGTTGTGATTTTGATTTAAATTCTGGCTTTCAAGCATTTTAATCATTCTGGATACTAATAGGAAAATGAGGCAGACAAAATAAAAATAAATAGCTATTTTTGGAGGCCTTATTTTAAACTTTTCATGCATATGCTGGAATTCAATTTAATGTGCACTTTAGATCATCTATTTTAATAATGTGTTAATAACTTATATCTAATTATTTTGTATATGTATAAATATATTACGTTCATATTTAAATAATAGTTTACATATAACAATTAAATGATTTTTTTGGATAACAATTAAATGGTATTAAGGACCTTGAAATTTTCTTGCCAAAAAAAAAAAAACAGAAAACAGGAAAATAAAATCTAATGTGTGAAGCCATGGAAGAAAACACAATAAAATAATAAAAAAATTACTCACACTTATTATAAGAGCTTGACAAAAACTCATATTGGATGGTCTTACGGGTCAAAATCCGTAAGACGGATCCTAAACACATAGCCATTGGGCATTGGCATAGGCGGTGGTAGTTTTGTAATATTCCGGAATGGTGGTATTTTTGTAATATTTATGCGCTGATATATGTCACTTTCGACTCGAAAAGTATTGTATGTTGAACCAAAAACTATTATCCACTTTGAATAATTCGCACAATTCCTGGTAAAATTCAATGTCTCTTTGTTTATCTCTCTTGTTTTTTTTTTAATTATTTCTCGTTTGACTTCTCATAGAATCTGCATTATAATATAACTCATTTTTCACATACTGATGAAGAAAAGCAACAAGATTTCAGTAAGTCGTATTTATTTTTCATTTTTCGTGTTTTCTTTTTTTTTTCCCGATTGTGATTTGGGTGTGATTCGTGGTAGTTGAAATAGATATGTTTTTGATATGTTTTTGGTAAAAAGTATTATATGCTGGACAAAAAAATATTACATGTTTAAGTAAGAAGTAGCTGAAAAAGTATTACACATTGAAGAATATTACAATTTGAATTGAAACGTATTGCGGTTTTATGTGAAAAGTATTATACATTCAAGTGAGAAGTATTACATGTTGAACTAAAAAATATTTCAATTTTAAATGAAAAGTTGTACACGTTTAAGTGAAACGTATTACAGTTAAAGTACACGTTTAAGAGAAAAAATATTACACGTTTAATATAATATTAAACGTTGAACTAAAAAGTATTACACATTGAACAAAAAAATATCACTTTTTTCTTAGAATCATGTCAATTTTCTCGCCATGAGCTACTATGTGGAGTCACTACACATTTCTATTTTAGCACCATATTTAATATAATGTGTAATGTCCAGCTTTGAATCACCATCTTTTATCGTTTATGTTATTAGAACTATTAATAATATAAAAATATATATTATTATCTAATTAACTATCATCAATGCAATAATTATTTTTATTTTATACCCATATATTTATTATGTCAATGATATATTGGACCTCTATCATAGCAATTCAATTAGAATTTATTTTTAATTCCAACCTCTTATTTTATTTTTAGGGTCTAACTCAATATTTAAGCCTTAAAATTGAGTAAACTCAGACCTATTTAGTTTAGTTAACTTGACAGAATCAGTTTTAGCTTAATCTCCTTCAAAACCACCAGCAGTCTTTTGGTACATTCCATTAATTCACGTGTAATTAGCAGTTCTTTTCCATTACACCATTTCTCAATCGTGATCATCAGTTTTATGCTAACTTCCCACCACCTTGAGAGGTTGAAACTAGTTTTTGCATGCAGTTGCATCTACTCATCTATAAAACAAAGTCAAAGGGCTACTAGTATTTTAAGGGAAGTTCGGATAAAAATTTGGAGAAAAGGTAAAGCTCCACTTTTCAATTTCACAGTCATTCACCACCTTCTCTTATCACCTTTTTTCTTTTATTATTCATCTTCCATTACCATTGCCAACTCCCTTAAGCTTATACTCAGCCGGAAAAAAAAAGAAGAGAAAAGCATGAACAGTAAGATCCAGCCCCAACATCGCCGGCAGAAATCACCAGACAGCCTTGTCATGCTCGTTGCGCTATTGACCGTCGCTACATCCCCACATCTCAGCCACGCTGCTGTTAGCCGGCGTGTGCGAGTGTGTGGTAGTGATGGGATACGAGTTGGGGTGTTCGACAAACGAAATGAAGGAGATGGAAAGAGATGAGGGATTTGAAGAATTATTTGGAAGTTTGACTTTAATATATGTTAAGCCTTGGCCAGTTGAAGAAACCAAAATTTTCATTTCTCGAACCACATTCTTATTTTCATGTTCCTTCAAATCATAATCCCCAACACTATTATTCATATATTTCTTTTGAAACCATTCAGATTACTATTTTTCTTAATCAACAGTATATAAGTAGAAAATTGATAAAAGTATGTCAAATTTTGTAGGAGTCAAGGAGCACATAAATTAGGACATCTGCATTTTTACATACGTTTTGGCGCATAATTTCTACTTTAAGGTAGAGATTTTATTTCTATGCACTTGTCTTATTTAAATGCTACATGTTATATTTAACTACAAATTAGTTATAATATGGCATGGTATGACAAGACAATTAGCCTTCGGACTGACCTCTCCTGGAGTAATCCACGTTAAACATATAGACAATATTTCGTGGAGCAATCCACGTTAAACAGGTTATGGAGATATCCAAGTTAAACAAGATACATGCTACTTTCTAATTATTTTACATCATGTGTAATTGCTAGACAACTTCTTCCCCTTTAAGTTTGTCACTCACCCCATGCTAAATAATTTTGTAGGTTGACATAATTGGTATTGTACCAGAGGTGGACGTTAAACTATATATAGAACTCTCGAATCAAAAAAAATGTTGCTTCATAAATGTTTATAGTGCGTCCTCCTCTCGTTAAGAGACTTGTCATCCCCTAGGGTTTTCGGTTAGGGTTACGTCCCGTCGGTCACCTCTACCGAGAGGATCTCTTTTCTCTTCTTGTTCTCTATCGTCTCTTGTCTTCTTTTTCTTCCCTGTTTGATATATCTCCAGTTCTCAGGACTCTGATGGCCTAGGCTTAGGGTTTTGATTCTCTTGATTTAGCTTTTGTTTCTTTCGTCGCCTTCATTGTGTCTTGCACCGTCTGTCCCACCGATCTGGGTCGTGTAGTTGTGGTTAGGGGCAAGCGCACAGATCCAGCGGTTATTTCCTCCGGTGCTTAGGTTTTATTAGGGCTTTGTTTATTTTTTCTGTCTTTTATTGCAAGGTTTTGATGTGTGGCTCCAGATCTTAATTGGCCTCGAGGAGTATAGAAATTGGCAGCATGGATGATCTATCAGAGAATGCAAAACAAATTCTTGATTTGGATGACACAGATGGGGATACTCGGGAACATAACCACTGCCAATCTCACTGTCTAGTCGACAAACTCTACACGGATAAGAGTTGGAAATTATTCTACCTTATGGAAGTGATTAAGAAAGCGTGGAAATCGAAGGAGGAGATCATAGCACGCGAATGGGGCGAGAATCTGATACTTTTTCGATTTGACATGGGTGCTAAATAATCAACCGTGACATTATGACGGGGGCCTTTTTGTACTAAAGGAATTACACGCAAATGAGCAGCCATCTACCATCATGATCAACCAAGCAGCATTTTGGGTGAGAGTGTATGACGTCCCCATCGCGTGTATGAACCCTACAACTGCAAAATCGATTGCGGGGAGGCTGGGAGACCTCTGTACTCTTGATCACTCGACAGAAGGGATGTTCGGAAAATTTCTGCATTTTAAAGTACATATTTATATAACCAAACCGCTTCAAAGGACGCTGACAATCAGAATTAAAGGAAACCAGCTTACTTTACCGATCAAGTATGAGGCTTTGCCTATTTATTGTTTTTGTTGCGAGCTTATCGGACATTTCTTTTGAAACTGTGAATTATACAACCGGAATGAGTGCATGGACACAACAAGCATGAAATACGGCCCTTGGAGCATCATCCAGTCGGGATATTCCCGGAGCAGCTCAATCATCGACAACCCAAAATTTTTTTGGCCGCACTCCCCACAACCCAACAGCCCGCCCAACCTATGAATCCCAAATGACACGAACCCAGATCCCCAACCCCCATATCCCAACCTCCAAACAAATCCAAAGCCACGAAAGAGACAACCCCGAACAAGTAGCAACTAACGACCCCAACCTATCCCCTTTAAATGCACAAATTTAGACGCTCTCTTCAATCCTTATCTATCATACCCGGACCCGACCAACGCAACTCACCACAAAGCACCCTTCAAAAACCTGATAATGAAATTCACCCCCCACACATCTCTTAAATTCCTCTATCGATAAATTAGACCTCAACATTTGTGCACCCACCAATCCTGACCCTCCAACCCACCATACCAAACAAATAGCATACAACTCACCATCCAATGCTTCCCACACAAATAGTTGCTCCAAAACTAATGACAACAGCCTTGATTCCAACTCCACCACAACTCTACCCCACACAAACCCCCTACCACAAATACCTCGACGCCCACCTCCCACTCTCAAACAAAAACCAAACCCGAACCCAAAAAACAAAAAACCTGGACCCGCCTCAAACACAAGCTAACACCACCACCATCTCAATCCCTCATACCATCTAAAAGACCCACCCCTAACAAACTACCCTCGAACTTGGAATTGAACCCATCCCTGGCGAAAAAGCAAAAGGAAAATGATTGTTATGACAACTACGGTACATCTATCTCAGCAGCGGAGGTTGCGGGATAGCAACCCCGCCGAGAACAATGAGTTCCCTGAGTTGGAACTGTCGGGGGCTTGGGAACCCACCGACAGTTAGTGCGCTTAATAAGAATTGTTAAATCCGAAGATCCCAGTTTTGTGTTCCTCATGGAAACAAAACTATCACAAGAAGAAATCTGCAATATTGGTTTGAAGTCTGGTTTTGAAGGAAATTATAGTGTTGTTAGGAATTTTATTGTTTAGATTTTGATGAATGCCATGTAAAACTTAGAATAGAAAGTTGGCTCCCCAATTCTTGCTTTGAAATGTATTGTAACAATTAGAGCCGCCAAGGAGTTAAGTCACTACGCTCCAACTTGCAAGAAGACAACCGAAGGCTTGAAGGAAAACTTCTGTGAGACAACAGTACAACAAAGAAGAGCAGACAGAACTCGATCAAGAAGAAGCAAAGATGCGGTGAGTGAAACATCACCAAGTCAACTCAAGAGAAGCCAAGTCTCAAGATGAAGTGACAAAGAGTCATCCATGATTGGAAGTGACTCTAAGTCACCTGGGGAAAGCGAGGAAATGCGGTCAAGTCGAGATAACTCGAAAAGGAACCGTTGTACTTAAATCAAGAGATTTACTTAAACAAGTAATATCTCCATACTACCTTTCTTGGAGTGCTCAATTCGCGTGCAAAGAAATGAACCAATGGGAAGCACTACACCGTGTCGAACTCGAAAAAGGTGATAAAACATTTCATACGAGGAAATGGCAATTCCAAGAAGTGCAAACCAACGATCGTGCAAAGTGATTTTCAAAAATGAGCCTATCTCTTCAACGGGCAAATTTTTGAAAGTTCACTATAAAAGGCCGAGGAGTTTGATTGAGAAAAATATATGATGCGTGGATGACACACACGTGAGATATACAAGCTTATCAAAATTGAAATATTCTCAATCCTCAAGCCTACATCTCGAAGTACATCAATCCAACACTTACCCGTGAAGGAAAGAGAACTTCAATCGTTGAAGAGGAAACTATCGAAAACAAGGGGTCTACATTCCAAGAAGGATCGTAGAAAGGTTCAAGGCGTCAACCAAGTCTTAAGCGTTTGGAGGGCTTCGTGATCAAATCCAAAGTGCTTGAGCAAGTGAGTCAGTAGTAGCAAAGCGCAAAATGCCTGTGAAGAAGCTGAGTCGTCGAGAAGCCACCGAGTGATCAAGGCGTCTCCGATCGAGTCCCAAGGATCAAGTCGGCCGATCAAGACTTGTATCCGGATCATTTACCACTTTGTAAACCGATCATTACTTAGTGGATTCCTCCGGGAGTTGGAGAAGAGAGGAGTAGAAGAATTACCCCATCTTCGAACCTCTATAAAAACTTTATCTTTGTGTCATTTACATTTCAAAGACTTAAATTTCTGCACTTTTAATTGCTTATATCTGTGATAAATTTGCTATCCATTTGATAATCTATAAACTAAATCAAGTCAGAAAAACTTGCTTAATCAAACTTAAGGGTGTTAAGTCTTCCAATAAAACAAAACCACAAACAGAAAGTGAAATTATAGCCAGAATGGAGTTACTCTATTAATGCTCGGTGAGTCATTGAGAGATTAACTCTCTTGAGGGACTAATTCGATTTATCCATCAAGGACACAAAAAAGAACTCAGTAGATTTAAAAGGCCTAAATCGAAAATTTGGTAAGGTTTATTCAACCCCCCTTCTAAACCTTACACTTACACCCCTTGGGACCTACAAGTGGTATCGGAGCGGTTGGTTCATTGAACCCTCCGCACCAGTTCTTCGAACTAGATCTCCAAACTTTTCAAAAAGTCTGCTTTAGTACTTAATCTTTCAAAACTCTTTTCTATCATTAAAAATTATTATCATGGAAGCAAATCTAACACGCATTCCTATGTTCACTATTGAAGAATTTGATGATTGGAAAATTCGTATGCGAGCTCATCTATCAAAGATTACATGATGAGATGTGGATAGTGATAGAAGATGGGCCTCTGCAAATATTAAAGGTGAACACAAATGTCGAAGAGTTGCGGTGAAGGGGAAGAAGATCAAAGACCCGCACTACCATCATGTTGAAAAACCAAGAACTGAGTGGACAAATGATGACAAAAAGATACAACCTGACAATGTAGCCAGGACATTCTTTACAAAACCTTGGATAAAGCCATGTTCAACAAAGTCAAATCTTGCAAAACGGCTAAGGAAATGGGACAAGTTGACTTTGATTTGTGAAGGTTCGAGCAAATCAAAGAAAACAAATTATCGATGGTCCATCAGAAGTTTGAGAACTTTAAAATGATCTCGGGAGAAAACTTGGATCAACTGGATGCTCGATTTACTGAAAATCACAAATGAGTCATCTACACTTGGAAAGGAATATACACGAAGGAAATGTGTATGAAGATCCTCGAAAAGTCTTCCACGGTGAATGGGAGATGAAGGTCATGGCACTTTGACATTCCATGGACCTATCAAAGACATCCAACCATGAGTTATTCTCGAGACCTCAAAGCCTATGAGTTTGGTGAGAAGGAAAGACCAGGAAGAGACAATTTTGTAAAAACATCCTGCTCTAATTGTCAAAGATGGAAGGAGAGTCAAGTCAAAGAGGCAATTGACCCCGGAAGAAATAGCCCTAATGGTTAAAAGATTTAACAAGTTCTTTAACAAGAACTACAAGAGAGGAAAGGGTGAATCCTCCGGAAGACACTCGGCTCCTCCAAATCAAGAGATGATAGGCCAACCAAGAGAATGGATCATCAACAAGTTGAGTATCAAAGGGTGACAACTCAAGAATAGAAAGAGTGATCAAAAGGCTTGAATATCTATGTTGGAATTGTAGACAACCAGGTCACTATGCCATTGATTGCTCATATCCTGTAGTCAACAAATCTGATTTAAACGAAGAAGAAAGAAAGGTCTTGAGAGAAAGAAGACAAGAGAAGAAAAAGGCAATGATGGTCGCAGAGATTGTCTTTGAGACAAATCAAGTCAAGAGAGACAAATGACTCGAGAGCAAAGAGTGAAGTGACTACTCAAGTGACTCGAAGAAGAAGCCTGATCCGCTTAATGGCCAAAGAACAAGATCAAGAAGATGAGGTACAATCTAACTCAACAAGCTCGACACTAGTGATAGTGACCGACACACACACTTCATCACCCACGATCTTTATGATTCATTAGGCAAAATGATGAAAGATTTTGAGCACATTAAAACCTCACACACACTTGTTGAATGAGGAAAACAAATTTCCTACTCAAAAATCAAAACTCAAAGTCACTAAGGAGCCGAGTACTCTAAGTCAAATAGCTTATGAGAATAAAAGTTTAAAAATAAAATGCTAAATTAATAGCGAAATTGCTGCTATAGAAAAGAGGAGAATGACCTCAAAAATGTTATTGCCTCATTCACTAAGGCATCTAAATCTTTGGATGATCTTATTATGAGTCAAAGAGAATGTGGAGACAAGACAAAGCTTAGGATTTAATTCCTTTGTGCCATGTCAAACCTCAAGAGTAATTTTGGAAAAAGGATCTTCAAGTCATGAAGAGTCCAAAAATCCAAAACTCTAAATAATGCACACACTTTCAATCCAGCACAATCTAAGCAAACTGGCCTTGGTTACAAAGGAAAAGGAAAACAAGCGATTGAGAGTCTTTGAAAGGACAAATGAGAAAGAGATTCAATTTCTCAGTCCTCAAATAGACTCAAACAAAAATACTACTGAAAAGAAGAAGCTACCAAAAATCCCGAAAAACTCATAAAAGAAATATACATGATGGGAATGGTAGAAAATATCCAAGCCAAGCCGATTTGAACAATGTGAACTATCGGCTAGACTTATGGAATACAAGCCCAAATGGCAAAGGCCTAGAACTCAACAAAGGCCATTCCAAAAGCATAAGAGCTTTCATCATCACACATATGCACCTAGGCACTACACTCAAAGACACCACAACTACCCAAGAAAGGCAATTGCTAAAACTCATATGCGGGCATACGACAAAAGAGAGAAAAATGAACCTGACTCCCCAATTTGCCAGGATTGATTATGATTATGGCACCGATAGATGGCAACCTCTTAGAGTCAAATCATTTGGCTATAGGTTGGTTGGATCATCTTATAATTCTAACCCCTCAGGACCCGCACAAGAATGGGTACCTAAAACTTAATTTCCTTGATTGCGGTTTCAAGGAACAAACAGTGCCAAGGAACCTGGTACATGGATAGTGGTCTGTTCATTCCGGACACATGACAGAAATAAGAGAAATGTCAAAATTCAAGGAAGTCAAAGGAGCAAAAGTCATATTTGGAGGAAATGAAGCTCCTGGTGAAACAAGAGGCACGGATCCATCAAAAGAAATGGTTTAGAAATCACGGATGTTGCATATGTTGAAGGACTAAACTTCAATTTACTAAGCATCACCAACTCTGCGACAAAGGGGCTACAATGTTGGATTCAACATGGGAATATGCCAAATCAAAAATGTTGAATCTAATGAAGTTGTCTTTGCAAGGATGTAGACAGAAAAATATGTATGTAGTGGATTGGTCAACCAACACCCAAAGACTGTCTACTAGCAAAGAGCACACCGGATCAAGTTGGGCGTGGCACAAAAAGCCGAGTCACCTGAACTTCAAAACAATTAATAAGCTAGCAAGAAGTCATCTTGTAGAAGGACTTCCAGGACTTCGATATCAAGAAGGAAAGTATATGTGATGCATGTCGAAGGGAAAACAAATCAAGTCGTCATTCAAAGAAAAGACATGCCCATCCTCAACAAGAATATTGCATCCGCTTCATATGGATCTATTTGGCCCAAGGAACCAAAGCATAAGTGGAAAGAAATACACCTTGGTGGTAGTAGATGACTACTCAAGATATACATGGACAATATTCATGTGCAAGAAGAAAGAAACTCTACAAAAGCTACCACAAATGATGAAGAGAATACAAAATGAGAAGAGTCAAACCATTATCAAAATAAGATCGATAGAGGAACCGAGTTTGTCAATGGAATAATAACTCGATCTTGATTGAGAATGGTATTGGTCATGAACTATCACCAAGGACTCCACAAGAATGGAGTTGCGAGAAAAGAAGGCAGAACCCTCAAGGAAGCGTTGAAGGACCATGTTAGCTGAAGCGGGGTTACCAAAAAGATTTTGGTGAAGCAATCAACACAGCTTGCTACACCCAAAACAGATGTATGATAAATAGGCGGTGACAAAGACTCCCTATGAGATCTCGGACCGGAAGAAAACCAAATGTTGCATATTTCAGGATATTTGGATGTAAATGCTTCATCCACAATAATGGCAAAGACAACCTAAAGGCTTTTGATGCTAAAGTCGATGAGGTATCTTAGATACTCAATTTCTTTGAAAGCAAAGCCTGGAATACTCAACAAAAGAACTATGGTTACAGGAAGAATCCATTCATGTAGTATTCGATGAGCCAAACATAAATGGAGAAGACATTGAAGAGTCACCGATAAATTCAAACATCCAACCTTACGAAAGAGTCCCTATCTTTGGAAGCTCAAGCGGGAATTATCAATTCGAAGAAGATGAGATAGTCGAATCTCAAAAACAATTTGGAAAATCTCAAACACAAAGTGATCACGAGGAGAGCTGACCCGCGAAAGAACACAAACCGCAAGTCGATCAATCCAGCTAACTTGCTTCAACCTGACGTAAGATGGCTGAGACCATCCACCGAGATCTTGTCATTGGAGACATGAAAGAAGGTGTCAAGACAAGATCCGAACTCAACAAGAAGCAATGTTCACATGCTTCATCTCGCAGAATAGAGCCCAAAGATGTGTCACAAGCATTGGATGACACACATTGATTCAAGCTATGCAAGAAGAGTCTGAATCAGTTTGAGAGAAATAAAGTATGGGAATTAGTACAAAGACCCATACATCAAAATGTTATTGGAACCAAATGGGTATTCGAAATAAGATGAACGAGGAAGGTTAAGAAGAAACAAAGCAAGATTGGTAGCCAAAGGATATTGCCAAGAAGAAGGAATAGATTTTGATGAAACATTTGCTCCTGTAGCAAGATTGGAAGCTACAAGGATGTTTCTTGCCTATGCACTCACAAAAACTTCATTGTATATCAAATGGATGTAAAAAGTGCATTCCTAAATGGATTATTGGAAGAAGAAGTGTATGTTGAACAACCTCCAGGATTTGAGCAGAAGACTCTTGGAGACAAAGTGTACAAACTCAAGAAAGCCCTGTATGGATTGAAACAGGCACCCGAGCATGGTATGATACCCTGTCACAATTCCTAATCGAAAATGGATTCACTAAAGGAAAAGTAGATAGAACACTCTTGAGAATTCAAGACAAGAAGAGTATACTTTGCTTGTTCAAATATATGTGGATGACATCATTTTTGGATCCACTAACAAAGAGTGTGAAAAATTCTCAAACCTCATGCAAAGTAAATTTGAAATGAGCATGATGGGAGAGCCGACATTCTTCCTTGGACTTCAAGTGAAACAATGAAGGATGGAACCTTCATAAGCCAAACAAAATACACCAGAGATTTAATGAAGAAATTTGGTATGGAGGAGAAGTCTTCTCAGTAAAAATACCAATGAACACATCACCAAAATGGACATGGATGCAGATGGCAAGCCTCAGATCAAACAAGATACAGCACTTTATTGGATCATCGCTCTATCTCACAAAGAAGGCGTGACATCACCTTTTGCTTTGTAGGTGTATGTGCAAGATTTCAATCGCTCCAAAAGAGAGCCATATGATTGGCAGCTAAGAGAATATTGAGATACTTAAAAGGAAATCAAGAAAGAGGGCTATGGTATCCAAAGGAAGGAGGATTCAAGCTAATTGGCTATTCGGACTCGACTATCTTTGGATGCCGATGCAGAGCGACAGAAAAGTACTTCGTGCACATGTCAAATGCTTGAAAGACACTTAATTTCTGGTTTAGCAAGAAGCAAAACTCAATAGCCACTTCTACAAAATTGAAATACATAGGTGCAACACATTGTTTGCCCAAATCCTATGGATGAGACAAAGAAATGAGAGATTATGAAGTTGAAGAAAAGAAATTCCAATCATGTGTGATAACACAAGTGCAATTGCAATCACTCAAAATCCTCGTGTTGCACTCAAGAACAAAACATATAGATGTCGATATCATTTCATAAGAGATCATGTTGAAAAGAAGGACATTATCTTGGAATATATCTCAACCGACAAACAACTAGTGACATCTTCACAAAACCATTATGTGAGTGAAGATTTGAAGAACTCAAGCATGAGTTGGGGCTAATTGAGCTAAGTGAGACACGTGAAGAATCAAAGAAACGAAATGGAACAGAAAAGAAGGTGAAAAAGAGTGAAAACAAAAATTAGCTCAATAAATCAATTTTACGGAAAGACAAACTATACCAAGTCATAATTGTTCACTAAGAGAAATGTGAGAAGCGAGTTAGATCGGCCTAAGTGATAAGTGAGTAACTTATGAGCAAAGTGACAAAAACGCAGCCGCTTTTGACTAAGCGGGAATGTTTTAAGGAACACGCCGATAATGATGATGTGTAACATAAAGCCGCACACAAAGCCTATGATTGGATATAAATGCCGCATTAAATACGAGACATGAATCGCTCAATATCGTCGCGAAATCCAAGCCGTTGATTTCGATCACGATTCAAAACCGTCTGCACGCCCTTTCATAAACCATATTTAAACCATTTTTCGTCTGCTTTCTCTCTCACACTTCTAAAAACTGCTCAATCTCTCTCTCAAAAAGCAAAGGCAAAAACTCTCAAACCCTATCAATCTTCAAATCAAATTTCTCAATTTTTTTAAATTATTCTCGAGAAATGGCACCAACATATGACTTTACCAAGTTGGGAAAACAAATCCACACTGGGACCGTGAATTTAACTTTGAATGGTGAAGTTGGGTCCGACAACACCCTGTGAAGAAAATCGCGGAGAAGCTAGAAACGGCAGGATCAAACCGTTTCTAACACCGGAGTATCCTATGACCTATGTGGAGGAGGTCGCATAATTCTACGTGAATGCCGAGATTCACGATGAAGAATCAAGTCATCTGCTCATGGGAAGCAATGACTATCACAAATGCAAGGATTTGGCCGAATATTGCTCACTACCAAAGCAGAGGAGCATCCGAGATCAAAGAGGCTGATGTAAACTTGGCCGACGCATGGAAAGAAATAGCCAAGTCCGACGTTGGCGACAAAATAATATACACAAAAAACAAGAGATCGCCAAGGAGGACTATCACAAATTGTTGGATATTGTTGCCAAGTGTATCGACATCAAATTTGGCAGCTTTGACCAATCACAAAGGAAAAATTGATTGTGATGGCTGCAATAATCGAAGAAAAGAAGATAAACTCGGCCGAGTTTATCTACAACGCAGACTCACCAAAACGTGGGAAACAAGTCCTTCAAAGAAGATGGGTCATTTGGAGGATCTTATGGCCTGGTAATTGGCCTATTGGAGGTGAAAAAGGAGTACCTCTTCGACATGGGAAGGCCTTCCATGTTAACAAGAGGATGTTCGAGCTAATCTCTCCTGGTGCTCGAAGCGTGCGTACGCCAAGAGAGCGACACCATGGGGGGAATCACCGACCAAGACACAAAGCCATGCCTTCCTCTCCAACTAAGAAGAAAGCGCCCGCAGCCTACCAAAAAGTCTCTTTGCCCGCAAAGAAAGAAAACCAAACATGCTCCGCCCTGCAGCAGAGTCACCCGCCTGGGCACTTCGTGTCACCCGCCCCTCGCACTAGCGTGATCGAGAAGGACTCACAAATTCCTTCTCTCGATCGCAAAAGGAGGAGATCGACAAGCTTCCAGACGGCTCCTCGTAAACAAACACAAGCACCGCCCCACCGCCCAAGACTCGAGGACACCGCCTCCTGAACTAAATTCCCTAGTACAAACCAGGGAGGCGAAGAAGACTCGTCAAGCGGATCGAACAAGAGAAACCAAATGAGTCGCCTACTCGAAAGACAGGTCTGGAGACTACGGAGAAGTAGAGTCTCCGGATGTAATTGATGAAACAAATGAAGTCTTAACGTCTGTGAAGGTGATCGTGAGAGGCAACCCAAGACACAAAAGTTAGTTCATACAAATTAAACTCAAGAAGAACCAAATTTTCAGATAGTGATGTAATGATTCTATCTCCACCTTACCCGGACATCCAAAATCGTCTTGAGTGGAGAAAATGGAAGCGAGCAGTCAAGGGAACATTCAACGGCTTCAAATTTCTTGGATTATCTACTGCTTGCTCCCAAGGTATTTCTAGATGAAGACAAATCGCATGGATATTCTGCAGATCTACAAGGACAAGGAGAGAGAAAAGCAAGCAAGGTGAAGCAAGAAGCACGCGAAAAGGCAAGTACCGCTCTATCTCCTAAGAAGACACACTTCCATCCTCTCCTCGATGTCTTCTCCGAAAGTGATGAGGAACCCGAGAATGTTGTCGCTTGCGGAGAAGAATTGCAGATGCGACAAGCATTGCATGAATCAAGAATCCTTCACGAGCAAAGATGATGGAGGGACCAGGAGAGTCCTCCCGAACACAATGAAATCGACCCAATGGGAGTGGTTCAAGAAATAGCCACGATGTTGCTTTGCTACCACTTCCCCGCTAACTCCCTAAGGCAATAAGGAAATGGCGATGAACCGGGCTAGTGGGGACCCCAACGAGCCAACCCCTATTGAAGGTGTGCCACCACCGCCTCTAACGGAACCATCAATTGCAACAAATGGGGAGTTTGGAGACGAGTAACCCCACTCCAAGTCACTCGATGCGCCACCGAGGGGAAACTCCTCCACCGCGGCAAGGTCGGAGGATGCTTTAGATGACTCCACAAAGAATGTAGGAGGCGAAGCAAAAGATACTCAAACACAAGAAGAATGAAAGTTGCCACCAACGGTTAGATGATTGAGACTGTCTCACCGAGGTGCCAACTTACTTGGCTAATGACGCCGATGCAATGAGGCACGATTGTAATATTCTCGGGAGTTAACACTGGGCGATGAAAGCGCAATCCATGGGGTTGAGACTCCAATGGATGCCATCGTAGAAGACCCTAAGACACCGACATCGACACTGGAAAGGAAGGCCAAGCCTCGCAGCCAGGAGAGACTATTGGAGGAAATGAAGGCCCACGGGAGGTTGAGACTTCCTGGTAACACAAACCGGTGAGAGAAACATCCCTCCCGCAACCATCGATCCATCTCGAGAAGGAGATCGCCGCACTTCATGATTCCTGGACAACCCTGATGTCACCTTTCTCGGGATCGGGAGGCGAAGAAGAAGTCAACCCCAATGACAAATCCAAAAGATTCAACATGCGGATGTTCCAGGTGCACGAGCAAGTCTCGATCCCAAGACTACTCGTCGACCTTTAATTTTGATGATGAGCCACCAATGGAAATCTCATCATCGTCCGATGACGCTCCGATAAGGCCGAGGACCGCCTACTCAAAAGGAGAAATCACCGAGACCAACGGTCATTAAGATACCGAGGCTCGTTCGCACCACAAAACCCAAATTGAACCAATCATCACTGCTCCGGCTCCTCAAGCTACTGATCGATTCCCAAAAGAACTTCACGCCCACCGCTATCATCGAACAAATCCCGGATGGCGGTGATGAATCCTTTGTGAATCTTTCCCTTTCTCACTGGAGATACCGAACTCCACGAAGAGTCGAAAATGAGCAAGCACGCTATCACCGACCCGGCTCCTCGTGTTTTCACTCAGGCACCATTGTTCCAAAGACTTGATTTCGACGTTTATGGCCATCACCGCAATGAAAGAATCACCAAGTGCGAGAAGTGTTCAAGGCACTCTTTTGAAGTTGAAAAGATGGAGAGGCATCGTGCCTCCTTGGATATGCGCCGACAACAGAGATGCCAACCTTACACTTGAGAGGCATCACAAATCGGGGTAAGGGAATGGTGGCAACAAGAAGAATCAATGCGTGTGAACAGTGAGATACTTCGCACAATTATTCAAAAAAGTCAGCTGTGTGAGAGCGAAAATGTTGATGCGAAAACAAAGTCATGTGGAACACATTGAACATATGCACGAAGCTCACACCGCCAAGATCAAGTTCACCGCGTGAGCGTAAATGCAAATGATATACGCGTTTGGAAGAACACATGACAAGAAAATTCAGCCTTCTCATGGCTGAGATGAAGCCGATTTCAAAGAGAATCCAACGCTACTTTGGCGTCAATTCGCGGCAAAGATACAACGCAGCCGAGACTTGAAGCAAAATTCAACCATCGGAGACTTCGACTTCATGCTTGCCAAGATGTTCCCTGGGGTTCCTCTATCCTTTGATGATGCCAAAAAGGGGAAAGAGGAATACCTTAAAGCAAAGAAAATCAAGTCGAGAAGAAAGGAGCGGTGACAAGGAACAATGAGAAGGGAAAATCACCGAGGAAATTTTGAAATCAAGAAAGGAAAATCAGAGGGGGAAGGATCAAAGAATATGACCTTGATGATTGCACAAACCCCCCAACAAAATCCCGTCACAAATGACATTATAAGCGAAAACTCCCAACTCGCCACTCCAACACTCTGTATCTATGGCCGAGAAGAGAAAAGAAATTGAAGCGAGGGATGAAGGAGGTGGAAGGAAGAATGGATGCCAGGGTGATGAACATTTTGAAAGAACACGGAGGCATTCCAAAATTGACAGAGACACGTATGCCATTTCGTTGTCGGGACAGAGCAAGATCGATTGACGAATTCAAAACGCTCGAATCAAGGTTATTTTGCAAATTTGTCCTCGGCTCAAGCTTGGGATCAATCTTGACGAAAAGGGTCTCACACTATGTGAAGAAGCCGACAGACAAAACATAACCTCATTGTACTCACTCACCGGGTCACTCCGCCGGCACTCACCGAAGAAGGCCCCAAGATAAAGATACGCCCGCAGGTAGAAGGAAAAAGGCGATGGAAGAAGCTTGCACTCCAGGCCTCCGCCCAAGAATATTGAATATGTAGATCCGGAAAGAAAGGAGGGATCTACTGGTCGGGCTTGACCATGTGGCGAACTTGCAAGTGGCCAAAACCAACGCCCGAGTATGCAAGAAGGATAGAAGAAGAGAACAAGAGACAAACTCGGCTATGGCGGAGAGACAGAAAGAATAAGGAGAGATGAAGTCGCCCGAGGAAGGCGTATGAGAAGAAAAAGAAGGCAAAATGACGAAAGAAGAGAAGAAGAGAAGAAGATGTCGATCAAGATGAAAGAAGGAGACAATTAAGGAGATGAAGTGTTCTCATTCCAACCCTTCGTGTATTTTATATGTAAATACATACAATGTAAGTCTTCAGTAATAATGCTATAAATTGTTTTGAGACAATTACATACTCGATACACCTTGTAAAAATGGTTGTGTTAAGTACAAGAATGATATGATCAATAAAAGATTGATTATGCGCATACATTCTATGTCAATACACTATCTCGATGTATCTTTGTTATTTGCATCTTTGTATGATTTAAGTTTTGGCATCATCAAAAAGGGGGAAATTGTTAGGAATTTTATTGTTTAGATTTTGATGAATGCCATGTAAAACTTAGAATAGAAAGTTGGCTCCCAATTCTTGCTTTGAAATGTATTGTAACAATTAGAGCTGCCAAGCCGAGTTAAGTCGCCTACGCTCCAACTTGCAAGAAGAAACCAAGGCTTGAAGGAAAACTCACGTGAGACAAATTGAAAGTACAACAAAGAAGAAAGGCATTGAACTCGATCAAGAAGAACAGAGATGCACTGAGTGAAACATCATCAAGTCAACTCAAGAGAAGCCAAGTCTCAAGATGAAGTGACAAGAGTCATCCATGATTGGAAGGCTCTAAGTCACCTGGGAAAAGCGAGGAAATGCAATCAAGTCGAGATAATCGAAAAGGAACCGTTGCCATAAAATCAAGAGATTTACTTAAACAAGTAATATCTCCATACTACCTTTCTTGGAGTGCTCGAGTCCCGAAGCGTGCAAAGAAATGAACCAATGGGAAGCACTACACCGTGTCGAACTCCGAAAAGGTGATAAAACATTTCATACGAGGAAATGGCAATTCCAAGAAGTGCAAACTAACGATCGCAAAGTGATTTTCAAAAATGAGCCTATCTCTTCAACGGGCAAATTTTTGAAAGTTCACTATAAAAGGCTTTGAGGAGTTTGATTGAGAAAATATATGATGCGTGGATGACACACACGTGAGATATACAAGCTTATCAAAATTGAAATATTCTCAATCCTCAAGCCTACATCTCAAGTACATCAATCCAACACTTACCTCGTGAAGGAAAGAGAACTTCAATCGTTGAAGAGGAAACTATCGAAAACAAGGGGTCTACATTCCAAGAAGGATCGTAGAAAGGTTCAAGGCGTCGAACCAAGTCTTAAGCGTTGGAGGGCTTCGTGATCAAATCCAAAGTGCTTGAGCAAGTGAGTCAGAGTAGCAAGGCAGCCGCCCTGGAAGAAGCCGAGTCGTCGAGAAGCCACCTGAGTGATCAAGGCGTCTCCAGATCGAGTCCCGAAGGATCAAGTCGGCCGTTGTGATCAAGACTTGTATCGGATCTTACCACTTTGTAAACTGATCATTACTTAGTGGATTCCTCCAGAGTTGGAGAAGAGAGGAGTAGAAGAATTACCCCATCTTCGAACCTCTATAAAAACTTTATTGTGTCATTTACATTTCAAAGACTTAAATTTCTCGCACTTTTAATTGCTTATATCTGCGATAAATTTGCTATCCATTTGATAATCTATAAGACTAAATCAAGCTGTCAAAAACTTGCTTAATCAAACTTAAGGGTGTTAAGTCTTCCGCAAAAACAAAACCACAAATGAGTGAAATTATAGCCAACAAATGAGTTACTCTATTAATGTACTCAGCTGAGTCTGTTGAGAGATTAACTCTCCGAGGGACTAATTCGATTGTCCCATCAAGGACACAACAGAACTCAGAGATTTAAAAGGCCTAAATCGAAAATTTGGTAAGGTTTATTCAACCCCCCTTCTAAACCTTACACTTACACCCCTTGGGACCTACAAGTGTTAACTGTGATATGACGTCGGGAGGTAGGAAAGGTGGGCTATGCTTATTTTGGAAAGATAACTTCACGGTTAATATCCTCTCATCATCTCTGCACCATATAGATGCTTCAGTTTCGGATGGGGATAAAACTTGGAGATTAACAGGCATTTATGGTTGGCCTGAGGACGCACAAAAATCCCAAACATGGTAGTTGATTCGGGAACTAGCGGCAACGAACAATGAACAAAGCTGGCTCTACATGGGTGATTTCAACGAGATTCTATATAGTTTTGAGAAAATCGGAGGCCAAAACAAGGAGGACATCAAGATGGAAGCCTTTCACTCTTGCATGCATGACGTACGGCTGGAAGATCTAGGCTATGAAGGATTCTCGTACACTTGGACAAATGGGCAGTCGGGCATGGATAACATACAGGAACGATTGGATAGGTGCTTCGGGAATTTGGAATGGATATATGCATTTCCGGAACACAAAGTCTTACTTTTACCAAGGGTGAATTCGGATCACTGCTCGGTTTTAATTACCTGGCAAAGGAATCAGTGTCGCCGCCGACAGTCTCGGAGGGAAAAATGGAAGATATACCAGTTTGAAACAATGTGGCTTTTGGACGAGTCGTGTAAAAAGGTGGTGCAAAATGCATGGCTAAGTGAAACGGATGTGCAGACAGCTGAGGGATTGTCAAAAAAAAATAGCAGGTGTGGCCAGGAATTACAAATATGGGAAAGAGGGCATTTTGGTAATGTGAATTACCAAATTAGCAAATGTGAGAAAGAATTAACTAATCCAGGACCCGTACCCATCACCGAGGATCATCTTAATAAACGACGGGTGATGGAGAATAACCTTGCTACTCTCTATAAAAAAACAGGAAGCTATGTGGCACCAGAGGTCGAGGGCCAATTGGTTAAAGGATGGAGATAAAAACTCGGCTTTCTTCCACAAAGTTGCTTCAGGGCGGTGAACAAGGAACTCTATTGAAAAAATCCGAGATGAAAATGATGGTTGGATCGAGGAGGAGCAGAATATTCGGCATGCTTTTCAAAATTATTATCAGAACCTCTTCTCTTCTGAGGCCAATTTAGAGATGGGCCACGCTCTCAACGCTCTCGATAATAAAATGACGGCAGAAATGAATGACACCTTGATGTAACCTTTTACTAAGGAGGAAGTCACGGCAGCCCTGATGCAAATGCACCCAACCAAAGCGCCAGGACCCGACGGTATGCCTGTTATCTTTTTTCATAAATTATGGTCGCTTATTCAGCCCGATGTTTTCCGCATTGTTCTTGATATCCTTAATGGCCAGAGGAGTCCTAAAGCTTTAAATCACACCTTTATAGTCTTGATTCCCAAGAAAAAGAAAGTCGAGCTTGTCACTGATTACCACCCAATTAGTCTATGCAATGTTATTTTCAAAATTATTACCAAAACCATTGCCAATAGACTTAAAAATATTTTACCGAGCCTTATTTCCCATACACAATCCGCTTTTGTCCCTGGCAGGCTCATCACCGATAACGCTCTGCTTGTGTTCGAAATTTTCCATTATATGGAAAATAGTCATGCCAGGAAAAGAGGAAATTTTGCATTTAAACTCGACATGAGCAAGGCTTATGACCGAGTTGAGTGGATATTTCTTCGTGAAGTTATGATTAAATTGGGCTTGAATAGTGTTTTCGTGGGGTTAATCATGAAATGTGTATCTTCTGTTACTTTTTCGATTTTGATTAATGGCCAGAGTGGAGATGTATTTTCCCCTACCTGTGGGCTTCGTCAAGGAGACCCGCTTTTCCCGTATCTTTTACTTTTTTGTGCAGAAGCCTTCTCTGCAATGATCAGAAAAGACGAAGTTTACGGGAATTTACACGGGATCCAAATTTGTAGGCACTCACCATATATTTCTTATTTGTTTTTTGTCGATGATAGCATTATTTTTGGCAGGGCAAACGAGAAGAAATTTGAAGAAACAGGCAGAATTATCCGAGCATATGAACGAGCATTTGGTCAAAGAATTAACTTGGAAAAGTCGGAGATATCCTTCAGTAGAAACATCGAACTCCCGAGACAAGAGCAATTGGCATCCAAACTGGGGGTGGTTCGGGTGGAAAAGCACGCGATTTATTTGGGTATTCCTACGGTTGTAGGGAGGTCGAAAAAAGAGGTTTTCCAGCTGATTGTTGACCGGGTCCGGAAAAAATTGAAACAATGGAAATGTCAACTGCTCTCGTCGGTCGGAAAAATGGTTTTGATTAAATCGGTTGCTCAGGCTATCCCTTCCTACATAATGAGCTGCTTTTTACTCCCGCTAAAATTTTTCCAACAATTGAATTTGATTATTAACAATTTTTGGTGGGGTCAAAAACGCGATGAGAAACGGATACATTGGTGCTCTTGGGGCACTATTACAAAGTCGAAGGAGGAGGGTGGTATGGGTTTTCGTGACTTGAGGTGTTTTAATGAGGCTATGTTAGCAAAACAGAGTTGACGTCTTATTCATGAAGAAGGCTCTCTACTGGCAAGGTCTCTCCGGACAAAATAATACACGAAAAATAATTTCCTTACCGCAATAATTGGCTATAATCCATCATATACTTGGAGAAGCATTGTAGCGGGGAGAGAAATTATTTTGAAATGTATTTGATGGAACATTGGAAACGGAGACGGGGTTAATATTTGGAAGGACCCTTGGGTGTCGGATCTCCCAAACTTCCGAATAGTCCGGGCGACAGACCTCATGACCTTAAAGTACGAGATTTAATCATGGAGAATGTGATGATGTGGAACGTTGAGTTGCTAACAGACCTGTTTAACTCTCAAGAGATTAGAGCAATCAGAGTCATCCCTTTAAGACTGAGTAGCAAACCGGATAGAATTACGTGTCATTATATGAAAAATGGCATCTACAGTGTCAAATCCGGGTACAAAGTGGCAAAGCGGAGGCAGGAGAGTTCCAATGAATGTCCATCTTCTTCGGGTAAGGATTGTAAAATATGGAAATGGGCGTGGCATTTGGACATTCCTCCAAAAACCAAAATATTTTTGTGGAAGTGTATAAAAGGGATCCTCCCTGTGAAGAGCGCATTATCAAAAAGAGGAGTGGGGACTGACCCATTTTGTAGACGATGCAGAATGGAAATTGAGATGGATGTGCATGCGCTTAGAGATTTCTCCTGGGTAGGTTTTGTGTGGAAAGCTGGGCCGCTACGCTTAAATACTCGGGATTATGTTGGTCAGGGCTCCTTAGCGGACTGGATCAGTTGGGCGATGGACAAAATTGGAGGGGACTCGCATGGTATGTTTGTCATGACACTGTGGAACATATGGTACGTGAGGAATATGATCACATTCCAGAATAAAAACCTAGAGCCGCAGAGGTGCATCGAAATGGCTTGCAGGGGTTTGGAAGAGCATAAAAATGCCACAATTGCTCATGTATCGACAAACAGAGCCAGAAGTAATGCAGACTCATGGGAACCACTTGTTATGTCAAAGTGCAAAGTGAACACAGACGCTCAATCGTACATGGACGGGGAACGAGGCTGGGGACTGTTATCAGGGACGACCGTGGGAAAGCAACTCATTTCTCATCCAGGCGTATAGAGGAAGAGTTGGATGTGGAGGTAGCCAAAGCCATAGCGTGCAGGGACGGGGTGGTTTTAGCTTTGGAAGGTGGCATACAAAATGTGGTGTTAGAGATGGATAGCCTGCAACTCTACAGGGCATTGTCTAAAGACTCGACGGATTTCTCGTACTTTGGAAACATCGTTGATGATATTCGACTTACTCTCCCTCGCTTTTGATCCTTTTCATTTAGTTGGGTTAAACGGTCGTGTAATCTTATAGCGCATCATTTGGCACGTTTTGCTTTTAATTTAATTTCTCTGGAAACTGTTAGAGGGGGCTTTCCTCACTACATTGAGGACTTGATTAGAGAGGAAGCCCCCCATTGATGATTTCTTAATGACTTAGTTGTTCTTATAAAAAAAACTATATATAATTTATAACTTAATGTTTTATTATCAAGCTAGAAATGAACTTTGGAGCATGTTTCCTTTATTTCAATTTACTTTAGGGATATTACACTTGGGTTTGATTTGCTTGTAATTATTTATTTTGTTATTTAACGCTTCCGCACATTTCGAGTTGTAAACATTAGTCCTATTATGTTTCCAGTAACGTGTAAAAAGTAATTTCTACAAAATTTGGATCGTTACATAGTGGTATCAAAGTAGGTCTATGATTCTGTAGACTATGCCAAGAAAAAGAAAAAAAATGTATTTCATAAATATCAAATAATAAATTGGCATCCACCCCACAGTACAATGTCAACTCCAATAGGTAAATTTTACATAGATATTTTGAAATGCAGTTATATATATTACATACATGATGATGCACGTGTATCTTTATATTTTATAGTTCGAATCATAGATAAATATATTCACATACTTATAACCATTCATGATAGTAGATAGACCGCATGCGCAAAACTGCTAGGAAGTTGGCACTATGTCCTCTCGCCCAGACTCATAATAGGATGAGAGATTTTCATGGCTATGAAAGAGTTGACCACCATGATGCCAGTGACAATATCACGACTATGGTAATGATGTATGCAAGAGTAAAATAAGATGGAGTGACCAATGATTTTGCTGTTGTGAAGTTAATGGACACCATGCCAATGGCATGGTCGAGCGAGGACATTAATTCATGATATGATAATTCTCACCACGGGTGCTGAGAACCCTGTGATCAAATATGCGGATTATTCAGCTGCACTCTATCAGATGTGGCTCATGAAGCAGATAGAATCAGAGGACAAGGAGAAGGACCCAGTTGAGGATCCTAATGATGAGCCATAATCGATTGGGGGAAATATTGATATTTGATAGGGTTATTGACAATAGATGTATAAGTTCATTAGTCTCTAGTACTTGTTCATATATTTAGTTTGTTTGTATTTTGGTTGATTTTCTTTTATGTTACCTCTAGAAGAACTTCATATATATATATATATATATATATATATATGTTATAGTGGAATTTCTCTATCTTTTTTGCATGAGTTCATTTACTTAATGATAGATATCAATTGAACGTTATATAGTACGTAGTTCTCGTCATATTTTGCACTTCACAATAATGACTTTAATTTTCTGGAAATAGGAAGATGCCACCTAGAAGAGAATTTATAGATAGGAATCAAGTCCCAACCGGACATCGAACAACTACTGCTAGTAGGGCTAGAAATGTCACCAATACATGAACCTCACGATGGAGTACACTACCCACCAATCCCAGATGGCGGAACAGTTTCATCGATACTCACCACCGATGTTTACTGGTCGTGAATATCCCTCCTATGTTGAAGGATGGTTCCGAACTTTAGAGTGAACTTTCCGACTTATTGGTTGCACCAACACGCAAAATGTTATTTGCACATAATATCAACTTGTTGATGAAAAAGACTGATGGTGGGAAGGCTAATGGAGGACGAGGCCTGTTGATGAATGGGATACTCTAACTTGGAATGCATTCACGGATATCATCAAGGAACAATATTACCCCCAGTTTTATTGAGAATAGAAAGAGCATGAGTTCTAGAACCTAAAGCAAGAAGGACATGACTCACTGTAACAGGGTATGAAAGAAAATTCTATGACCTAAATTTCTTTGCCACAAAATTGGTGGATTCAAAATCTAAGAAGACTCGAAGATTCCGCACATGTTTAATCAAGAATCCACCACATCCTTACTAGTCATGGATATATATATATATATATCGTATGCTGAGATAGTGAGACAGGCTCAAGAAATAGCTGCAAGTTACGACATGGAAGTAAAGGAGGCTGAAAGTTTGGGAAAGAGAAAGTGGCAAGGGCCAAGTCAAAATAAGGTTGGCAATCAGAACACAAATCAAAGGCAGGAGAAGCAGGGAAATATCGAATTAAGGACAGAACCGAGCAATCAGCCTGGTAAGCCCATGTGTACAAATTGTGGAAAAATCATGGTGGAGAGTGCCTAGCCGGACATGGAAGATGTTTTCGATGTAAGAAGCCAGGACATAAAGTCTATGGTACCCCCTTAACAACTTTGAGTGGGAAAACAAGGGTTAGGCCTCAGGAGGGAATGCTCGAGGCGATGAGCCACAAGAAGACCGGTGAAAACCCAGGCACCATGACAAGTATGTTATCAATGTTTAGTATACCTACACTAACTGGGGCTACACATTGATTCATGTCTAAGAAATTTCGTGATCTAGCTGGAAGTAGGGACGATAGAGTAGAAGAACCACTTGAGATTAGTGTACTTCAGGAGAGATAATTTATACTAACTCGATGATTAGAAATGCATAAATAGACATGAATGGACATAACCTAGAAGCCGAATTGTATGTGATTGACATGAGGGGTTTTGATATAATTCTGGGCATGGATTGGTGGCAAGGCATCGAGCGAATATTAGATGTTAGGAGAGAGAGAACTTTGAAATTGTCTGAGAATAAAATGACAGTTCTCTATGGAGTAAAGCCTGGTAGGGTACCGCAAGTCATGTCAGCAATGAAGGCATTGGAAATCCTTAAGAAAGAAACTATCAAGGATATCTAGTCAATATGGTTGGTAATCAATCACTTGAATTATCGATTGAAGACGTACCAATTGTGAATGAGTTTTTGGATGTATTTCCAGAATATTTACCAGGAGTGCCACCAGACAGACAAATGGAGCTTATAATTGACTTGATACCTGGGGCAACACCACTATCAAAGGCTCCTTATATGATGTTACCTAAAGAACTATAAGAGCTTAAAGTTCAACTACAAGAGCTGTTGGACTTGAAATTTATTCTCCCTAGCGTTTCTCCACGGGAAGCACCAGTCCTATTGTTAAGAAGAAAGATGGCACTCTGAGGATGTGCATTGATTATCGAGAACTGAACCAACTCACAGTAAAGATGATAAGTGTCTTTTTATGCATATTTTATGTGTTTATTTGAGTATAATTTGAGTTATTTTGTTGTTAGTTTCATAATTTTTGATTGTACATAGTTCATATTACTCTAAGGTGCTTTTATTGGTGTAGATTGATGATTCAGAGCTATTTTTGGTGAATTTCGGGCCATGGTTTCATGTCAAAACATATCTTAGGATTTATGGATACAAAAACACTCAAAATCCCAAGCTAAACGCGTCATTTTGGGGCATTTCGAGACAAACACGGCTCGGGTGTGCTTTTTTACACGACCATGTTTTAATCAGCCAAAAAGAGCAAAAACATGGTCTGTCGTATAGAACACGACTAGGCTGTGCGTTTAAGCATGGCCATGTTCTGGCAACCTCCAAAGGTCGAGTCAAACATGGCCAGGCCGTGTTTTTCAGCACGGTCGTGCTACATAACTGTTTCTGCACGATTTTTGAAGGTATTTGGGAAATCACTTCAACCAAGCCTTTTGACAACTCTTTTTGCACATTTACACCTCATTGTGCTGCACTAATTCCTTACTTTCCCATATGATCACATGGAAATAATGATTCTAACAACCCAACTCATAAAGTGGAGCATTAAACTACCAAAAGATGACATTATTAAAGAATACTTTCTTTAAAATAATGTCTATTGCTGGCTCAAAAGCTACTCTAGAAAACCGTAAGCAAGTGCACCTATCGTTTTATAGTATAGATTAGAGTACCGAGTGTCATT
The DNA here is from genome assembly GCA_016081115.2 of Rehmannia glutinosa. Lineage (NCBI taxonomy): Eukaryota > Viridiplantae > Streptophyta > Magnoliopsida > Lamiales > Orobanchaceae > Rehmannia > Rehmannia glutinosa. Next base: position 67,059 of record JABTTQ020002144.1, on the reverse strand, counting down.
CCCACGAGGATTGTAAGTACTAATAATTACCGTCTTTTTGTTATTTAATCTAACAATTTTCAGAGTTTTGTTTGCTAAAATGGAAAATGAAAAATAGAGAATTCAAAATAATTGCAACTTACAAAAGATCAAATAAAAGTAGATTGTAGAATTAAGAAATCAAGAGCTAGAAGTGTGTTTGAATGTAAATCCCTCTAGAATGTTTTTGTGATTCAACAAGATAAAAATACAACCATAAGCCCTTAAGGAAAAACCAACCTCTTTTAATAAAATCTCATGTTATGTGGACCGTAGAAATTCCCGATTTAAGTTAAACCCTCTATCGAGCGCGAATAACTTCTAACCTCAAGTTGATTAACTGAAATCTCTTTCTAGTTAAAACCCCCAAGATTGCATTATAACGATTTGTGAATTCCCATATTAGGTTTGACCCTAATCCAGAAGATTTATGTCGTCCTATATCTAGGATTGCATGCAACTCTTTTCACTTATACATGTTCTATTTCACCATGAATCTCTCAATTTTCTGGATGAAAAATAAACTTTAAATCAATATTGCGCATATACCAATTCGAATGAATAAAACATAATATAAGTGAATCGCACAAAACATGAAGATTAAGCCTTAATCACAAATTCATTCTAGAGTTCATTACATTCAAACACTAGAAATTTAACTACACATGACTTTGACAAAAGAGTATACTACACATGAAGATTTGAATAAAATGAACATGGTGTACTTAGCTCTTTTTCAAGACCAATTCAAGACTTCCTCCTTGGTTGATTGCAATGATGTTGAGCTCCAAGTCTTCTCCTCTATTGCCCTTCAACTTCCAACTCTACCTCTCTTTTATCCTCTCAATGTATTTTGCTTTGAAACAAGGAATATACAATGAATCTTTCTATGAATGAATGGAATTGAATGGAATATGGAAATGGAATCCTCCAACCCAAACTCTTGGCTTTTATAGACATTCTTGTTGTGTAAGAATACATTAACAATGTCATCTTTTGACAAATAATTGTTCCACTTCCATAGTTGGGTTGTTGAATCCTTGTTTTCATGTGATAGTTGAGAGAATAATAGAGTTTGGTGCAGCAAAATGAGATGTAAAAGTTGCTCAAAGGTTGTCAAAAAGCAAAAAGTCTCCATAATTTCCGCCAAAAGAACATCCAGACTGGACGAAAAGCACGCCAGTGTTTTTGGATTTTCCCGAACACGGCCGTGCCTGAAAAGCACGGCCTGGCCATGTTTGGTACGTCGGGGTCGAAAAATTGCTCGTTTTTGACTTCTAAAAAGCACGGCCGTGCTTGAAAAGCACACCCTACCTGTGTTTGACTGAAAAGGCCCCAAAATGACGCGTTTAGCTTGGAATTTTGAGTGCTTCTGCATCCAGAAACCCCCGGGTATGTTTTGACATGAAACCATGGCCCAAATTTCACCAAAAACAGCCCTGAATCATCAATCTACACCAATAAAAGCACCTCTGAGTAATGTGAACTATGTGCAATCAAAAATTTATGAAACTAACAATAAAATAACTCAAATCATACTCAAATATACACATAAAACATGCATAAAAAGACCCTTATCATCGAGAGATTTATGGTAAAATAGAACCAACATAAGTGAAAGGAGTTTCATGCAATCTTAGATATAGGACGACATAAATCTTCCGGATTAGGGTCAAACCTAATATGAGAATTCATAATCGTTAATGCAATCTTGGAGGTTTTAACAAGAAAGAAATTTCAGTTACCAAGCCCTTTAAGTGAGACCGTAGGGACATATCGTGGCCATTGGATCTAAATGAATAACGGTCCAGATTTTCTCTCTTATTTTTAGTAGGCACCGGATTTTTAGGGAGGATTAAGGGTAATTTGGTATGTTTGAAATTAATATCCTTAACAATTATTGGTAAAAAAATCTTACCATATCTCTCTTTCCTGTGATTTAAGGTATTAGTTACATTTTCAAAACACATGCCTATTCAGTTTTCTTTCTCAATTCATTTCACGTCTCTGTTCAGTTCTAAGTATACACAATAACAAAACTATATATGCAATATTCTCATTCTAAATATGCACACTATTAAAATTTAATATAATACACTTTGTTCATACTAAATATGCAAATTTGTAACACTATATATGCAGAACATAAATATGCAGTATGCAGGGTATAAATTATAAGGACCAATGCCTAATGTATTTTAATATTTTACTAGTATTGTTCTAAGTATACACAATAACAAAACTATATATAAAATATTCCTATTCTAAATAAGCACAATATTAAAACCTTAATGTTATACACTTTATTCATACTAAATATGCAAATTTGGAATACTATATATGCAGAACATAAATATTCAGTGTGCAGGGTATAAATCATAAGGACCAATGCCTAATGTATTTGAATATTTCTTATTTGTTATAAATATACACAATAACAATCATATATATACAATATTCTTATTCTAAATAAGCACACTATTAAAATTTTAAATAATACACTTTATTCATACTAAATATGCAAATTTGTAACATTATATATGCAGAATATAAATATGCAGTATGCAGGGTATAAATTTTAAGGACCAATGCCTAATGTATTTTAATATTACTTGTTTTGTTCTAAGTATACACAATAACAAAACTATATATGCAATATTCCTATTATAAATAAGCACACTATTAAAATTTAATATAATACACTTTGTTCATACTAAATATGCAAATTTGGAACACTATATATGTAGAACATAAATATGCAGTATGCAGGGTATAAATTATGCAGTATGTTGAAGGAGGAGAGAGGATGGTTGACCGCGTGATTGAAATAACGTGATCAATAACATATCACGCTCCTAATTTGTAGGAGAAAAATGAGGGCGGTTATTTTTGGTATGTTTTTCTATTCCTATTTTGCCCCTACACGTGATCAATTGCTGCATTTATTAAATGTATTTTGGCCATCCATTTTTTTATGGTGTAGATCTGTCCCTACGGTGTCACCTAGGAGATTGGTCTCACAGGATCTCCTCCCTATATATATATATATATATATATATATATATATTGAGCATATATTAAGCAACTTCTTTCCGAAAATATTTTCCCGTCTAATAACACCTTCTAAAAACAAAATTTCAATACTATTTTAATAGAAAAAATGTCTGTCATCTTTCTAAAAAGTGTAATAACTAACATAAAAGTCAAATTTTATTTCCGTCAATTTTGGTAAGATGCTCAATGGAGTTTAAGTAATTTTATTTCATAATGAATATTCTATCTATAAGAAACAAACAACCATTTTTCAGCACGATCCTAAAAAATAGTTATATTTATTTAATTTTAATTATTCGATATTCACTTTTCATTTTATATTCAATCAATATAAATTATCTTTCTTATTTAGATCATATATAAGAAAAGGTAAATCGATTTAATTGCTTGCCAAATAATGTATATAAATAATTGGCATTAATTTCACAATTCAATTAATATAAATTATCTTTCTTATTCATATAATCTTTACCGAAAGTAAACCGATTTAATTGTTGGCCAAGCAATGAATATATAAAATTATCATTAATTTCACAATCCAATCAATATAAATTGTCTTCCGTATTCAGAAAATTCACATCTTCTGCGAATGCAATACAAATAATTATGGCACAAATAATTAAAAACATACCTTATTTTATTAACAATCATGCTCATATTCAAAGTTACCGATTATGAATAAATAATTCGAATTTATAGAAACAAAATATAAAAAAATACTTATAATAAATTGATTTTGAAATATTACCATAGTAATTTTCTAGTTTACCTATATATATGTACAATCAGTCCATATGTAACTCACGCATTCAAACGGACAAATAAATACTGCTCCGTCATACATAAAATTAATCTATCAATGACACCTATGATTACTCTAATTCATGATCTAAACATGAGCGAGACCCAAGGGTCGATAAACTTTGACTTGTGAGAATGTATGAAAACTTATGTACAATGATAAAAATTAAACAATGTAAAAAAAATAAAGAATATTGAGTTTATGCAATCTGAGAATTCATATATCGTGGAAAATGAGTCATGCAAGTACAAAACTACCACAACTACGCACAACATTATGTTTTATGAAAAAAAAAAAACACTTGTCTTTGAGATGTTTGATACGACATTCCCGATGTTTATTAACAATTTTAAGAGTTTCACGGAATTAGCTAATATTGAAAATTGATGAGACATTGTTGTTTCGTATACATTTGTACAAATTTTAAACTATTATTTAATATTTTAATATTTAATATAACTTTTTGTACTCTTAACTGGGGGTGACAATTTGAGACATGATACGATTGACCGACATGAACTCAACTAAGCTCATTGTGATTATATTCCAGATATGTTGCACCAAGGTTTTCCAATATATTATTATTGAAGGATTGAATTTCCATAAACATTTCAAAAGTATAAAAAGTCTATTCCGGATTTTGATTTGTTACATATTTGAATTTTTCATATCAAGCAAAGGTGTCAAACACTTTTTTATATTTCAAAGATGGTTGTGGACGACAATATTGAGAAGATTAGTGACTTTAAAAAGAGGTAAGAAAACCATTGTAGTTAGCCCAATGACCACGGATATTACTTGCAATGACGAGACCCGAGTTCAAGTATCTGCAATGACGAGACAAAACTTTTAATTTTTTTAAATAAAAGGTAAGGAACTTAGTTCAACTTTTATACGAACTATTTATAAATTTGTGTAATTAACATATAACATTATTTAATTTTTTAGGATTTCTGATACAAACAATCTAGCAAAGTCCATTAGTTATTTTATTTTTCCATCCGCGAGCATATTGTTGAAGATTTAGAATTCGAAAATTCCTCAAGTCACGGCCAATTATACGTTGATGTTTCCCTAGTCACCAATCGTAAGGATTTGAAAATAATAGTTTGTGGTGATGACAAATCAAAAAACAAACAAACGATCAATGTCATGTACAAAGAAGTATTTCAAAATTTGTAATTATAAAATGTAGTAGTTTAATTTGATTAATTTGTTTGAAATCTATTTTTATATTTCCCAAATTTATTATAATTGTTATTTTTATGTACATTCAATTTATATGATTCGACACAACAAATCTAATATGGGTGGTGCAATTGGCACCCCCTTTTTTGATGAGTACACCCACCTTCTAAGTACACCACCCCCTACTTTTTCAAATATGGCCCAATTGATGAGTTCACCCCCCATTTTTTACAATTTTACCCTTGGTCTTATTTTCCCCCAAAATACACCCTCCAACCTTTTCACCTCCCCACTTTCTCAATCTAAAACAAAAAAATACACCCACCACCTCTGAAAACTGTTCTATTCAACGACCATGGTTCGTGAAATCCAAACATACCGGAGAAGAAGGATGATTCTTCCCGATGATGATGACGACTTCGAGGATGGTGCACCACCATCCACAACAGGCCGAGACGCGACGACGACACGATCACCGCCCCGCACCGCACCGTGCGGGAGACGACGATGAGGTATGAATTAAACTTTGCCTTAAAATAACTTGCATTTTCGTAGTTTGGGTGTGCTATTGTTATATATATAGTTGTATGGGTATGGGTTGGAGATGGGTGTAGTTATGGCGCCATTTCGACTGTAAAATTTGAAATGTGGAACTTTGAAGAAGACGAAATGGGACGGTCGATGAAGCCCTAGGTGGCACGATCGACTGTACGATCGTGCCACCTAGGCACGATGGTAGTTCATCGATCGTGCCACCATCGTGCCTTTAGGGGCACGATGGCTTAATTCATCGATCGTGCCACCATCGTGCCTTTGGGGTATGATGGGTTAGTTCATCGATCGTGCCACCATCGTGCCTCTTTGGCACGATGGCTTTATTAGTGGCACGGTTGATGAATATTCCATCGTGCCAAGGTAACTGTCAACTTTGTAGATTTCTCTATGTGATTTGCTGATAGTGATTGATTGCTAATTGTGATTTTTTACTATTTTTCACAGTGGGCTTGGAAGAGGCCGAACTTATGTCAATAAAGCCTAAGATCAATTTGTATAGTAGGTTGTGGATTCTTGACAACTTATACATTGAGTTGCGTGATTGCGGGGATTATGTGTATGAGGAGTTTCAGAAATCCTGTTTTGGTTTTGTTTTAAGGATGGACAACCGTGCGGTTAGTTGTAATGCCGCCCTTCATGCCGTTATTGCGAAGGAGGTTGTTAAGAAAGACGCGAGGAACGAATTTTAGTTTCGGATTGGAAACCGTTTGATTCGGTTCTCCAAATATGAGTACGCTTTGATTACTGGGCTATCCTTTGCCCCCACCACATTTGATCCTAACACCAAGCACGTTCCGCCTCCCAATGGGTTGTATGGAGATTGTTAAGGTGTCGATGGATGATCTACTATTGCATTTTACAGGCGGTGCATTCCGTGATGATCCATCTGATGAGTTGATGGTGGCGAAGTTGTTGGTTGCATATTTTTTGCTATTCGCGTGGGATCCAAGGTCCACAGTCATTGAAGATTCGTGGTGGACTTTGGTTGATGACGTTGATCATGTTAGTCCAAGTAGCTACGATAATCTAGAGGGGGGTGAATAGATTATGCCGATTTTTCGCAAATCACCCTCTTTTTCGAATCAACAAGTAAATGACAATAATGTAAATGCGGAAATTAAACAACACTCGTTGATTTAAAGAGGTTCAACCCACCTAGGGCCTAATCCTCTACCACCCCATTATCTCCGGGATGGATTTCAAAAAGAAAAAAGATTTTATTAATTACCACAATTAATACAAGACCTTGAGGATCACCACAATCCTCTTACAACACCTTCAAGGAGATTACCACAATCTTCATTCACCACCTTTGAAGAGTACCACACTCTTCAAACACCTATCACCTAAATCACCCAAGTATATTCTTACCACAAGAATACTCACAAGGATGTCTTGTGTTGAATGATGGACAAAATTCAAGATTACAACTCTATTAAACCAATACAAAGATTGAGTGCAAGTGTAATCAAGAATCAAAAAGCCTAGACCTCAAAGATGTGCAAGTGAAAGTACTTAGGCTATTACAACAAGAATGTAAAAATGAAAGCTTGAACAATTTGCAGATTTCTTGTTGTGTATTTTGCTTGTATGTGTTGTATTTTGTGTCTTCAATTTATCCTCTATTTATAGGGAAACTTCACCAACATAGGCTCCCAACATAGGCTCCTCTATCTTCACTTTTGTCTACAAAAAGAAGATCACAAGATGTAGAAATATTGTACAAAATTGAAAAGCAAATCTTGTCATGTCACATATTGCAAACGGTTGGAATTTTTCGTCAAAAATAACATAGGGTGACCGGTTGCCCTGTTAAAGATTTCGACCGTTTTAAAAAAAAAAAAGTGCGATCCGTAGTAGGGGTTGCGGGGGCGCGACGGAGAGGGGTCGACTAGTCGCCCAGGGGTGCGACCGGTCGGCCCTCCCCTGGACCGGTCCCCCTGCTCCATTTTTCAAGTCCGTAAGTTCTGTTTCGTGTTTTCTTTTCTTCAGGTACAGGTCGACCATTTGGGCGACCGGTCGACCTCCCCTTTAAAATGTTGTCCGATTTGTTTTTAAAAATAAACTTCAAGAAATAATCCAAAAAATTAGTAAAAATATTTTAAATCATTTGGGAGTATTTAGACAACATTTATAAACATAGTTTTGGTGTAAAAACCAATTTAAACAAAACCATCAAAAGTGTTGTCCAATTTTTATCAAATTAAAAACTCTAAGAAATACTCCAAAAATTAGTAAAAACATTTTAAATCATTTAGGAGTATTTGGACAACATATAAAAACATTGTTTTGGTATAAAATCTTATTAAAACAAAATCATCAAAATCTTGATAAAAACATTTATCTAACAGATCAATGGGAGTCTTTCTGCTGGGGGAAGTACTCGTTCCAGATTTTATGCCACTATCTTTCATAATTACCCACCGTTCCCAAGAGTAATTTCCGTATTTAAGGATTTGTTTGGGCTTTCTTGGTAAGTGATATTAATGTAATTTACATCTTATAATTTACATTTAGTACAAACATACATCTTATAATTTAACTATTTTTATTGTTCTTCTTAGATATGGGCGTACGAGGCCATACCCAATCTAGGGGATTCATGTGGGGTTCCAGCCCCAGACATTGCTATTCCATGCTGCACACGTGGAAGTTTCCGAAGTCCTCCGTAAATCTGCATGGCTTTCTTGATTGTCAGGTACACAATGTAATTTGTGTTTTTCAAATTTTAACTTATGGTAATAATTAATTAATTATTGATTTTGTTCTTGCAATTTTGTAGATTGATACGTATCGGACCTTGACTGCGAGGGACAATGAGCTTCCTTATCTATTGCATGTCAATCTCGAGCTCCGATCTGGTGCTGTTTATGTTCATCAGGATAACCCGATCGGGAAGAAGAAGTCCACGACGCCTATTACTCCTCAAGCTTCAAAGCGTCAACGCACCACATCTTCAGTCCATGTCACAGATGAGTTGACTTCATTGATGGATGACGATGATCCCCTTGATGCGGATCCACATATTGAGATGGGTGATTATGATCGTCCAGCCCCCGAGGGCGTTGTTCCAGATGGTCCTCCACACACCTCTACACCCTCTGTAGCTGCCGATAGAGCGCTATTAGAAGAATTGGTGCGGCAGCAGGTGGAGGCCATTATGCCGACTTTGGTTGAGAGTGTCGTTGAGACCTTGGTCCCTCGTTTAGTACGACGGGAGGTCGAGGCGTTGGTTCTGGATTTAGTCCGGACTGGGATGCAACAGGAGGTTTCTGCAGCAGTGCGGCAGGAGGTTCCACCTTCTGTGCAGCAGATCATGCCAGATTTGGTCCAGAAGCACGTATCTGCTATGGTACCGCCTATCGTGCGGAAGGAGGTTAGGGTACTTGTATATCCTGCCATTCAACGTACGGTATCTGCTCAGGTGCGCATTTATTTGTGTTTCCTGTTAAACATTTAGAATAGAATATCTTTTGAATTCTGTTATTTAATGAAGTTTCCTTCATTGTACAGGATTCTAATCCCCCCACGGTGGTGAGCCAGCAGATTACTCCCCCCCCAGGTGGGCCAGCAGACTACTCCTCCTCCACCGTAGGTGCCAGAGGGGGATGCGCTGGATCTGTCCCCTACAGATGTACGGACACCGACTGGAATTGGTGCATCGACACAGGGTTCACCGCCCACATCTGGAGGTGATGATATGTCCCTTCGTGTTGTGAGAGCACGAGTGCCGTCTATGTACCTTCATAGCCCTTTCACGGCACACGAGCACCGTAAGAAGGATGCCACACATGCTAAGTATATGCGGTTCTTAGTTAGTGATGAGATGTAAGTTAAATCAATATATGAATTCAAATACATTATTGTTGTTTTGTGATTTTAACACGAGTTTTCTGTCTCAGCCGCAATGTTGGATACGCGCTTTGCACATTTGGCAGTAGTTTCTTTAAGGATATCGAGTCGCCCACCTTTGATTTGGATTATGTGGTAACACAATGTTAATGTTTTTTTTCTTTCATTTCCAGGGTGTTATTTGTTCATGTTCATTGACAATTGACCTTATTGTTTGCTTGTTATAGCAAATTGATGCGTACTTAGTTGTACTACATTGCAAGCCTGAGTTGGCTGGTGTAGTGGTCCATCCCCAAGTGCGAGATCGTATGGGATTGCTTGACACACAGTTCGCTGTAAGTTTCATGTATTTCTTAGATAGATAGTCCATAATGTGTCATTTATTTTGTTTCGGTACATTCGTGTTTTCACTAACAAATATGTTTTCATTATGCAGCTTGATCTCGGCAAAGTATGGACCGATCTACATGGAGAGAACCCACCGCATGCAGAGTTTGACGGGACCCAGCCAGAGGTCATACCAGCTGACCTTCTGGCACTGTTGGTGGAGTACGTCCATGGTGAACGGCCTCTTTGGGGTGGGGTGCGTCCATGGAGTTCGTTGGACCACGTAAGAACTATCTCTTTTCGGTATAAATTAATTAACTAATTATTGTTTTGTTCATATTCCCTAATTTCTAATCGATTTTTTGCAGGTTGTTTTATCCACAACATCAACAATCATTGGATTGTGGTGAGGATATCACTGAAGGAAAACAAGATTTGGATTTATGACTCCAACATCCACAAGCTACCGCGTGAGGTCAGTCTTGACCGGCGTGCGGCTCTCTATCCATTTGCGCGTATTGTTCTAGTTTTGCTACGACAAACTAGTTTCTACCAGGAGCGTCCGGAGTTGACTTCTCGTGAGAATTGTTGGATTGTCAAGATTGTTGGTCCACCGAAGAATTACGAACAAAGTGATAGTCATAGTTGTGGACCGTTTGCGTTGAGGAGGGTGGAGAGTTTTCTTATAAATGCATTTGACCCGACGCTTAACACAGAGGAGTATATAAAAACTGTGTATCGTCGGCATTTAGCATTTTCAGTGTATAAATTTAGCACTGATGCATCGACTTGGACCCCTCCCCCTTGATTTAGATTGTGTATATTTGTGGGTATTTAGTTGGAATTGTGTATATTGTGGGTATTTAGTTGGAATTGTATATATTTTGTATATTTAGTTTTTATATAATATGTTTTGGTTTAACTTGAATAACTTGGTATGATTTGGGATTGATTTGGATGATTTGGTTGTTGATTAACTCTCTGGTATAAGTGAATTTGGGGTCGCATGCTGAGTCTGCTGTCAATGTGGCACGATGGCACGATCGCCATTTTCGATTGCCATTTTTGTCGATCGTACCTTATGTGGAACGATCGATAAAATTTGACACGATCATGATCTTGTCTATCATGCCATATATTATGTGGGTCCTGCATTAAATGTTGAAAGTATGTAACATATTCAATTGGGTCCATCCATTAAATGGACTTGTTAGCTGGGGACAAACAATATTTCCATTCAGAGTAAGATTTATGTTACTTATATAAAATGGGTCCATTCATTAAATGGTGAAAATAAGTAATATATTGACTGTGTCTTTGCATTAAATGGTGAAAATAAGTTACATATTACACATGGGTCCATGCAATAATGGTGAAAATAAGTTACATTACACATGGGTCCATGCATTACACTTATAAATACATGCGTATGTTCAAATGTAGATAATAAAATTGCATTAAATCTTGGTTGTGTTGACGATAAAGGTATTTTTTTACATAGTAGCTAATTTGATGAATCATAGCTAATTAAATCTTGGATGAACATGTTTGTTATGATTTTTGTTACAGGAAAATGGTAAGAACAAAGAATGAGATCGCTAGGCCAATAGGCGTGGTCTTTGGTTGGACTTCCCGGAGGAAGAAGCCCGCTTTGATAATTTCTTCATGTTATGTCGTATGGCAAACAACATATGGCGCCCTGCTGTTTTCAACGGCATATTTGTTGAACTGAGTCGCATGCTATCTGAAGCCATGCAAAAGGATTTCCCTATCCTTAAAGTCAAGATTAAGATTCATATGATGCGCACCCACTTTCATGACTACGAGCGTTTAAAGCATTGCTGGGTGTTAATTTCAACCTGTACACTAACAGGTTTTCCATCACTCCAGAATATTGGGCTCATGTTAGGCAAGAGAACAACATGCAACGGTTTTTCCGGACTAACGGCTTCCCAAGTCATCGCGGATCGTGTTGAAGTTTTCAACACTCGTGAGGCGCCGGACATTGATTTTGAGGGGCTACCAGGTTACACCCGTGACCATCCATTGGAGTTTGATGGCTACTCTTCTGATGAAGGTGCTCAAGATGATGCTGAACGCTCAGAAGTTGACACTGATTGAGTTGTCTGGTTCTTGGTGTCTGTTGTGTACTAGTTGGGTGGTCGTGCGCTATGTTTGTAATCTTTGCTTGTGTTGTGGTTTTTTCTGCTATGTTATCAGTGTTACTAGGTTGGTTGTAGAATGTACTAGGTTGATTGGTAATGTACTCTCTTAGGTGGTAATGTACTATGAAGGTTGGTAATATACTACGGAGGGTTGTGATGCAATAATAAAGTTCTTATGAAACGTTTTTAACGTGACAATATTATAATAGAGTCAATGCTGTTTGATAAATGGTTTTATCATGATTTTGATGATTTTTTTTTACACCAAAATAATGTTTTTAAAGGTTGTCCAAATACTCCTAAATGATTTAAAATGGTTTTAATATTCTCCGGAGTATTTCTTCAAGTTATGTTTTGATAAAATTGGACAACACATTTAATGATTTTATGTCAATGGGTTTTTACATGGAAACTTAGTTTCTAAATGTTGTCCTAATACTCCCGATTGGTCTAAAATGTTTTTACGAATTTTTCGGAGTATTTATTGGAATTTATATCGGACAACACTTTTTGTATTAATGTGTTATTTCATCAAAACTATATTTCTAATGTTGTCCTAAATACTCCCGATCGGTTTAAAATGTTTTTACGAATTTTTCGGAGTATTTCTTGAGGTTTATTTTCGACAAAAATCGGACAACATTTCATTTTGGAGGTCAACCGGTCGACCAAAGAGGCGACCGGTACCTGGGAACGCATTGCACGAAACAGAACTCACGGAACTCCCAAAATGAGTCAGGGGGACCGGTCACCATGGTGGGCAATCGGTCGCACCCTAGGGCGACCGGTCGACCACCCCCTGGACCGGTCTCCCCGTTGATTTTTTGATGCGTTCTTTTCTTAACTTAATAGTCTTGACGGCCGCTTCTTAAGTTTGACAACAAAAATGTAAATGTCAAATGACATCTTTTCCTTAATTTGTGGGATTGATTTCTAACAGCTATTTTCTTCAATTGTCTTGCAATTTTTTATAGAATTCATGTCCCCAAGATGAGCCTATCATGTACAAGACATCTTCTATAAATAGAGGAAGAATTGAAGCAACACAACAAGAGAGAAAACTACAACACAACAAGATACACTCAAGAATACACTTGTTCTTACATTGTCTTATTTCTTGTTGTAATTTGCCTAGCTATTCACTTTCACATCCTTGAGGTCTAGGCTATTCTTGATTACACTTGTACTCAATTGTATTATTTATTATCGAGTTGTAATCTTGAATTTTTGGGTTATCATTCAACACAAGATATCCTTGTGAGTGTTCTTGTGGTAAGAACACACTTGGGTGATCTAGGTGTTAGGTGTGAGAAGATTGTGGTAATCTTCTTGTTGAGGTGTTGAAGAATTTGGTATTCTTCAAGGTTGAAGATTGTGGTAATCTTCACAAGGTGCCGTTGGAGATTGTGGTAATCTTCAAGTGAGATTGTGGTAATCTCAAAGGTGGTGTTGAAGAAGAGTGTGGTGCTCTTCAAGGTGTTGTTGTAAGTTTGTGTTGTATTAATTTGTGGTAAATTAATAAAATCTTTTTTCTTTTTGAAATCCATCCCGGATATACTGGGGTGGTAGGGGATTAGGCCCTAGGTGGGTTGAACCTCTATAAATCGACGTGTGTTGTTTACATTCCGCACCTTTATTATTGTGCTTGAGCATTTGGTTCGAAAAAGAGGGCGAAATCGAAAAGATGGAGATAATCTATTCACCCCCCTCTAGATTATCGTAGCCGCTTGGACTTACAAGTGGTATCAGAGCCAAACTCTTTGGAAAGCTCGTTTCACATCGCGAGTGAAGAGAAACGATCATCGGCTACGAACGAAGCTCATCTATCCGGCACCTCCACCACCAAGTCACCTCGGTTTGATTCCAAAAATTTTATATTTTGGAAAGAAAGAATGGAATGTTATTTACAAGGTTGCGGGTTTGATATTTGGAACACCGTCATAAATGGAGAATCCATTCCGATGAAAGATACACCACACACCTCCAAAAGCCTCAAAGAGCTAAATGATGAAGAAATGAAAATCATCTCCTTAAATGGTAAAGCTCTCAATATTTTGTATTGTTCATTTACTAATTTAGAATATGAACATATTGTAGGAATAAAGTCGGCACATGAAGTATGGCAAAAATTAGAAGCCATCTATGGAGTATTTGCAAATGAAAGGAGTCAAACAAAAGCATCTACTTCTCAAAGGAATTCAAGTTCAAATCTAAGGAACAAGCCTCTTACAACTTCCGATGATGAGGACGAACTATGTTTTATGGGCATCGAAGAAGAAAATGAGGTATGTCTTAAACCCTCTACTTCCTATGATATTATCATACAAAATAATTATAGTGATTTACAAAATGATTATGATGAACTTCAAGATGAATTCCAAAGTTTGCTTGTTAAATACAAAAATTTGAAAAAGGAATTCATTGTTTTGAAAAATGATAAGGATAGTTTATTTACTTCCTATGAATCACTATCATGTGCTCACACCACCATTCTTGACAAGGTTAGAAACCTTGAGAAAGAAAATAGTACTCTCGTTGAGGATATAAATTGCTTGAAAAATGATTTATCTAAATCCAACTTGAGAATGACCGATATTATTGATTGTGGTGATAATTCGAAACTAGAATTTGATCATAAGCTTAATGTTGTCAATCATATGAAAAAAAATCAAGTCTCTAAGAATGTTGGTCATTATGCTCCTAGAATTATTACATGCTTCTATTGCGGTAAAAAGGGTCATACGGCTAATACTTGTCGGGCTAGAAATAGCTCTAATCATTATTGGAGACCTAAAAGTCTCAAAGCTAATCCTAAAGGACCCAAACACTTGAGGGTACCACAAAATAATGTCATATTAGGTACCCGGCGAAATAATGATCGAAGAAAATTCATACCGCCAAGAAGGCATCAAATGACCGTTTCATTTAATCAAAGAAGGAGAAACTATTCTCGACAAAGCCAATTTCCAAGAAGAGGATATAATCAAAAATGTGAAGAACACAATCCTTGGAAATGGCAAAGGCATCATCAACAAGATGATTTTCAAAGAAGAAGAGACCATCAACAATGGGAAGGTAACAAACCTTGGAAATGGAGTAATCAAAGAAGTCATCATCAACAAAGTGACTTCTCAAGGGGAAGATATCATCAACAATGGGAACGACACAACCCATGGAAATGGCGTAATTGGTAAACCGTATCTCCCCATTTAATATATGCATTTTATCTAGTTAGTATGCATGTTTTTATTTGTGCCTATATTTGCAAATGAGTTTTCAAGTATTTATTTTTTAATTAAGGTCTTCAATATATATTTGTGCTTTTAAAATATTTTTGAAAAAGAAGACCTCATATGATGTTTTTAAAACTCTTGTGCATTTTTGTAGACTAGAGTGTGTTATCATCTCCTATGGATTTTTATGGCATGAG
This sequence comes from Rehmannia glutinosa, assembly GCA_016081115.2. Taxonomy (NCBI): domain Eukaryota; kingdom Viridiplantae; phylum Streptophyta; class Magnoliopsida; order Lamiales; family Orobanchaceae; genus Rehmannia; species Rehmannia glutinosa. The sequence continues at coordinate 51,668 of JABTTQ020002144.1, read as the reverse complement.
CTTACTTGTGATATCTCTTAGCCTACACTTTTATCATTATGAGTTGTGCTAGATTTGTTTTAAGAATTGTGTAGAATTTACATATTTTCACAAATGGCCATTTACATCATTATTTGTCAAGAAAGGCATAAATTATCGAGGTACGTTTACTTGTGTTATTCTTACTCTTATAGACTCGATATATGTATTGCCATGTGCCTATGTACTTGTTTTTCATAGTATTTCATACAAGTGCCATTAAGATGATTTTTAGATTTTTTGAAAGGCACTATTCGATTGCACATATTTGCTTTGTCAACTCTTGTTCAAATACTTCTTTTAAATGAGGTCTAAACTATATGCTATCAAATCTTCAAAATTCAAAAGAGACCTTTTGTAGCTTTCTTAAGCTTATTTGAACTTGCATGATTTATTAGAATTTTGATGGTCTTCTAAATGCATAGTATGTGGTTCTTGCTTCATGGTCTATATATATAATGTCTCTTACTACTATGCTCTTTTGCAAGATATTTTGTTATTGATGATTGAGACATGTTTTTACACTTGGGCTATTTTTTTTATTATATAAGCGATGCCGTTAATGAGTTTGTTAAGTTGTGTAGATGAGAAATGAAGTACTCCAAATATTGGTTACCTCAAAATATTTGGATGTATATGTTCTATTGTGAACACCTTAAATAAATTGGATGCCCTATGATGATAGTAATGAAGTAGACAAAAAGGGTATTCCGGAACAAACTCGATAACCAAGGCAACATTGGTAGAACTAAGGCAAGGTTAGTAGCTCGAAGATATTTTCAAGAAGAAGGTATTTGATTTTGATGTAACATTTGCACTCATAGCACATTTAGTAGCTATTTGCATTTTACTTGCCCATTCTTGTTTTAAGAAAATTTCAAGCTTTACCAAATGGATGTTAAATCCAATTTTCTAAATGGTTTTATTCAAATAGAAGTCTATCGAAGTTTAAAATTTTAGGCCAAATGATTTTTATAAAAGGTCTTGTACGATTGAGTATCCCGTATATGATTTGATAGACTTAGCTATTTTTGCAAAATGATTTTACAAAAGGTAAAGTTGATACTACTCTCTTTGTTTTTTGAAAAAGGGCAAGATTGTTTACTTGTGCATATTTATGAGAATATTTTTGGTACTACTAATGAATATTTGTGCAAGATTTTTTTTAAGTTGATGCAAGGTGTACTTGAAATGAGCATGATGGGGGAGCTCAATTTCTTGCTTGAACTACAAATTATTCAATGCCAAGAAGATGGTTATATAAGAACTCTTGAATGAGTTAAGCATTGAAGAAAGAAGAACAATCTCAACCTCTATGGCTAAAGACTAACAAAGGTTGAGAAAGACATATCGATTGACAAACAAATTCGAGGTATGTTTTCTTGTATTATTTCTGTAGACTCGACATTCCATATGCCTTATGTCTATATGCTCGACTTCAAAAATTATCCCAACGAATCTCATTAAAGTGCCGTTAAAAGAAATTTTCAAATATTTATAAGGCACTTCTTCTTATGACTTGTTCATCCAAAGCTTTTAAAACGTTCTTATTTTTTTTGGATAACAAGTCCGGTGAAAATTATTCAAAATATAGTTCGTCATCATCGAACTAAATATATTGAGATTCGATGTTTTTTTTAAAAGGGATTGAGTTTTTAACAAAAAAAAAAACTTGAGATGTGTTTAATTCCGTCTCAAGGATAACTCGCGGACTTTTTAATCATTAACCGCCGAGTATTTTACCTCATTTCGAGCTTGATTATAACATAATGTATATTGAATGAGGTCTACGTTTGCATTTTGCACGTTTTTAAAACTTAGGGGCGAAAAATCGGATTTTTGGATCAAACTTCGAAATTTGCAAAACAGAAAGAAGCAGTGGGTTGCCAGGGCAAGGGTCGACCGGTCGCCCACCTGCTCGACCAGTCACCCTAGCCCTTGACCGGTCGCCCACTGTGATTTCTTGGCTTAAATCGTCTCTATTCTTTTACTTAGCCATTTTGGCCCTTTTCAACTCTATTTCGTCCCCTTTGTCATTTGCACACACATTTTACTTCAAATGTGTTTGGTTGCATGTATTACATAGTTTGGGGATTATCTAGCTCGACTATCATCATCATTGCTCGTCTTTACCGATCGAATGGTAAGAATTTCACTCTCTTTAGCTCAATTGGGTTGAACCCTTGAGTTTGTGGCTTATATGTATTTTTCTTGATGCAATTCATATATTTTTGTGATGAGCTTATTGATTGTTGATGATTGATATTTGTTAAATCGTATTTGGTGATGAAAAACTTGGCTTGATTTCATTTACAAGGGCTATATATATCATTTTCTAATTTTGACGCCCGCCAAGTGTTCGATAAAATGTTTCAATAAAAAATTCATCACCTACATGATTCTCTCGATTTCAAAAGTCTTATATATTTATAGAGATCATGTTTTGCTTATCAAATTATATTTCATAAGCTTCTACAAGTCGTATAATTCGACTCTTCCCTCCTATTTGGTTTAAAAGCTTCAATGTTCAAAATAGCTCGATACATCGATTTACTTGCACACTTTGTTATGAATATATGATGTATTTATCGTGCTAACATTCTTTTTGATGATTCCAAAGGGGGAGAAATAGGTTATAAGCTCTTTAGCTCAAAGAAGCTAAGATAAGCTTAACGAAAAGAAGCTATAAGCTATGGCTTCATAAAGCCATAAGTTGTGGATCATATTTAGTCCACTTGGTGCATTATGGTTATGTATGAATCATGGTCCATTGGTTGTAGTATGGACTTATATACGGTTCTTATGATGTCTCTTTGACAGGGGGAGCTTTTAAGTTTTTGATACTTAAGCTCAATATCGAAAAACTGAGATTTTAGCTTATGTTTAAGTTGCTTCTATATAACTCTTGTTGTGCATATTGATAGGGGGAGCATTTGTTATATATGTTTGAATCTCTCTACTCCTATGCTTGTGTTTATTGCACGGAATGTTGTCGCTCACAACGGAAAGTTTTCTTTAAACCGGTAAAATTGTTTTGTTTTTAAAATCGACCTTGTTAAAATTGTTTTGGTTTGTAATCATCAAAAAGGGGGAGATTGTTTGATAAATGGTTTTATCATGATTTTGATGATTTTGTTTTTACACCAAAACAATGTTTTTAAAGGTTGTCCAAATACTCCTAAATGATTTAAAATGGTTTTAATATTCTCCGGAGTATTTCTTCAAGTTATGTTTTGATAAAATTGGACAACACATTTAATGATTTTATGTCAATGGGTTTTTACATGGAAACTTAGTTTCTAAATGTTGTCCTAATACTCCCGATTGGTCTAAAATGTTTTTACGAATTTTTTGGAGTATTTATTGGAATTTATATCGGACAACACTTTTTGTATTAATGTGTTATTTCATCAAAACTATATTTCTAATGTTGTCCTAAATACTCCCAATCGGTTTAAAATGTTTTTACGAATTTTTCGAGTATTTCTTGAGGTTTATTTTCGACAAAAATCGGACAACATTTCATTTTGGAGGTCGACCAAATCGACCAAAGAGGCGACCGTGCACACAGGAACGCATTGCACGAAATGAACTCACGGAACTCCCAAAATGAGTCGGGGGACCGGTCACCATGGTGGGCGACCGGTCGCACCCTAGGCGACCGATCGACCACCCCCCGGACCGTCTCCCCATTGATTTTTGTTGCGTTCTTTTCTTAACTTAATAGTGCGCGACCAAATGGTCGCTTAAGTTTGACAAAAATGTAACCGTTGTCAAATGAGACATCTTTTCCTTAATTTGTGGGATTGATTTCTAACAACTCTTTTCTTCAATTGTCTTGCAATTTTTTATAGAATTCATGTCCCCAGGAGGAGTCTATCATGTACAAGACATCTTCTATAAATAGAGGAAGAATTGAAGCAACACAACAAGAGAGAAAACTACAACACAACAAGATACACTCAAGAATACATTTGTTCTTACATTGTCTTATTTCTTGTTGTAATTTGCCTAGCTATTCACTTTCACATCCTTGAGGTCTAGGCTATTCTTGATTACACTTGTACTCAATTGTATTATTCATTATCGAGTTGTAATCTTGAATTTTTGGGTTATCATTCAACACAAGATATCCTTGTGAGTGTTCTTGTGGTAAGAACACACTTGGGTGATCTAGGTGTTAGGTGTGAGAAGATTGTGGTAATCTTCTTGTTGAGGTGTTGAAGAATTTGGTATTCTTCAAGGTTGAAGATTGTGGTAATTTTCACAAGGTGCCGTTGGAGATTGTGGTAATCTTCAAGTGAGATTGTGGTAATCTCAAAGGTGGTGTTGAAGAAGAGTGTGGTGCTCTTCAAGGTGTTGTTGTAAGTTTGTGTTGTATTAATTTGTGGTAAATTAATAAAATCTTTTTTCTTTTTGAAATTCATCCCGGATATAATGGGGTGGTAGAGGATTAGGCCCTAGGTGGGTTGAACCTCTATAAATCGACGTGTGTTGTTTACATTCCGCACCTTTATTATTGTGCTTGAGCATTTGGTTCGAAAAAGAGGGCGAAATCGAAAAGATGGAGATAATCTATTCACCCCCCCTCTAGATTATCGTAGCCACTTGGACTTACAAACGCATGTGGCACGATCATTGCATTTACGACCGTGCCACCATCGTGCCTAGACAAGGCACGATCATAGTGTGCGACCGTGCCACCATCGTGCCATATGACAGTCTACTGAACAGAATGCCTGTTAAAAATGTGCCACCTTAAAACAGGTATTTCCGACATCAATCACACCAATTAAAAACATGCATTTCCAACAAAGTTCTTTAACTTATCCAATACATAACAAACAAATAATTCTAACCTAAGTTTATAGTCTCCGTACTACGGACAATGGGACTGTTTCCTACACTTCCACTATACTATTCAAGTTGTTTAGTATACAAATTCTTCCAATTTGCTGCACATTCATGGTGAAAATTATTCCATGTTGCGACCACGGGAGGCAATGGGTGACCGCCACTCAAGAAAACCTACAAATGAAACAAAATACATGTGAACAATGAGTACACATAATCTTTACTTAATTTTTTAGTGTTACCTCTATAAAATGGTTATTGTTAACAAATCCAACACAAATTAGCTTCGGAGCAATTGGCGCTTCTGTTCGTAATGGTAGATATGTGAGGGACATTCGCTGATCCAAACACACAAACGCAACATTGTAAGCCGACGCAACCAAGTGACCCATCTCGGGTAAACAAAACCAATGTTTCTTATGCGCTGTCTCGTTATAGTAGTTGAGACGAGACAAGATTTTGTCAACAGTACCATGTTTGACAAATACATGATTGTACAACCCTTGGTTTTCCTTCAGCTCATAATTTAGGTCTCCTCGAGCCCGACCCCATGATTCTTCACCAAATCCAAGTAGGTCTGCTACGACACGGAAACCACAATGACCATCGCTGTCAACATCCTTAGTACCAATAATATGTTGATGTAAACGCATTGGAAGCTGCTCCATAAAACCAGTAATGGTCACTTTCTCGTCCTTTTGACGCACAACCTATTGAAACACAACATGAAGAATAGTGGGACATTAGCAACAAATATGTCATATGTACATGCACAAATAAAAGAGACGATATTTACCGGTAGCTTTTGCCTCGGCATCGGAGAGAACATAGGTTGATTCGATGGACCAACATTAAAGATTACTTATCCACATGGTGAACAACTATCTTTAATAGACTCGAAATGCTCGAACTTACTCGGGTCACGTTTGGTTGATTTGGATTGTTTAACCTTTACGGACTTAGGACGGCCACGTGTGCGAAGCTGTACTTCAGGCTCAATTAGTGAGGTTGTTCTTGGATTCATAATCTCCATAATTCTTTTCAAAATTAACAACCTCTTTGATTCGGGTGCTTGTTCAAATTTGGTGAAAAGATCACCCAAACACTGAGTCCATCGAGACCCAATTTCAGGCCCAACTCTAGTTTCGTCTTTGCTAGTCGGTAATATATCTAATTTTCGCCAAAATGAAGCCACTTGATCAAGTGGAATTGGCTTATCCAATCTCACATATTCAGAAAGTTCATGAGCACATGGGAGTCCGCACGTCCTTCTCAATACACAACCACACAACAAAGGGTCTACGCTACCCTCGGCTACACGATGCATTTCAGTATAGATCAAATTCAATACATGTATAACCATACCTCGTAGTGACATGAATACAACCGATTTGTATTTATGTAAGACTACATTTTTGCTCTTCTCAAAAGAATGTTTGATTGCATTGTGTGATGTCTCGAGGAGGGTGTGAATCTGTTCCCAACATGTCTTGAAATTACCCTAACTAGACGCAAGCTGTCTTTTCAATGCTACATGGTGACTCTCCGCCCTATAATGATTTTTCAAACACTATTATATTAATTTTTAGGATTGTATATGATATAACATAAACGCAATGATGAGCACAATAGAGTGAATTACCTATTTGTTGTGGTGTTATCGAAATGCATGACATTATTCGTCCAAGCAGACACAAATCTTTCTTTATACGGCCCCATCCATTGCTCCATTACATATTGTACGACAACTGGATAATCACAAAATTACATTTGACAATCTCCTAATTAAGTCATAAAATGATTGCTCAGTATCTGATGACCAATTAATTATAATAGAGGTTAAAAAATTCCCACTTCTCTTTCGTGCCCAATATTTTTTTGCAGTTTGCCAAAATGTTCCTACTAATGTGCCACCGACAGAGAAAATATCTCGAAGTGAGAAATGTCGTCTCTATTGCATTCATTAGAGCCAATTCTCTATCAGTAATAATCACAGTTGGCAGAGAAGATGGGTCCATTAATGATTTTAAGACTGAGCAAGCCCATATGTAATTATCTTCCCGCTCGTACTCCATATAAGCAACTGCAACACAAAATGTCATATGTGTCGACGTCACATCCAACAAAGGTAACTTGTACCTATTAGTTTTGTATGTGCAATCCATAAAAATGACACTCGGAAAAGCACGCAACAACTCAACGCTTGTAGGGTGAGCAAAGAATATATCCTTCACGGTGTTACTCGTCTCTCAACGTCTATGATGATAGAAATATCCATGCTCCTTTAATATATGCATAAGTTGTTGCATTTGAGATCGACCCTCACGCTCGACAACTCTATTCTTCATACGGGCATTGTAGATAGTCCTTATGGTGGACTTATTATCTTGAAACTTATTTTGTAGGCCAAACAAAATGCCCTTCGGCCGAGTATTGCCATGTGACGTATCCAACACATATTCTTCATCACTTCTTGATAATCGACCGGCATAAGAGTGACCCTCCAAATATTGTGCAATTGGATGATTATGCACACACATTCAACATTTAGTGACCATTCTCCTTCAATTGTTACTTGCCGACCCCTCAAACGAAATGGGCAACCACATTTCTTTGTTCCAGATTCTCTCTTAGAGACTTTGTTTTCAACTTTCTTAGCATCATTTTGTTCGACATCTCTAGTCTTTTTTGGATCACGGTAATGTCCACTATGTTCACAAGCCAAAAATATCCGAGGTCTTTTCTTTCCTTGACCACTGTCCGACCTACTTACTACAATAACCATGCCGTGCTCATTTCCTCTCTCACGCACCCAATCAAATAATTTATCCCGAGAAACAAATAACTCGTACGTCGTGAATACGTGTGTGTAATCGGTAACAACACCAAACTCTTCAACATTTTCATCATTCTTGGGAGGACAAACAACATTATTTTCCGTAGGCAACGAGGCCATACCCTATTAAAACAAAATCAACAAGCCCAAAAATAAACTGTCAAAATGGCACAATGCAAACTATGATCGTTCCACCCTCCATCGTGTCAAATGGAACTATGGCACGATCATTGAAAATCCAATGTTCATAAGTGGCACGATAGATGCAATATGAACATGTGATCGTGCCATAATGCCATGTGGCATGATCGAAGTGATGATCGTTCCATGTTGTTGATGATCGTGCCAATTGGCGCACAACAATGGTGCAGCAGAAATATCGAACGGTAAAAATGGATAAATTACATAATTTTGAGCTAAAAACCAAGAAGATACTTACATTATTTGGAGGAATCAATTCTTTGTTGTCCATTTAAGCTGTTGTGTTGGTGTCGAAAAAACTAGGGTTTATAAGAACAAGGTTTCAGCTTTTCTCAAGAAACAAGAAGAAGAAGAAGAAGAATGTAGCTGAAGGATGTGGGTGAGTGTGTTTTAGTAGATTTAAGTGTAATGAATGATGTGGGTGTACTTAGAGATTGATGGGGTATATTTAGAACTTGACTTTTAGTAAGGGTATTATAGTCTTTTAACTTAATGACATTTTTGAAATATTAGAAAGTGAGTGTACTCATCAAAAAAGGGGGTGCCAATAGCGCCACCCATCTAATATGGTTCCACACAACAAATTTTATACGGTCCGATGCAATACACTCGGTGCATCGCACATGTAAAATACTAGCAAGTCATATAAAGTAAATTATTAGATGGGTGGCGCTATTGACACCCCTTTTTTTTATGAGTACACCCACCTTCTAAGTACACCACCCTCCACTTTTTCAAATATGGCACAATTGATGAGTTCACCCCCCCTTTTTTCCAATTTTACCCTTTCATGAAAAACCCTAGGTGGCACATGGTATGATGGGCACATGGCACGATGGCAAGATGACACGATGGGTTTTCTGCCATCATGCCACATGGCACGATGGCAAAAACATGGCACGATGGCATTTTCACCATCATGCCACATGGCACGATAGCATGATGGCACGATGGCAAAAACATGGCACGATGACATTTTCACCATCATGCCACATGGCACGATGGCATGATGGCACGATGGCAAAAACATGGCATGATGGCCCATGTGGCACGATGGGTGTGGCACGATGGCACACTGAAATTTTTGTCATAGCGCGTGATCGTGCCTTATATCGCACTGCTACTGTTCGACAGTATTTTTCAACCTGAAAATTTGAAAAATAACATATTTTATGCTATAAACTAAGAATATACGTTCATTATATGGGGATATGAATACTTTATTGTTCGAATCTTCAACAATTTGAGTGTTGGAAAAATCTAGGGTTTGTATAAAGAAAATTTAACTTTCTTCGAGAAGAAGAAGAATGTGAGTGAATGATGTTGGTGTATTTAGAGATTAGGGGGGGTGTATTTAAAACTTGGCTTTTAGTAAGGGTATTATAGTCTTTTAACTTAATGACATTTTTGAAATTTTAGAAAGTGGGTGTACTCATCAAATTTGGGGGTGCCAATAGCGCCTCCCTTATTAGATGGATGAGACCAAATATTGACGAGCAAGAAACTGCCTTTGGTTCCCTTCATAAAGTACAAGAAAATGAATCACAGATAGTACTGGTTATGGTGGACGACGGAATGAAGGGTGAAGAAGAGAAGATAATCCCCCGCGCGGAAATGGCTGAATCACCAAACAGGGAATCGATCCTTGCTGCTACCAATTCGAAACCAGAGGATTCAAATCAACTGAAGCAAAACGATCGCAGCTCATGTCCTTCGTCCTCGATAAAGAATACGAATACTGCAGAAACCACTGGTAATGGCAGCAAGGCGAAATCTTGCAAAGGCTGCCTTTATTATTCTTCACGTTTCAAGGCTGATTCTAGAAACCCTCTCTGCGTTGGCCTCACCCGTTCTCTTCCCAATGGTAACCCTAATTTCCTCCCTTCTTTCACGTGTTGATTATCCCCCCCCCCCGCCCCCTTCTCCAGGTTTTTTTTTGGTTCTAATTATTGATGTATGAGGTCCGAGATTGGATTTTTCTATGTTTCATAATTTTCTTTAAGGTTTTTTTTTACACCCCTTTTTTTCTTTTTCTTTTTTTCTATATTGGCTGGCTTGGGTTTTGTGTTTTCATGTAGCTGCAGTTTCATATGTAGAGAAAGATTGCAACTCTTAGCGTTTGGAGGATTTTTTGTATTTTTGTACACTTCTGAATTTCCAGTAAGAAGTTGGGACTAGAGTTTGGATGTGGGGACTTAATTGAATATTTGCTTTCTTTTTTCGGCCTTGGGTCACACAGATTGCTCATTAGGTATGGCGACCTCGAGTTTGTGTTAGTAAATTGTTGGATTGTGCAGATTTTCAAAGTTAAACATAGTTTTTGTCATTGACTTTTTACTCAGTACCTTGGTGTTAGAGAATGGATGGTGCATATGTTTGCGAGCTGCATTTTGTGTTTATTTCAGAATTTGGTCTTAAAGTTTTGCTTTATTTGTAAAGGCTATGCAGCATGGAAAAATCATCGAAATGAATTTATACATGCGTTAGAATTTAAGTGTTGTGCTTGACTTGCATATTCCTGCTATGTACACACAATACCTAGTGCGATTCACGTTGTGTTCTTTTTATTTATGGAATCATGATTTTATGTTTGATGAATAGTGCCTCAATATATTGTTGGACAATCTGAGGCGGAAGCCACTAAAGAGGGTAGGAACCTCACAGAGTTTAGATATGCTTGCGTTGGTTATTCTCTTTACGAGGACCGAAAAGGCCAGGCCTCCAATGGGCAGCAGACTCAAACCGAATTACCAGTCTGCATAGGCCTTGAGGTTAGTGGCTTAGACTGTTCTTTGTTTATGTGTGGTTGGTCTTGATTTTTTAGCAGCATTGGCAAGATTCTGGTCGCTACATATGTATGTGTCTTTTCCAATTTCCTTTATCTCCGTATTCAAGAAAAAGAGTGTATTAATTTTCTTGTCACATTTTCTATGCAAAAACAACACTTCGCATTTTCGGCCTGTTTTATTTATCATCAAAATTGTGAAGGCAAGTTGATTCAATAGGGAAATCATGGAAGACATTACAAAATCACTTTATGTTGACTAGGATGGTTATGGCAAGAGTAGTGAATTTTTGCTGGTATGATCATTGTGCTTCGACTTTGGCACGTTGAACTTGATCATGACCGCGCCTTGTTAGCTGCTTTCTCTCTATCTGCTGTGGCTTCTTAATACTTACTTATGCTGACGCTGAAATTTGCTCCTGAGCAGGTTTTAGTTGATCGGAGAGTTAACACTGCTGATTCTGCATCAGTTCCTAGTCATGTTCATAATAAAGGAGGTAACTATCCTCTTCTATGTTTGCTATTAATGAAAGGTCCTCCACAAACTGCATCTTAATATGACTAATGTTAGAGCAGTAGCTTTTTGACTAATTCGTAATTTGAGTACACTGTCTGTTGTAGGTGGTCTAGAAGATGAACCTTATCGACTTAGTCAGTAACACATTGGTATTCTTGTTCTAATTTTCTGAGAAAAGGGAAAAATAGAGTTGTGTTAGAAGAAAATAAACGGAACAAATGAGTTGATTATCCAAATGTGTGGGTAAATTTGTAACCTAGTGGATTCTTTCCGCTGTAATTATTTCTTTACTAATTATACGGATTTGGCATTGCTGTCATTAACATGTTCAATGATTTGTTTTATTAATAAAATTAAGATTGACAGGAAAGCTGAAGTTTTGAATCTTCTTTGAGTTGCCTGATAGCCATAGTTACATCAGCTTATTCGAAACAAGTGTGAAAGTAGTAGGTTGTGATTGCTGACAAAAATAATTCATTTTCGTTCCGCTAAAGAAAATTTTCAACACAAAATGTGATTGACTACCAAAATTTTAAAAAAATACACTATTCAGTCACTCTCACTTTTCCTCACTTTTTCTTACACCAATCAGATCTTTCTCACATTCCAAAGAAACCAAATTAGTATTGCACATTTTCCCATAATCTATTTACTTACTCATATTTTTAAATATCAATCATATCCAATCATTATTTTACTATTTTTATATCACATCATCTTTCATCATTACATTTTCATTTCATATCCATTTACACCTCCAAATATTTTTTTTATTCTCCTTAACAATTATTTTACACTATTCTCTAGCAGAAAGAAAATTTCCTTCACTAATGAAAGTATATCCAATCACAACCTTAGTTTCATCTCTCTTGCTTTCTTTTTTGTTTTTTAAAAAAACATTTCCTTTTTTTTCTCCCCGAAACGATAGAAATTATATTGAAAACTCAATAACAAATTTTTCATTGCCAACTGGCAGAAGGGCCACCTTGAACAAACATATGTCGAGGGGAAAGCTCCTCACGGGAGAAAAACAGACTCTCCTTGAGTGAGAAAAACAAAGACTCCAAGAAAAAACAAAACAAAACAAAACAAAAAACGAAAAAACAAAAGACTCCTACATAGGAAACTAAACCACCCCCAAAAGGAGGACTAGACACTTCTCAAGGGAGACTCGGAGACTCGCAGCTGGAACAAACTGGCTTGAGCAACGCCGCGCACTGCAAGACAACAACTATTAACCCGCCTATGAGCTTCACCGCTCAACCGGAAAAACAAAGACACCAACAAAATAGAAAAAAAGGAAAACCACAACCAATAAACCAAACTAACGACAAATAAAAAGGCAAAACAAGAATGAAGAATAACAACCTCCCCCTCTCCCAGATCCACATCCGGAGCCCATCGGCCATCACCACCACCACGTCTGGCACATCAACAAATGTTGTACCCGAAAAGGGGACCAAGATTTCCGCCTATGCACCGCCACAAAGCCACCTCTGAAAATACCACTGCTACCACCCATTTGTAAAACCCAGATATGAAAATATCCATTTGCAAAGAGTGGAGAAGAGATGGGGATGGCGATGGATGGAGGGTGGGAGAGAGGGAGGGGGAAGGGAGATATTTTTCTTTGTGAAAGAGGGGGGCAGCGGGAGAGAATAGGGCTACAGCCCCAGTTGGCGTTTTTAAAAAAAAGCAATTCAACTTTCATTTTTATGCAACTGCCTTCCATTTTTGGTCTAATTGTAGTGTGAAGCTTCATTCTTAACTGATACTGCATTATCAAAATGATTCATTGTTCCTCTTTTAGAGTCTTCTCCTTCAGAAAATTTTGCTGCTTGTTAATGCATGATTATATCTCGTGTTCTTTTATTTAGATGGAATACTGAACTGTGCTCATAGTCACTTTTGCTCTAACAAGATAATCATTATTATGCATGAACTGTGTGCATCAAAGTTGCTGTGTAAACCTTTCCCGCATTGAACTACCACCAGACTTCTCATACTGCGTCTCTTACAATTAGGTGCTTATTATAATTTTCCTTCTTTTAGTAAATCCTCACCACATGAATTCTTATTTTGAGAAAAGCTGGTGGGCAAATAATCTCATATTTGATACGACAGAGGGTTTGCTGTGTATGCCTATACACTAGGCACATGAACAAATATTCTGGGTAATATTCGAAAAATGTTTGATTACTCCTGTGATTCTTTTAATACTGATGTATGTACCCTTATCTCATACTCTTTTGTAATGTGTGCTGTCATGACCATGTTTGAGAAAAAAAGTGATTCTTAGCTTCTAGATGGAAAAATATAGTTATTTTTTATATCTAGAAGTTGAGAATCACTTTGTTTAGAGTTTTCAAACACTCCCTAATTTCTACGTTACATACGCTTAAGGTCCCCAGAGATGCTTCTTGTAGTTCGTTGGTTGGTTTACAAAAAATAATCTTTATTCTGTTTTCTTGCTTCCTACAGATGGCAATGGATTGCCACAAAAGCGGTCACCTAAACCTACTAATGCAACTAGTGAAGAGTTTTTGAGCAGGCAAGCTCCTTTGTGTTAGCATTCACAATTATATATTATGTCAACTCTTAGTTGGATGATTCTCAAAGAATTGTGTGCATAAGTCGTAGATGGGACGTTCTGTCCATACACGGTGTCGTGGTCTATAATTTGATCCAAACAGGAAGATTTTGGGGATCCTAATTCTGGCGTACTAGCATTTAGTTTTCACTTCATGCATTTTAGAAAAGGGATAATTTCAAAAACAACCTTGAGGTTTAGCCTAATTACAGAAAACTCCAATTATCTTCTGAAATACAAATACCCCCTGTAAAGTGTTATTACCTAACAAATACCTCCTCTTCTTGAGGGTGCAGTTTGTAAAATGAAAACAAATGTCAGGGTGGTATTTCTAATTTAGAAAATAAATTCTTGAACTCATGTAATAAACTATTAACTAGGTGAACTTGAACTGCTTGACCCTCAAAACGCGTTATACTCAGTTTACTTCAAGCAATTTCGGTTCAGCATTTTCTTGTACTCTCTCTATATATTCAAATAAGTTTTACCAACATTATCTTTTCTGTAATAAATGCAGGTTTACTCGAAATGCTAACCTGGTCGCGAACGGGGTAGCCAAGAATGTCCGCAGAGTAGGGAATCAAATAAAACAAAGTCTTGATGACATAATGTATCCATACAGAAGACGACCAAAGTGAAGAGGCTGATTTTTGCCTGCCTGGAAAAATAAAAATGTGGAGCAGGAATATTATCAATGTTGAGCAAAATAATGTATATCTGTTGTCTCCATTTTTACCCCATTCCTCTTGTCCTTGTTAAAATTTGGTGACTCACAACGAAGGCATGAGACGAGAGGCAATTTTTTTTTTTTTTTTTAAAAATTAAAATTTCTGTGTTATTGATTGTTGTTAACAATTATTTAGCTATTATTTCTATGCTGGTTTTTTGGTTTAGGAAAAACAGGCGTTCTGTTATAGGGGTGCATTATCTTTGCCTGCTGTCTCTGTGCCTCATCTTATAAATTATAATTAGTGTACAGTGACAAGTCTTGATGAAGCTATGAAATGTCAATGTAATTCATGTTTGTTTAATGTCCTGGTGATCTCTCTCTCTCTCTCTCTCTCTCCCTCCCTCTCTCTCTCTCTCTCTCTCTCTCTCTCACTTTTACTTTTTCGATAATCAATCACATTTAATTACCGTTTCATTAATAAATATATGCCATATTTATACTTTTATCTAATATCCAATTAAACTCTTCAAATTCATTCTTCTTCTTTCAATTTCTTTTCAATAAGAATAGAAAAGGAAATTCAAAATGAAAGTTAAACAAGCACACCTAATTAGAGCGTCGGTTGACAACAAGAATGTATTGCCGATTTACTCCAAAATCTGATCATATAATCCTTATTTATGTATATGGGCTATTGGGAAGTTTATAAAATAAATACGACGATAAATTAATTATAATCTCCATCGCAGTTCTTTTCTGTACGCTTGTTGTGTTTTTCTGTAATATCTTAGGTATCAATAGTTTATCAACAAGCCCGTCTAGCTCAGTTGGTAGAGCGCAAGGCTCTTAACCTTGTGGTCGTGGGTTCGAGCCCCACGGTGGGCGTCGTTTTATTTTTTATTCTTTTTCTGGGGCGTTTTTTTCTTTCTATTTCCTATTTTTTTCTTTTTTCTTATTTAAAAAAGTAATTAATTTTATAATCACTATTTTCTCCTTTTTTTAATCATATTTGTTTTTTCAATTTTTCATTTTTAGAAAAATTAATTATCTTGTAATCATTATTTTCTCCATTTTTTAATTGAATTAAATATATGACTTAAGTCATTTATTTTTTCCCTTTTTTATTTAAGAAAAAACTAATTTATTTTATAACCATTATTTTCTCCATTTTTTATTTAGTCTTTTTTGAGTTAAATATTACGACTTAAGTCATTTATTTTAAATAACAATTTGTTCAAACATTACTAGGAGTGAAAAATCATTAATTCATCTTTACCCGTAAATTAGTTTTTAGGTCAGCGCTCAGCGATTGAAATTGAACCCCCCGACTGGAAAAGTGCTGAACGCCATTTTTGATTTCTTGTAGGTTAAGACAAGCTCCAGCAAATCAAGGGTGGCAACCCAAATTATCCATCCTCACGTTTTCCTAGGAACTTGCCCCCTCCTCCACGCTATATACACTTTCTTTCTCTCTCTCTCTCTCTCTCTCTCTCTCTCTCTTTTTTCCGTCCGTTATCTTGTTCATTGATAGCTTGCTGCTACAAAAATCTGGGCAAAGAAGAGAGACGGAAAATTTTCGAACCGTTTTTCTTTTTTGCTGAAATTCACATATTCGAATCAAATCCAGTTTTCGGATAAAATTATTTGTTCTCATTTTCAACAGACGCCGTTTTCGAGGAGTTTGATATCGGATGGCCGCGTATGCGGCGGCGGCGGCTTGTAGGCGGGCGGTGAAATTAGGAACTGGATCGACCGGAATCCAATTGTTTGGCCCGAACCGGTTGGAGTCCAGACCTATCTCCGAGCTTGCTAAATCCAGCGGCAAACGCCTCTTCCTCGTCGACACTTTAGCTCTTGTAAATTGTTTATTTATCTTTCTGTCATTTGGAAATGAAATCTGTATTTGGTTGATTGATTGATTGCTCTAATTGGTGCTTGTTAATGACATTTTGTTTTTGTCTGTCCTGATTGATTGATTGTTTAGGTTAGGAGATTAGAGGCGCAAGGGGTGCCCTCGAAGCATGCGGAGGCTATGACGGAAGTCCTGAATGACAGCTTGGAGAATCTTTCGTATTCCTTTGTTTCCAAAGGTGAAATGCAAAAAGTAAGCTGCCTCATTTTTTTTTTTCCATTGAAGATGAATTGGTAGTATATATTGTGAATTGCTTTGTTGAAAGTCGTTTGCTTAATAATCTTTTCCTTTTTGTAGAATGAGATGACACAGGAATCCAATTTGTCTAAATTCAAAACTGAAGTTAAAAGTTCCCAGGTACCGCAAAGACATTTCGTGTTTTATACAAAGCTTGCTTATTTGCTCAAAGTTTCTGTCATTTCATGGTAAATTTGTAATTATGCCTCAATTAGGTAGATGTTAAGATTATTTCCTAGTGGCTGATTTGAGAATATATTCAGGGCAGATGATTTTTCTTTATTTGTGTAATTAAGCATGGCTCTTCAAATAATTGTGAATGAAGTACCCTTCCGTTACTGTACTGGAGTGAATATTGTTTTGTCTTATTTTTAAGAACTTCATAACGGGCTTGGAGTTAAGAGTATCTGAGTATGCAGTATGCCCACTAGAATAGTAGAATCCAAGACGCATTTCATGTTTAATGATCCCATATTACTTTATTTTTACTAATGTGTGCTATAGCTATGGGTCTAGATGATTGGACTTGTGTGTTCTGCTTCAGAAGGACTAATAGTGCCATAATTGTTTTCTGATATTACTTTTTGTCTTATATGAATTGAATTAGAGCCTGCAGATAGTTAATTTTTGGTGGTGCCACCATTTTCTTAGAACATTACGTCGGTGGGATTCTAGAAACCACAATGATCTGATCGGCAACATTTTTTTTTAATCTTATCACATTCCAGTTAGTTATTGGCATCTGTTTTGTTTGAAAGTTGTTTCATTATTGCTTATGTTTTTTAACATTCTGGCTACATAAATTATCATAGATTTTTTTTTTTGAGAATGAAATGTATCATAAAGTTGCCTCCAAAGATGTCGTATTGTTGTGTAGTTGGTTGTTGATATGTTGGTGATTTATAGTTGGGAATAAAATCTATTGAACATGGCTTTGTAATGGCAAATAAAAAATTGAATTAAAAGCTGATGGTCTTTGTTACTTATCTATTCATGTATTCTTTAATTCTTGCTTTATTAGCTGATGAGTTCTAAATATTTGTTATTAGGCTAATATTTATCTCTTAATGGGTCAAATATCACTTAGAAATAATGTATGGAGTTGACTAATTAAACTCATGTCCATGGAGTTGACAATTAAACTCATGTCCACAACCCCGACTGAATCTGGGGCAAACGCTACAAAAAGATCGTTTGGATTTAGTAAATGGTCGCTTGGATATATCCATGGTTTGTTTGTTTTAGTTTATTTCTTATCTCGAAAATCCTATTTCTTAATTGTCATTTAAATTCCAAAATAGGATTCTTTTTTTGTTAATAAAATATGTTCAATTGATATTTCAATATATATATATATATATTTTTCAGTTTCAAGGATAAGACATACTTGATTCGATCTCTTTCTTTATTTCCCCATGAATCTTATGACTGTGGCAATAGGGACAAAATGTTCTCAATTTTAACCGATCAGGCTTGTTGTGCCGGTTCTTTTGAGTAATATATCTGGAAATGCCCATTGGTCCCTTCTTAACACCATTTTTGATACAACTGGTAGTCTGGTACACATTCCAAAGTCACGTACTCTCGCATCTTTCCTCTTGGCCATGAACCTCCTTTGGATTTTTGCTCAACTCTTCTATTTTGATTCAAAACGAAGGAAATGAAATGAAGGGGAAAATAGAAGTTACTAACTTGATCTAAAAGATCAAAATCAATAAGGTAATAATAAATCAAAGCAAAGGCATAGTAAATAATAAGTAAGACAATGATTTTGAAACTCTATTTCAACCTGAGGGATGGTATTTCAATTAAAGATCTTGTATTCTTATCCCAGATCCGCATTTTCCTACTCTACCCACATGCCTCTAGTGTCTATTATTAATATTCATTGAATTCAAATTTGTATTGTCTCTTTCCCAGCCTCACAATAAGCACAAGATTTCTGTGATTCGTGCAATATTGCATAACACCTATACAATACATATGTACAAATACCTGTATGTATACAGATAATACTATTGCTCTATATATGTTTCTTCATACATATATATTCATACACATATTTTCAGTAAGTGGTTAAGTACATGATGTCTTCAGTAGTGAAGTGTGGAACTGACTTCCAGACAAGAAGCTGGTTCAGACCAACTTATAAACCGAAGTATGGTCTAGGTAGATTCTTGGTTTTGTCTGGTTCTTTCTTCTTATAGCTAAATAGATGTATCCATTCTAGAAACTATTCTAATGTATTTTGGAAGTTCTTATACTGCATGGGTACTTCTGCAATCTACAAAATGAGTCTTAAAATTTGATAAAAATAAATAATGGTGGACACATGTTCCACACTTTTGACATGTGTACTAGTTCTGTTCCTAAACAAAACTAATGTCATGTGAACACATAAAATTGGTCGAGTGTTATATTTATAATGATTTGCTGTTTATTTAAATTAACTATATTGTTTTATTTTAAAGGAAAAAAAGCTATTATCTTTCATATTAAGGTACATATAGTATTGTGTTTTTGTATATAATAGCTAACCAAAGATTCCCTATGTGTTGTTCCTCACTGTTATAAAGTTATAAATTTGTTGGTTGACATATCTAAAGTTTCTGATATTACTTCTTAACATACACTTGTAATAAATATTATTTATAAATGTTCATATGTATGTGACCGACCATGTCTGTGTGAATGCAATGTGGTGAGTTCCCAATTTGAGAGGGTTAGTGTATGAATTACTAGTTGGTATATCCCAATATCTCAGTCATTACTTGACATATTCCAATATTCCAATATATGAGTTA
Organism: Rehmannia glutinosa; assembly: GCA_016081115.2. Lineage (NCBI taxonomy): Eukaryota > Viridiplantae > Streptophyta > Magnoliopsida > Lamiales > Orobanchaceae > Rehmannia > Rehmannia glutinosa. The sequence goes on along the minus strand of JABTTQ020002144.1, from coordinate 32,244 downwards.
CTAGTTAAGAAACCTCAAATGCCCAAGATTTGATGCTACTTTCATTTTGCTGAGTAGCTTGGAAAGCTGATAGATCAGTTCTGTTGTGATTTGGGTTCTTAACTAACTCTTGATTACTGAAAATTATGTCCAACTTCCTTTGATATTTGTTATTATCGAGGACCAGTTTCTTTATTTGCAACACTATTCAACCTTCAGGGTCCCTAAGAAATAATAGTTTGGAGTGATATTAATGTCTAGTCAGTGAAGATGACAGTAAATTCTGGTGTTCTGGATCTATGTTAAAGTTTTTTTGCTTTGGATGTATGAGTTGTGTGCTCGGATGATCAAATAAAGCAATTCTTTGGAAAACAAGTTTTTCCTTGCCCAAGGAAAGTAAATACGAAATAGACCCTAAACCCTCATTAAACAGAATTACAAGGCGTGCACCTGTTTCCAAGAAAGGAAAATTCGATATTAAGCATCATATTATATTGGGAGGAAAAAAACAAATAAATAACCACTGCTTATGAAATAACATTTCTATGTTGTTGAGTGTTGGTTCTTTGTGGTGCACTCTTGAAACCATATGCACTATTTTTCTTTTTTAATTGTAAATTGTGTGAACAACTGTTAGAATTTGTTATTGATGGTTTATGTGTGTCCTGATAATGGAGAAGAGAGCATGGATTTAGAGATGGTTTGTCCTTGGAATTATGTATGTTAACTTGGTGAATTAAGCATATGGGTTTATATTGTGAGGCTTTTTGTTTTTTTTTTTTTTTTTGTCTGTGTTATTTTTTCAGTTTCTGAGTTCGAGTTATATATCTTGATCCATGGCAAATCGACGTTCGACTATTAGTAATTAAAAGAAGAATTTATTTGGAGAGGTTTCACTAATTTGGGAATGTAATACATAAAGATGAAAAAAATTCAAAATCTGGGATGGGAAGACTATACTTGAAAGCAAAAAGCAAGTAAAGGTCTTAATTAGGATTCTGATGTTTGCTGTCCAATACGTCTCTCCTGTACTCCTGGAGTACATAAGCACTCTTTTACCAAAGTGCCAGGAATAATGATAGACTTGCATTCGTAATTCAAGGCAAGCTATCGGTTGCGAATTTAACATCTTTCCTTCAGAAACATGACTATGTAAACTAGTTCTATAATGCATGAAAAGCACAGGATAAAGAATAAGAATATGCAAATGTTTCCATTTCCTGACATTTTATTGTTTGGAGATTTGTCCTTAATTCTAATGACTTGCATTGTTAGCGTATGTGTGCGTATTGTCTAGGACACCCACTTGTAAACTTTGTCTCCACTCTCTTTACTTGTTTTAGCGACTTTATCAAACTGAGGGAAAAATTCAAATGCATCAACTCCGACTAGTTAAGGAGTTCCGAACGGTGATCTGGGATTAAATTATTCCGAACGGTGATCTAGTATCAAATTATACACTATTAGGGAAATCTGAAAGAAAAGGGATTTTTGTTTTTTCTTTCTTGGGAATTTCACTCGAATGGAAGTGAAGAAATGACTGCACCCTAAATCTGTTTTCTAGTATATATTTTCTTTTGTTAACCACGTGTTTGACCGCTACAACTGTGGAGCAACTCATATGATAGCTAAGGCCATGCCTAATTCATTTGATTTCAAATGCAGGACCACCATTTTTCTTTGTTGCAACATGAAACAGAAAAACTCAAGAGTGATATAGAGAAGATGCGTAGTGAGTTAAGGTCAGTTGATAAATAGATTACATGAGTTTGAAACCCTTTTTTCATTTTTTATGGTTTATTCTGAATTAGAACAAAACAATCTTGGTTCAGGTATGAAATAGACAAAGTCAAAGCTGGGCAGCGCTTGGATCTTAATCTTGAAAGGGGGTAAGCTGTCTCCATTACTATCAGCCTTTCTTGGCAAAATGAAGACTTATATTGTGTACAAACTGCTAGTGCAGTATGGTATTTTTTTTCTTTTTTTTAATAATAATTATATTTTATTAATTGAACTTTTGTCACCCATTATGCAGGAGAATTCGGGATGAGCTGAACAATCAAAATCAAGAAACCACTAACCTCACGAACAAACTTGATCGAGTGAGTATATATCATAGGGATAATTACAAAAAGCCCCCTAAGTAATTACAAAAAAACCTAGAGGTTTTTGCAAATTACAAAAATTGCTTGAGGTTTGATTGTGTATTAAATTTAAGGGGTTAACTGTAATATTTTGATAAGCATAACGACGTAAGGGGAGCTTTTGAAATGTTTTTTGCATATGAAGGAGGAAAATGTAAGACGGATCAAATCTAAAGGTTTTTTTTGGTAATTTCCGAAAAATCTCTGGGTGTTTCTGTAATTAGCATGAATCGCAGTTTTTTTTTTTGTGTGGTAATTATCCATATATTATATGGTCGTACTGAAAAGTTGATTATCATCGAACTGGTTGTATATCTGACCTCATTGTTTCTGTTTTGATATCTTTTGTGTTGTGTGATCCCAGGAAATTCATGCACTGCGGGCTCAATTAGAAGCAGCAAAATATGATGTGATCAAGTATTGCATAGGTACACTGGCCTCTGTCTCTGCCGTTGGTCTTGCTGTAATTCGTATTCTGATGTAGCCCACACTGCAATTCAGTTCGAGTTTTTGAGAAAGAAGGATTTTTAACACTGGTTTTTTACGGTTAAAATCCTTGGCTAAAGATAGACTAACTAACATTTCAAATTCATTGATCGAACCTTGGGTTGTAATAGTGCTCTTGTTCAAAGTTTTAGTTTAGATTGCCCCCAGTGAACTTGTTAATCCATTGCTTTGCGCGAATTATGCGATAAGTTCTTTGTAATGCAAAGCTTTTTAACATTTACATGATTCTTTGTTTCACGGAAAACTAATGATGGATCTTATGTGCAATTAAAGCAAAAGTAGTTGAGCATCGTAGTATAGTTGCATGAATCATCTGACTTATTCTGTTCAAGTGATTATGATCTGCGATCAATTAGTTAATTATACGTTAATTTTCAATAATACATATGAACTGTTTGCTGATTTGTGTATCTAGATTTACTCTTTCTATATGCTTGTCTATCTGATCAACTCTGTATCATCTTGCATCAGCAAATGCATTCATTTCTTTCTTTCATTCGTTCTTTTTTGGGTTATTTATTTTTTAATTTTTACTATTTGAATTACAGACACTTTGCCTGTTTGGTACCTCACGTATGTGATTGACCAATTCAGTATCCAGACTTCTTGGATTTGATAATTTGATACCTATTTCAACTTGAAAAGACAAAATTCCTTGGGGTCTTTCGTCCTTTCAAGTTGAAATAGGTACCAATTTATCAAATTTATGAAGTATGAGTACTAAATTGGTCAATCATAAATGTGAGTCTAAAACCGAAAAAATGTCTATATAATTCTACTAAAAATCAATAATCCTTCTTTTTTTTTTTTTTAAAAGAAGAAAAAAATCGTACTTTCTTGATATAGTTTTTTTTTTTTTTTTTTTTGAAAGACTTTCTTGATATAGTTGATGATGGGGTAGGATGTCATTATTGACTTCATGTTTATGAAGTTTATTCAAATCTACAAAAACAAATTGTTCTTACACAAAGAATGCATTTTGTAAGTGATGGATTTCATAGGATTTTCTGAGAGCAATGTTTGCGGCCCTTGACCTAATTAAAATCATATTAGGAGTTTGTGCAAAACCCATTAATTTTCTTTTCCCACATAAACGTTCTTGACTCAGCATCTTCTCATTGTCTAATCATTACCAAATTAGCACTTAATTGCATTGGGAACCTTGTTGAAAAGGACAAACACATTGCACCTTGGAATAATTGCGGCTTATGTTTCAATGAGAAACCATTCCTTAAGACATATTAAACAAATTTGATAAATAAAAGTAAATTTAATAAATGAAAATGTTTGATTGATTCTTCAAGCTCTAGTTTTGCCATATTCTTCTTACCTTTAAAACCCAAATCAAGAAAAATGAAATGTTTAAGATGATGTTGGTAAGAGACACTATTCCATTCTTCAATCCTTGAAATATTTAAATAATTGTATAATCTGAAACGATTTAACAAATAGTCGAATACATGTCATACAAACATAATTATTATTGGAAATTTGAGAATCTTGTTTAGCTAACTTTTATGGTAAGTATATATCGAGATCAATAATGTTAGGTTAGTGTTGATAGTCATGATGAAATTGATTGATGCTAGCAAATCATATGTATATCCGAAAAAATGTCAATGTTTGTATCAATATTATCATTTAATCTCAAATAAAGGTGTGTTCTTTCAGCTACTTTTGAATCTTAGTTGATGCTAAACCAAATATCTCAAGGTGGGTTCTCACATCTCTGAAATCATTGGTTAAGCATATCATTGGCCAATAGATCAAGGGTATGTTTGGATATGTTTTAGGTGTTTGGGGAAAATATATATTTAAAAATATGGTATATTTGGAGTAAAATTTATTAAAAAACATATGTTTTGAAAGAATAGAATTTGTTTGGGTATTACAAAAAATATCATTCAGGTTTATCTTAATTACAAAAAGTACAAATTAATTATCTTTTAAAATTATAATTACTCCCTTGATTTTTGCTTCTATTTTACAATTTTTTTTACTTTAAGTGTGTAAAACAAATATAAAACTGAAGGAGGTATGTAATTTTGAAAGATAATTTAATATTTTAATTAGGTTAGACCTGAAGAATAATTTTTGCATTTTATTTTGGAGGGTTAAAACCCGCAAATTAGTTGGTATCCATAAATTTCTATCCATAAATGTGTTTTAGTTCCATACATTAATATACTGGCTGGGAAAATTATCAAATTGGTCTGGGTGACTTGACATCTTTAGATTTTTAGTCTGCTAAGTTGTTAAAGATTAGTCTTAGTTTAGTAAATTTAAAAACATGGGACATTTAGTCCAATTTTTACATGAAAATCTTTTTATCGATAATTGCTGATTTGGACTAAAATGTTAATGACATGAAAAACAAATTAATGGAGCTTTAGGATTATTCAACAAGGCATCAACAATATAACGGGATTGTTTGTTTGCACCGAACAGATTAGGATTTTTTCGTTCTTCAAAGTTTTGGGGACCGAGATGATATGTGTTTTGTTGGGGTTCGATTTTAGGTTTCCACTGATGCTTACATATCACCTTTTTTTTTTTTTTATCAAACTTAAATTACAGTCATCGTGAAATTTTTGCCTCCAAATTGAAAAATCCCCAATTTGTTGTTCATGTCATCAATATTCTCGTCTTTTTTTCCCAAACGATAGAATAACATTTCGTAAATGAAAACCTAAAAGACAATTACAAATCGAAGCCTACTGGCTAAAAGACTCTCTAAAAATTAAATCTCAAACTAGAGGGGGTCGATAATCTATGGGCACAACCCATGAAGAAAACCCCAAAACAAAATAAGCCACAAAAAGGGGAAAACCATATAACAAGGAGCAAAATTACAAAAATACAAAGAGGAATTGTTACAAAACAGAAACTAAAACTCCATGGAAAGGCTATAATAATTCCAAATTTGTCACAAACTCTTTGTCTTTTTTCCATTACACCCAGATCCAAGTTCATCGCGTATTCTTCTTCTATAGTAAGCCATGAAAAAATACTCCCCATGTAGCCGATCAAACACCCAAAAGACTAGATTTGAAGCCAAGTCGGTCAGATCTGGTGCCAAAACGATCAGACATGAACAAAAAAACAAGAAAAAAATTCCCATAAAAAAATCTAAAACACTCCCATGAAATGAGACTGAAGTTCCACAAGAGAAAAAACCATTCCAATAAAAGGAAACTAAAAAAAACAAGGAAAAAAAAAAAAACGATTTAGATGGTTTGGGTTCCCCCATCCTTTCTAATGGAGGGATGGGGAAAATAGAGAAGTTTTAAAGATAGAGAAAAGGCCGAGAGAATGATAAGATAAGAGAGAGATCTTTTTAGGGAACACATCAATATTCTTCTCCATATCAATAATTTCTATCGATATTAGAAGTTTTCAGCGAAATCAAATTAAATGTTCAAACTTCTTAAAGCTACTCGCTAAGACTAAAGTTTGATAACTTAGCTTATTAAAGTCTATCAAAAAAAAAAAAGTCTAAATAGGCTAAATTACCGGATATATATGACAATTTTCCCTATTTTAGATTTTGATAAATAACAACAAAAAAAGCTTTATCCCACCATGTTGGGTCGATTTAGATATTGCGTATATTATGGTCATATTTTTATTTTAGATTTTGATAAAATTTACTTAAAAGATTAATTTTAATATAAAAAGAAAGTGCACACACTTGGAAAAAAGTATTAAACAAATCTTATTTATGAAAATGAAAATGCAAATTTTCCCCATATCCACATACATGCATCAATTTCAATTCCATCATTTATTTCTTGTTTTTGTCCCCCTAATATACCCTTATTCACATACAGTAATAAAAATCACCAAAACATTTATGCAAAGCCCAAAAATCACTAATTAACCAAAAAAAAAAAAGAAAGAAAGAAAGAGAAATCAGTATGAAAATGTATAACACTTGTAAACGGAAACCCTTGGCTTCAATTTCACCCCCACCACCTCAGTAAAGCGGGCACAACAGCCGTGGACTCGGCACCGCCATAAGCCTGGTGGCGCGTGGCGCCGTGAGCCCAAAAACATCATCCATATCCAGCTCACTAGGTTTCATCCCATCCGGCAATTCCCACGTAAAACAATGGAGGAGATGCGCCACCGCCATTTCCAGCGCGTAGAGCCCGAGCTGCATCCCTGGGCACGATCTCCGGCCCGACCCGAACGGAATGAACTCGAAATTGCTCCCCTTGAAATCTGGCACACCGTCTCTGAGAAATCTCGCCGGCTTGAAGAACTCGGCGTCTTCCCACGCGCTCTTGTCTCGCCCGATTGCCCACGCGTTGATCATGACGCGCGATTTAGCGGGGATGTGGTAGCCGGAGACGACGGCGTCGGCGGCGGTCTCGTGGAGGAGGAGAGGGATTGGTGGGTGGAGGCGGAGGACTTCTTTTAGGCAACATTGGAGGTATGTGAGCTTCTCGAAATCGGGCTCTTCGACTTTGCGGCCCAGGCCCACTACGTCGTTGAGTTCTTGTTGGACCTTTTTGAGGTCTTCTGGGCTTCTCATTAGTTCCGTCATGGCCCATTCTATGGCGGACGCTACTGTCTCGGTCCCACCAAACATGACATCCTGATATCATTATTACATCATTAATTAAATTAATTATTTACTAAAAGTGAATTTAGATATATAAGTGATAAACTTGTGCATTTGATTTGACCCTAAATTATATATTATTGCGGCGCAATAGTTTTTAAGCAAGCGATTTTTAAACCAAGCATTAGGTGTGAGTCCACTTTATAATGCCCTCATTATTCAAGAAATTTGATTATAAAGTTTAGTCTTCTTTGAAATTTCAATAACACAATTTCAACAAGACAAACAAGTTACATAAATGAAAATGGGACACAAACTATTGTACTTCAATTTCAATATCTCACCAAAAACTGGTCTTAAGGTCTAACTTGAGTTGAATTTTGTAGCCAGAACCATTGACCTAAAATTTCAAGAAAAATAAATGTATATATCTAAAATAAATAATAGGTCAAGTGTTATTATCTCAGGATGACTTCATTTTACATCACACTTGTATTGGAACTCATGGTGTCAAAGTTTCAAGTAGTTTCATTTGTTGACTAAATCTAGAAATTATACGATTTTCCAATTTCCATCCCCAAAGTAATTTCAAATAATTTTCAAACCCTCACTCAAAATAAATAGATAAAAAAATTATGTAACTTTGAAAGCCACTGGGTTGGGTGGTGGCTTTTTTTGGGCCATCACCTTAGATCATGCGGGGGAAACAGTAAAGATATTATACAAATATATATTTCAGATATTTTTTTTATTTACCACACTTTTATTATATGATTTCATGCAATAATTAAAGAAACCAATTTATCCTAAAATATAGTCATGTTATGTTTTACGTACATAACCAGGACCGGAGCTAGACGTGTAACTTTAGGGGCTAAGTAATCAATAAAATAAATATTTAATACTAAAAATTAATATTTTAAAATAAAATATAATAGAAATAATTTAATTTTAAAAAATTTTGGGGGGCTCAAGCGAGGATAAGCCCCTGTACATAACAATTAGTGTATTTTGAGCATAATCCAAAATCAACACGAAAAACCCATCCGAATAAGCCGAAATGTGACCCCTAATTATTTACAACTACAAAACCATACACACTCGATCTCGATGCATACTATAATTTTATTCGTTTTAATTTTGTGTCCTTTAGTTTACAAAATCTCTGAAGAGTATAATATGATGGCATGAAAACATTTCTCTATCATAAGATTTCAGCTTAAAATATTGAATAAAATAAGTAAATAGGATATTCAATTTATTATGATGAAATAGAGAAAATTAAAATAGACAATGTTTTTTTTTTTGAAAGCTTAAAATAGACAATGTTGAGAGATATCCTACAATTGGAATTATGCTCAGTAGTGTGATCTAGTGAAAGGGACTTCCCACAGCAAACCTGAGTAGAAGACAACAACGAGATATTTTTTTATATCCTGAAAATTATATATTTTTTAGATTAATTCCCGATGATTTTTATCCATTGATTTGGGACCTTGCAACCGCTGCATACAGAAATAATTTTATCAATAATAGAAGGTTTCTTGTTTTGTATTTCAAACACCCACCAATTATAGAAAACGTTGTTGTTTGGAAAATCTTTGGAAGAAAACTCGAAAAAAAATTAAAAAATGAAACAAGAAAAAGAAAAATATCAGAAAATCTTTAAAAAGACTAGAAGAAAACAAAAAACACCCTAATTTTATGCGGATTGGAACTTCTATTCCAAAATGGTAGTGCATCCTTATTGTAAGGTACATATGATTGTCACATGTATAAAAGTTACTATATTGATTTTCAAGCATAAACGGTGGTTTATTTTTATAATTAGACAAGTAATAACTGTGGAAAAAACACGTGAAAATCATTCATGCGGTTGAATTAGAGATTAAACACGGTTTTGGAATAGAAAATCTCATCCGAATTTTAAGTTCCGTGGGAGTCAATCAATTCCGAATGGTATTTCTTGTTACGTCGTTTTTAATTAGTTTACAAATGCACCCCGGATATTTATTTTAACAAAAATATTTTTACACGTTTAACGTGTATTTATTTATGAAATAGCAGATTAAGCATCAAATTATAATATAAAATTTCAGACTTTAGGTGTGCTTACCATAATGATGGCTTTAATATTATTCCTGGTAAGTTTGATGGAGTTCTGCAAATCCTCAGACTCTGAGACTTTTGTTTCATCACTGTAAAAAGCCAACAACTCATCCACCATATCAGTATCAACGGGCCCATCAGAACCAATTTTGGGCTTCTGCATATGATCATCAATTATAGAGTCTATAAATCCATCAAGTGAGGCCCGAGCATTGGCCAGCCTGCTACTCAAACCCTGAGGATCCATCCAACTTAACCATGGAATGAAATCCGAAATATTAAATGCTCCAAACAACTTCGAGAACTCCTGCAAAATCTTGATAAAATCACCCTGGCCCTCGTGCGAGCTTGACCCGAACGCGGCCCGGTATATAATATTCCGCGTGAGCCCGAACACGAGCTCCCCGATGTTCACGGACGTGCCGGAGCTCGTCGCCACGGTCCGGACCATGCCATCAACCTCGTCTCGGACCGAGTCCCAGGACTCGGCCCGTTTGCGGCTGAAGAGCTTCATGACGCAGAGCTTGCGCATCTGGCGCCAGAACGGCCCGTAATGCGCGAACGCCATGTCGGCCCTATCGTAGGTTAAGTAACTTATGGCGATAGTCGCGGGCCGGTTGGAGAATATGTTGTCGTGGACTTGGAGCACCTGGCGGGCCACGTCAGGGCTCGACACCGCGACCATGTTGAGGACGCCCATGCGGAGGCGAAAGATGCCGCCGTATTGTTTGGCGAGGTCGGCCAGGCCGCGGTGGGTTAATTGGCCCATCATGCCCATGTTACCAATCACGGGCCATCCACGAGGCCCGGGAGGATAACGTTTACGTCGGAGTCTTGATAAAACAAACAAGAAAAGTAAAGGGATTATGAAGAAGATTAGTAAGGGTTTAGCCTCAAGAGTTTGGAGGAGAGCATCCATTTTATTTTCCATTAATTTTTTCAAGAATGTTTTCTTACGACTTGGGCAACAACAAAATAATAAGGTGGGAAATATGTGCAACTTTAATATTGTTGCTAGATTTGGATGGGTACTATGAGGGGTTTATATAAGAGTGCAATAGGTTGTTGGTTCACAGTTCACACACAGCATGTGGTGTGATTTAATTTATTAATAACATGCACACATATAATTTGAGGTGGCGCAATTGAGAAATATATGTCTAGTTTGAAAATAAGGTGGGAAGTGTTTATCTCTTCATAAAAATCCATTAGGATATTACGATCAAGTAGGACCCGGTATTGAGTATGAAGAATAAATACTTTCTCTAATATCTCCAATTTTAATGATGAAATTGGCTTCTATATTGTCAACATATTTTAGGTGAGATTCAAAAAGATATAGAACCAACAATTTTTGGCATCGTCCTCTTTTTATTCTCAAAGTTACTACTAATCTTATTTTTAGGTTATTTGTGATATATATATATATATATATATATATATATATAAGGAAGTGTTTCACTACCCAGAAATTCCAATTTAATTACTGACAGAAATGATTGTTACTAAATTTTACGATTCTCTGAGAATAATTTTTTTACGCTTATCTATTTTAACGAATACTTAGCCCATAAAAATTGTTAGTTGGACCAACTCAATAGAAAAAGCCATAGAAACCCAACTCATTACATCGGGCCGATGAGACCCACATTAATCCAAGGTATAAATAACTATTCTTTAGTCCTTTTTGGAAAACGACAATTTAATTCTCTAAGATATATTACGCTCTGGATTTTCTCTCTCCACTTTGCTGACTTTAGGCATCAGAGGAGCTTCCCTGAGACAAACTCTGGGGCCCTTCTAACCCATTTATGTGTTGCAGGATAGTTACTCCGCTTGGAGATTACCATTGACTGGAGACAGAAACCCGTAACACGGATACCTTAACATAGAGTGAGCTAACCATTGCGGAGCAACATCACAAATAGGGCCTAGTGTATAAATTGATTTTTAGATACACACTCGAAGTGAATGTTACATATATGTGGTGTCACATGTGAATAAAATGAAATGAAACACCAACTCGAAACAAAAGATTCGAAATGTATTTAGAGCATCTCCAAGAGTGTTCTATCTTAAGTTAATGATTTTAGTGAATTAAAATATGCACTAAAATAAATATTATGGAATATTCTTTTTTATTGCAGAATTTAGTGCAAACTACTGGAGATTGTCTTAGGGGGTGTTTGGCTAAGTTTATTTAAAAAATCTTATAAGCTCCTACATCTATAACATATTTATAGAACTTATAAAATGTTAGATCTTATTATTTTTTTTGAGTAAAACGTAAACTTCATTAACCAGATAAGTCAGTCTGCAAAGCAGTACAAATGAAAGGTGGGGGATCAATCCTCCACTCTTTGACACCAGACATTGAATTTGGGCGCCAATAAAAGAAAAAGTTTTAGTTTGTTGTTGCAATAACTTTCTAAGCCGAGCTACTAATGTAAAACAGGTTTGAGGGCCCCAAAATCATAAAAAACGGTTTTGCTCTAGCTAATGTATGGGCAACATAATTCGCTGATCTCTTGATAAACAAACACGACACATAAGGTAAATCTACTAACAACGACCTACAATCTCTAATAATATCACTAAAGTACGTATTGTCTAACAAATCTCCACGAATTGCTTTAATGATAGACCAAGAATCAAACTCTACTTGTATAGGAATTGAAGCATACTTCTCCTTAATCCAACTCAGTGCCTCCTTCATGCTCAGTCCTTCAGCCACATCTGGATCCATAAGCCCAACAACATTAATCCCATGAATTGCTGATATGAAACTCCCATCTGATCCTCTAAACACACAACCAAAACCAATCTTTTGAGTTTCAGAATAAACAGCCGCGTCGATGTTGCATTTTAACCATCCCACTTCTGGTCTTTGCCATATTAATGCCCCATCTTTAGCACTCAGTTTCCAATCACAAATCTCTGAAACTTGAGCACTCTCCCATTGAAGTAACAAAGAACTAGCAGTATTTAGAATCTGTTGCGCCGAACTGCTTCGTTGGTTCCAAACAATGTCGTTTCTATTTTTCCAAATCAACCAAAGAACCATAGTAAGGAGCCCCAAAAATTCTGATTTTAAAGACAACCAAACTGCAGCTAGCCACACATTAAATCCCACTGAAGGATTAATTCTCACAGAATCTGGAAGAAAATCCCAAACTGACCGAGCCAATGGACAAAGTGCAAAAACATGAGTAACCGATTCATTTTCCGAATTACACACAGGCCAAAAAGGAGAAACAACTACTCTTCTAGAAATTAACTTATCCTTTGTTGGTAAACAATTATGACAAGCGCGCCAAATCAAATTCTTAACTTTAGATGGTACCTTAAGAGACCAAAGCTTTTTCCAGTCAAATAGTTGTGAGAAGTTTGCATTTGAACATATAGTCTTATACGCCCCTTTAACTGAATATATCCATTTCGTATCACCAATCCACATCCAATTGTCTACACTCGTACTATCACTGAGAGGTATACTGAAAATCAATTGCCTATCTCTCTCATTAAATAAATTAGAAATAATATCTTCATCCCATTTACGTTCACCAATTTTCATCAAACCACTTATCGTAATTTTTGAAAACTCTTCAGGCAGATTTGACGACACGAAGCCATTAAAAGCATCCTAAGTCGGGGTCGATAACAACACGTAGTAGACAAACCATTACCCACTTTTTTTCTACAATAAGGTATAACAATCCCTTTGCTGCATATACACTACGCCATACAAAACTAGGATTATGTCCCAATTGAGCTTCAAAAAAAGTAGAATTTGGAAAATACCTGGCCTTGAAAATCCGAGTCACCAGTGAAGATGGTTCTGAAATAAGCTTCCACGCTTGTTTGCCCAATAATGCCAAATTGGATTCATGCAAGCTTTTAAATCCCAGTCCTCCTTGATTTTTAGGGGGACAGAGTTTCTGAAACCAATGGATACCTCTTCCATCATTACCACTTTTTCCCCACCAAAAAGAATTCATCAAGATCTCCAATTCATTACACAAGGCGCTAGGTAGTAAGAAAATACTCATAGCATAGATAGGAACGACCTGTGCAACAATCTTCAATAAAATCTCTTTCCCTGCTCTAGATAAAATTTTTGTTTTCCACCCTTGGAATCTAGTCCAAACCTTCTCCTTAATAAAAGCAAAAATTTGCCTCTTATTACGCCCCACCAAAGAAGGTAATCTAAGATACGAACCATGATTCAAAGTTTGGCCAACATTCAACAACTCGCAAATATCAATTCGGCATGCCTCAGGTGTATTAAGGTTGAAAGAGATTGATGATTTTTGAAAGTTGATTAATTGGCCAGATGCTTTTGAATAGATATCCAAGCCTCTAACCAGATTATGACACTCTTCCACACCAGCTCTGAAAAATAAAAATCTGTCATTCACAAAGAAAATGTGTGAAATACTAGGGGCACCTCGAGCAACCTTGCATCCGTGAATAAGTCCTCTCATTTCGTAATCATCGATAAGAGCAGAGAGACTCTCAGCACAAATTATGAACAAATAAGGTGATAATGGATCACCCTGTCTAAGCCCACGGCTTGGAATAATAAACTCGGATTCAAAGTCTCCATGAGATACCTTGTATCTAACAGTAGAAATACAAAGCATCATCCAATCTACCCATTTAGAATGAAAACCCAATTTAAGCATCATACGCTTCAAAAAATTCCACTAAATCCGGTCATAGGCCTTAGTCATGTCAATCTTAAGCGCCATCATACCGAACTTTCCTTGCCTCTTCCGCTTTAAATAATGGTTAATCTCAAACGCCACCATAATATTATCCGAGATAAACCTTCGGGGAACAAATGCACTTTGTGATTCCGAGATAATATGAGGTAAGAGACTTTTTAATCTGTTGGCCAACACCTTGGAGATCACCTTATAGATAACATTACAGAGAGCTATGGGCCACAAATCAGAAATAATTTCTGGGCTATTTTTCTTTGGAATCAATACGATGTGCGTATCATTAAAGCCATGAGGGAACGAGCAAGAATTGAGGAACTGTTGGCAAGATTGTATAACATCTGGGCCGGTTATATCCCAAAATTTCTGAAAAAATGCCGAGCTCATTCTGTCGGGGCCTAGAGACTTATCAGGGAACATAGAAAATAGAGCTTCCTTATTCTTATAATCAGAAAAAGGATGTAATAACTCCCTGTTTTGTTCTTCTGAGACCTTAGAGGGTACACACTCAAAGATGTAATCCCCTTCACATCCCTCAGCTGAATATAAACTAGTAAAGTATTGAACGATTTGATTTCCCAAACCCATCGACCAATCGAGCCAATTGTTATCAGAATCCCTTAGCCTAGAAATAAAATTTTCCTCTGTCGCTTGGAAGCCATTTGATGGAAATATTTTGTATTCGCATCGCCACCTTTTAACCAAAAAGAGTTTTGCTCGTTGCTTCCAGTAGTCTTCTTGTTGAGCCAAAAGAGAATTATACTGACCTTGAGCTCTTCGATATTGGCTTTGTGACCAAGAATCACGACATCCTCTAAACATTCTCAAATTCTTTTTAACATCAGCAATTTGTCCACTGAATTTTCTCCTCAAAATTGAACCCCACTTGTGAAGATGAGTTCCACAGCTCTGAATCCTATCTGTAATATCGTAGTTCGAAGCTTCAGTCCACCCCTTCTGAATAACATCTCTACAGTCATTCTCTATAATCCAGGCATTCTCGAATCTAAACCGTTTAACCCTCCGAGCTTGAAATTGCATACCCAACTCCAGAAAGATGGGGGAGTGATCAGACATAGTAGCCTCTAAATTCCAAATTTTGCAATTTGGGAACAAAGATATCCAATTTTGAGAGGCTAATGCTCGATCCAACTGTTCTTCTACCCACGCACAAGTACCTCTTCCCCTTTCCCAAGTAAAAGGATACCCACAAATTCCCAAATATCGAAGATAACACTCGTTGATGACCTTGCGGAAGCCCTCAATAAGCCACCGAGGATGCTCAATTAAACCTCTCTTTTCAAGAGGAGAAAGAAGATTATTAAAGTCACCAATACATACCCAAGGCAAAGAGGATCGATCATGTAATTCTCGGAGAAAGTCCCATGATTGCCTTCTTCTGTGGCGCTCCAGATAGCCATAGAACCCCGTTAGTCTCCAAGCCTCCACCTCTTTGAGACGAACTTCCACATCAATATGATTATTCGAATAACTTTGAATCTGAACCATATCTTGATTTTTCCAAAGTATGCAATACCTCCCTCATGCCCTTCTCTGTCAACCGAAAACAATCCTTCGAAACCCAATTTCACTCAAATCCCTTCTAACTTACTGTTAAGATAAAATATTTTTATCATGATTTTGATGATTGTGTTTAAATGTGTTTTTATACCAAAACAATGTCCCTAAATATTGTCCAAATACTTTCGATTGATTTAAAATATTTTTACCATTTTTTGGAGTATTTCTTGGAGTGTATTTTCGATAAAAAATTGGACAACACTTTTGTTTTAGGCTCGATCGGTCGCCCTATAGGGCAACCTGTACCTGAGTTGAGTTTTTGAAACAGAAAACGGGACGTTTGAAAAATAGGGGAGGGCGACCGGTCAACCCGAAGGTCGACCGGTAGGGGCGACCGGTTGACCCTAGGGCGACCGGTACCTGGGAAGCCCTACTCAAGAACATACTTCTCTATTTCGATTTTTGACAACGCCCAACCAGTCAAGCATAAGGGCAATCGGTCGAACCCCCCTTCGACCGGTCCCCCTGTGTAAAAATTGCATCAAACTCATTTCAAACTTATCTCTGCACGATCGGTCGAACCCCTCTTTTATCAGCAAACTATCCATTGCATTTTCACACAGCTTTTCCCTAATTTGTGGGATTGATTTCTAACAGCTATAATCTTGATTTTAAATGGTTTCTTTTGCAGAAAATCACTCCCCAAGGAGGAGCCTATGTCTTGAAATTAAGCCAAGACCTCTCCTATAAATAGAGGCTTCATTCAAGCAACAAGATACAACACAACA
This sequence comes from Rehmannia glutinosa, assembly GCA_016081115.2. Lineage (NCBI taxonomy): Eukaryota > Viridiplantae > Streptophyta > Magnoliopsida > Lamiales > Orobanchaceae > Rehmannia > Rehmannia glutinosa. The sequence continues at coordinate 15,905 of JABTTQ020002144.1, read as the reverse complement.
TACAAGCAAAGAGCATACAAGCAAACACTTTCATATCTTGTTGTATTCTAGCCTAAGTACTTTCACTTGCACACTTTTGAGGTCTAGGTTTTTTATTCTTCATTACACTTGCACTCAATCTTTGTATTGGTTTTATAGAGTTGTAATCTTGAATTTTGTCAATCATCCAAAACAAGATATCCTTGTTGTTGTTCTTGTGGTAAGAGCACACTTGGGTGATCTTAGGTGTTGAAGAGTGTGGTACTCTTCATAGGTGTTGAAGGAAGATTGTGGTAATCTCCTTAAAGGTGTTGTAAGAGGATTGTGGTAATACTCAAGGTGGTGTTGTATTAATTTTGGTAATTAATAAAACTCTTTTTCCTTTTTGAAACCCATCCCGGATATACTGGGGTGGTAGAGCACGTAGTCCCTAGGTGGGGTGAAGCTCTTTAAATCGACGTGTGTTGTTTATTTTCTGCACCTTAGTTTTCATTCTTGCTTGATTATTCGAAAAAGAGGGCAAAATCTGAAAAACCGGGATAATCTATTCACACCCCCTCTAGATTATCGTAGCCACTTGGACTAACAAGTGGTATCAGAGCCAAACTCTTTGGCTAGCTCGTTCCGAGTAAAGAGGAAAGATCCATGGCTATGAATGACGCTTATCTCACCACCGACGCCTCCACCAACAAGCCACCACTATTCGACGCCAACAACTACGCATTTTGGAAATACCGTATGGAGTGCTTTCTACAAGGGTGTGGGTTCGACATTTGGAATGTGGTCATTGAAGGAGTTGCTCAACTAACCAAGAAATTGGAGGACGGCACCTCGGCTCCTAAACTTTTCAAGGAGTTCGATGAAAACGACAAGAAGACCTTCTCTCTAAACGGTAAGGCCTTAAATATTTTGCATTGTTCTCTTACCGCCACCGAGTATAATCGCAAAAGAGGCATAAGGTCGGCACATGAAGTTTGGGAAAAATTGGAGACTATTTATGAAGGGACTAAGAAGGACAAGCAAGCAAGAAAGACCATGCTTGTTAAAGATTTTCAAAACTTTAACATGCATGATGGTGAAAGCATCTCTAAGATGGTGGAAAGGCTTGACAACATTGTCAATCCTCTTGTAGCCCTCGGTAAAGTCATCTCCGAAGAAGACAAGGTGACTAAGGTATTGAATGCTCTTCCCGGCTCATGGTCCGAAAAGGTGACGGCTATCATGGAGGCACAAAATCTTGAGACACTCAAGTTCGACGAGCTCATCGGGAATCTCCTCATCTATGAAGTCTATCTCAAGGAAAGGAAAAATTCCAAACCATCCATAAATCAATCGGGTATGCAAATTATTCCTAAAGGTCTTGCTTCTTCTTCTAATAATGCATACTATGATAATGATGATGATGATGAGGAGACGGCCGCACTTGTTCGAAAATTTGCAAAATTTGTGAATAAAAACAAAGCAAGAAAAATGAGAGAAAATGCTTGCTTTAAATGCGGAAAATCCGGATACTTCATTGCCGATTGCCCAAAACTCGATGAGGAGGAACAAAAGAAAAAGAAGCCTTTTTTGAAAAAGAAGGCTCTAAATGCGGAGGTCAAAACTTGGGATGAACTACTTGAAACAACCAACGAGGAAGGAGAAACCGAACATGGTCTTATGGCCATAGACGATGAAAATAATGAGGTACGCTCTAACTCTTCTACCTCCTCCTTAGTTGATGAATTGCAATGTGATTTTGATGAATTGCAAATTGAGTTTCAAAATTTGATTGTTAACTACAAGTCTTTGAAAAAGGAGCATAAAGAGCTTAAAATTGAAAAGGAAAAATTATTTACCTTTTATGAATCTCTTGACAAAGCTCATGCTCTTGCTCTTACTCTTACTAGAGTTCACTCTCTTGAAACCGAAAAAGAATCGCTCACCAAAGATCTTGAATGTTTGAAAAAGGATGTGCATCGTTTTAACATAAGCACGGATAAAGTTACAAAAATTTTAGATGCACAAAGAGGTGAGCATTCCAAATTAGGACTTGGTTATAAACCATTTCAAAATGTTTCTAAAAAAAATAACCAAGGTCCGACTTTCATACATGCTAGTAGCTCTTATACTCCTACTTGTTTTTATTGTGGCAAAGTTGGACATTATGCTAACAATTGCAAATTGAGAAATACTCTAGTCATGTTTGGAGACCCAAAAGGTCTCAAGACTAACCCCCATGGACCCCAAAATTATAGGGTACCTAAAAGAAATTCTTTTGTAGGTAATAGGGGCTATAATAACCATGGAAGATTCAAAATGGCTCGTGGACAGCGGATGTTCACGCCATATGACCGGGAGGAGAGAACTTTTTACCAACATCAAGCTCCAAGAAGAGGGTATGGTCATGTTCGGCAATGGCAAAGGAAGAATTCTTGGAAATGGAGAAATTGGTAACTCTTCTTTCTCTCTTAGTAATGTTCTTTTAGTAGAAGGGCTTAAGTTTAATTTGATAAGTGTTAACCAACTTTGCGATTCAAATTATGATATTTCTTTCAATAAAGAAAAATGCCTTATTTTTAAAAATGGTAAAATTATTTGTGAAGCAAATAGAAAAGGCAATCTTTACAAAATTTGTACAAGTGATTTGGTTAGTCAAAATGTTTCTTGTCTTGTCGCCAATAATGATTTAACTAGTTTATGACATAGGCGACTTGGACATGTTGGATACAAGAATTTGAAAAATATTTACAAAAACCAACATGTAAAAGGACTACCCAAATTAAATTTTGAAAATCTTGGCTTATGTGACACTTGTCAAAAGAACAAATTAGTTAAAAGTAGTTTCAAGCCCAAAAATAAAATTTCCACAACCAAACCCCTATAATTGCTTCACCTTGATTTGTATGGGGATATTGGTACGGCTAGTCTAAGTGGAAAATATTACACTTTCGTTATTGTCGATGATTTTTCTAGATATACTTGGGCTCTTTTTCTTACCAATAAAAGCGATGCCATTAATGAGTTTGTTAAGTTGTGTAGACTTATTGAAAATGAAAAGGAAGATACTATTAAGTCTATCCGAAGTGATCGAGGTGGAGAATTTGATGGCGAATTTAGAGTCTTTTGTGAAACCAAGGGATATGCACATAATTTTTCGGCTCCAAGGACACCTCAACAAAATGGAGTAGCCGAAAGAAAAAATCGGACACTACAAGAGATGAGTCGGTCCATGCTCAATGAATTCTCTCTTCCAAAATATTATTGGGCCGAAGCCATAAGTACCGCTTGCTATGTCATTAATCGGGTTTATATTCGTCCTAAAATGAATAAAACTCCATATGAGCTTTGGAAAGGAAGAACTCCAAATATTAGTTACTTCAAAATATTTGGATGTAAGTGTTTTATTTTGAATACTAAGGATCAATTGGACAAACTTGATCCTAAAGTCGATGAAGGAATATTTATGGGGTATTCTACAAAAAGCAAAGCATATCGGGTTTATAATAAGACTAGTGGGGTTGTTGAAGAATCCATCCATGTCAAATTTTCAATGAAGCTTCGGGTGTTGAAAGGATACCCAATGATGAAAGTGATGAAGAGGATATTATTGAACCCGTTGTTCAAAATGATGCTCAAAATGATCAACCTTCTACTTCAATTGATCAACCATCCACTTCTAATGTTCCTCAAGAAGATAGAGGTGACATTTCGGATCTTCCCGTGGCATTGAAATTTAAGGGAGATCATCCAAAAGATCTTATTATTGGTGATCCCCTTGATAGAGTGATGACCCGAAGAGGATTTGGCGAGAAAGCTCGTATATCTCAAAAAGAGCCTAAAAATGCCAAGGAGGCTATTGAGGATGAGAATTGGTTTTTGGAGATGCAAGAAGAGTTGAATCAATTTGAAAGAAATGATGTATGGGAATTGGTACCTTGTCCCCCTTCTCAAACTATTATTGGTACTAAATGGGTATTCCGGAACAAACTTGATGATCAAGGCAACATTGTTCGAAACAAGGCAAGGTTAGTAGCTTAAGGGTATTGTCAAGAAGAAGGTATTGACTATGATGAAACTTTTGCACCATAAAGACGTTTAGAAGCTATTCGTATTTTACTTGCCTATTCTTGTTTCAAAAATTTCAAGCTTTACCAAATGGATGTTAAATCCACTTTCTTAAATGGTTTCATTCAAGAAGAAGTCTATGTAAAACAACCTCCGGGGTTTAAAAATTTTTCTAGGCCTAATGATGTTTATAAACTTAAAAGACCTTGTATGGTTTAAAACAAGCACCCCGTGCATGGTATGATAGACTTATCTCTTTTCTTTTACAAAATGGTTTTACAAGAGGTAAAGTTGATACTACTCTCTTTGTTTTTGAAAAAGGGCAAGATTGTTTACTTGTGCAAATATATGTTGATGATATCATCTTTGGTGCTACTAATGAATCTTTGTGCAAGAAATTTTCTAAGTTGATGCAAGGTGAATTTGAAACGAGCATGATGGGGGAGCTTAATTTCTTCCTTGGACTTCAAATTAAGCAGTGCCAAGAGGGTATCGACATTTCACAATCTAAATATATAGAAGAACTTTTGAAAAAGTTCGGCATTGAAGACGGAAGAACCGTCTCTACCCCTATGGCGACAAATGTCAAAATTGACAAAGATGAGAAAGGCAAGTCCGTAGATGAATCAAAGTATCGAGGTATGATTGGTAGTTTACTTTATTTAACCGCAAGTAGACCCGACATTCTTCATGCCGTATGCCTATGTGCTCGTTTTCAAAGCAATCCCAAAGAATCTCATATGAGTGCCGTTAAAAGGATTTTTCGATATTTGAAAGGCACCATTCAATATGGTCTATTTTATCAAAAGAATGAAAAATTTTCTCTTAAAGGTTATAGTGATTCGGATTATGCGGGAAATATTGATGATCGGAAAAGTACTTCCAGATCCTGTCAATTTTTAGGCGATTGCCTAGTATCTTGGTTTTCAAAGAAACAAAATTGTGTTTCACTTTCAATGGCCGAAGCTGAATATATTTTCGCAGCGTTTTGTTGTACTCCACTTCTTTGGATGAAACAAACCTTAGCGGATTACAAATATTCTTTTGAAAATATTCCTATTTTTTGTGATAACATATCCGCTATTAATATTGCTCAAAACCCGGTTCATCATAACCATACTAAACATATTGAGATTCGACATCATTTTCTAAGGGATTGTGTTTCTAAACGAAAAATTGAGATATCTTTCGTACTATCTCAAGATCAATTGGCGGATATTTTTACAAAACCGCTATCTTCCGAGACTTTTGCATCTATACGAGCTCGGTTAGGCATAATGCATATTGAATGAGGTTTACGTTTGCATTTTGCACGGTTTTAAAAACTTAGGGGCGAAAAATTGGATTTTTGGTTGCAAATTCGGATTTTGGTAAACTTGTTGCCGTCGACCAGTCACCCACTGCCATTTTATGGTTTAAAATGTCTCTGTCTTCAGACTTAGCCATTTTGGCTCAAAATGTTCATTTTTCGTCCCCTTCGCTAATTGCACACAAATTTCACTCAAAATTTGTCTTCTTGCATACATTTTATATTTTGGACTTAATATAGCTCGATTATCATCATCATTGCTCACCTTTATCGATTGAATGGTAAGAATTCTACTTCCTTTAAGTTTTTGGCTTATGTGTAATTTTCTTGTTGTAAATGTCATATGATTGTGATGAGCTTATTTATTATGATATATTATATTGTGTTTGGTATGATTTGGTGATGAAATTTTTTAGCTTGCTTCATTTACAAGGGCTTTATACAACTTCTTTTATTTTTCACGCACATAAAGTGTTCGATGAAATGTCACAAATAAAATTTTAATTTGTACATGACTCTTATGCTTTCAAATGACTTATATACTTATTACGATCATGTCTTGACAAACAAAACGAGCTTATGGTTTTCAAATGCTAGATTTCTCCCACTTCCTCGGATTCTAAGCCTATTTTTTCATGATTGATAAATCGTCTCTTTGGCGCACTTTGATATTTTTGTATGATGTTTTTATCATCCTAACATTCTTTTTGATGATTCCAAAGGGGGAGAAACAGGGAATTGGCTCGTTAGCTCAAAGAAGCTAATAAAAGCTTGCAATAAAAGCTATAAGCTATGGCTTTCTAATACCATAGGTTGTGATGTATACTTAGTCCAATGGTTGTATCATGGACTTGTTTGCATGGATAATGAGTATTTGTGACAGGGGGAGCTTCTTAGCTCATGATACTTATGTCCATCCTGTAAAAGCTTGTGCTTCAAGCTTATGCAATATTTCTTATTGATGTGCTTATTGATAGGGGGAGCTTTTGTAAAATATTTCTTAAATGGATAGTTTACTCATAGAATCGGAAAATTGTTTTGTTTTCTAAAATCGTCCTCTTGAAAATTGTTTTGGTTTGTAATCATAAAAAAAGGGGAGTTTGTTAAGATAAAATGTTTTTATCATGATTTTGATGATTGTGTTTAAATGTGTTTTTATACCAAAACAATATCCCTAAATATTGTCCAAATACTTCCGATTGATTTAAAATATTTTTACCTTTTTTCGGAGTATTTCTTGGAGTTTATTTTCGATAAAAAATTGGACAACACTTTTGTTTCAGGCTCGACCGGTCGCCCTATAGGGCAACCTGTACTTGAGTTGAGTTTTTGAAACAGAAAACAGGACGTTTGAAAAATAGGGGAGGGCGACCGGTCGACCCTAGGGCAACCGGTACCTGGGAAGCCCTCCTCAAGAACATACTTCTCTGTTTTGATTTTTGACAATGCCCAACCGGTCAAGCATAAGGGCGATCGGTCGAACCCCCCTTTGACCGGTTCCCCTGTGTAAAAATTGCAGCAAACTCATTTCAAACTTATCGCTGCACGATCGGTCGAACCCCTCTTTTATCAACAAACTATCCGTTGCATTTTCAGACAGCTTTTCCCTAATTTGTGGGATTGATTTCTAACAGCTATAATCTTGATTTTAAATGGTTTCTTTTGCAGAAAATCACTCCCAAAGGAGGAGCCTATGTCTGGAAATTAAGCCAAGACCTCTCCTTAAATAGAGGCTTCATTCAAGCAACAAGATACAATACAACATACAAGTAAAGAGCATACAAGCAAACACTTTCATATCTTGTTGTATTCTAGCCTAAGTACTTTCACTTGCACACTTTTGAGGTCTAGGTTTTTTATTCTTGATTAAACTTGCACTCAATCTTTGTATTGGTTTTATAGAGTTGTAATCTTGAATTTTGTCAATCATCCAAAACAAGATATCCTTGTTGTTGTTCTTGTGGTAAGAGCACACTTGGGTGATCTTAGGTGTTGAAGAGTGTGGTACTCTTCATAGGTGTTGAAGGAAGATTATGGTAATCTCCTTGAAGGTGTTGTAAGAGGATTGTGGTAATCCTCAAGGTGGTGTTGTATTAATTTTGGTAATTAATAAAACTCTTTTTCCTTTTTGAAACCCATCCCTGGATATCTTTGGGGTGGTAGAGCACGTAGTCCCTAGGTGGGGTGAAGCTCTTTAAATCGACGTGTGTTGTTTATTTTCTGCACCTTAGTTTTCATTCTTGCTTGATTATTCGAAAAAAGGGCAAAATCTGAAAAACCAGGATAATCTATTTACCCCCTCTAGATTATCGTAGCCACTTGGACTAACACTTACTTCTCTGAGTCATAGTTTCGATTAAAATAATAATAGATGACTTTTTTAATTGGACTAGGTCCAATAAGACTTGAACTGTCCGTGGGTTGCCAAGCCCACGGCAGTTCCAACTAAGTGTACTCATTGGTCTAGGTGGGCCTGGAAACCAGAGCCCACCTCTTTCAAGTTTTTTGAATCCACCAGCGATACGTTATCCGAATGAATAGAGATACTGGGCCCCAAGCCCAACTTATCTGATGTTAATTGGGTTTCCACACGACACCGTTTAAGTTCCACTCATTTTTTACCCTTAATGCTTTCCACGTCATCAACCTCCACTTCACTCCTCCACATATCATGTTTATCAACTGCCTCATGCATGCACGTAGCCAATTCTTTTGAACTGTTCCCCACTTCCACAACCATCCCACGATCCCTAGGTAGTCCAAGATTTCCGCTTAAACCCTCCGACCTACTAGACCCACGTTCTCCATCGAAACTGTCGCCGCCATCCCCCTCCATCTCCGGTCCTGAGAATTTTTCCAGCACTGAATTTCGCAACCAACGTGTACCAGTGTTTGATTGTTGCTTGCGATGCAGAGCTTTAACCCATGTTCCATATGCCCTCTCCGATGAGACCACCGGGGCATTAAAGAAACGTTCACATAATTTATCGAAATGCCCTAATAGACCACAATAAAAGCAAAAAAGAGGTAGTCGCTCGTATTTGAAGTTAACCCATACCCACTCTCCTCCAACCTTCTTCAATTTCATACGACGTTTGAGCGGTTTGCGAACGTCAAAAGATATGCAAATTTGCATGAATTGTTTCCAAACTCCATTGTGTTGATCAGATTCTGAATATGTACCGATATAGTTGCCAATATCTCTGCCTATCCGCTCCGACATAAATCCAAGTGGCATATCATACACCTGTACCCAAAGCTCCGTATGAAAAATATCCACTTTTGTTGGTTGTTCTCCTACATTCAACCGTTTAATAATCAAAAGAAGATTATCAAATGTCCAAGGTCCATTAGCTTGAACCCTTGAAACGTCCAACTCATGAAACAATTGGAATAGAAAAAAAATTTGGAATCAAATCTTTGATAAAACCCCTTTCACTGGATGCCAAATAGAGGCCAGAGTATTCTTCATGGACTGGATATTTACATGACGATTCGCAAGAAATCTTCCTACGAGGCACCAACACAAATATTGAGCCTGAGGTTCAACCTCACAATCGTCAACTATGAGGCCGCCCTCTTCCTCTTCTTCCAACTGCAACTTACAACAAAGTTCTTCAATCGACGATGAGTGCTCCGCCATAGAAAATAGTAGAGAATAATGGGTAAAAGGAAATATAGATAGGGAAGATGAACCAAACCAGAAAGAAATAAAATTAGGATGAAATCTTTACAAACCTACTTATCACCAGATAAGACTGCAGAACTTATCACCAGATAAGATGAAAATGAATATTCAATCTTTTTGTTAGATCTTATTTGAAAAATAAAGTAATTGGAGTTTTTGGATAAAATAAGATGAAAGAGCTTATAAGATGCTAGTAATGATATTTTTTGTAATTAAAATAGCCAAAGTGCAAGGACAAATGAATATGACTAGGAATCCACAAGAAACCGTCATAATATTGAGGTGTCAACAACTCGACGATGCTACGAGCACATGAGCGAATGGGATATTCTATTCCAAAAGGGTGTTTCATCTCCTATTACACTGCACGGATGATTTTCATATGTATAAAAGCTGTCATATTTAAAATAAACAATTTAGATTTGACCCATGCTTCAAAATTAATGTGCTAGTATTTATACACGTGGCAGTTATACATATAGTATAATATGAGATGAAACACTTTTTTGGAACACAAGATCTCATCCGGCCCACGAGGCCCTAACTTTCAAGCTTTTGACCTTTCTTTTCATTTCTTTTACTTTCCTTTCTCCCTCTCTATTTTTTTTTCTTTTTATTTTTCATTACTTTGGTATTGTTTGGGACAGAAACGATATTTCATTAATTAAACATAATTCATTTTATACTTATTTATTTAATATTGATTGTCCAATAGGCTTTTAATAATTAACTGACCCAAAGGAGTCTGGGTTTGACCTATGTGGTCGTTTCTCCTATGTGGATTGGCCCATAGGACAAATTCTCCTACACGGTCCTGTGGCCCATCTCCCACGTATAAACATGACTCTCCTATTATCTTTAAGTAATTAACTAATAATTAATTCATCATCCTCCTACGCATATTTTACAGTATTCGTTTACTGTTATTTTCTCTCGTTCACCATGCTGACTTGAGCATAGGAGAGGCCTCCCTAGGACAACCCTTGGGGCCCTCTAATGTATGCACGTGTGTGCAGACAAGTCCCCAATTGAAGGAGTTAACAGTTCCAGGAGCAAAAGACGAGAAGACTTCCCCCTCAGGAAGAGGAGTGACGTGAAAACTTCCCTCTCGAGAATAGGATTTAGGTCAACTAAGTTGACTTGGTTGATCTACTCTAAAAGGCAGCATCATTTTGGCGCTGTCTGTGGGAATGACCAAAGTACACGAAGATGCAAACTCGATCGCAAGCACGTGACGTCGAATCTCAAGCTGCAGGCCAAGGAGCCAGAGACTAGCAAGAAGAACGATCGCAAACTTTGTTGGAGCTGGAGACCGCAAGCTGGGGGGCTTCGCCAGCTGAAGAAATTCTCCTGACTCGAGAGGCTTTACAAGCTTTGTTGGAAGAGACTGTCCGGAAAATAACCTCAAGACATATTAAGGGAACAAGCGGCTGCAACCAATGCCATAGGAAGACCATCACGGGCTCCGCCCGCCGCTGAAGACCTTGACTATGAAGATCATGGAGAAAGAGAAGAAGGTTGAGGTATCGGGAAGAGCCACCACCAGTTGAAGAATCTCAAATAATGTAGCCTAGCCATGCCAACTCGTGAGCCACTGCATTGACGAAGATAAGCCTTTTTGCCCCTGTGATTTTGTCTGAACCACTGCCGTTAGGAATCAGACCTCCAACCTCCCGGAGTATGATGGAACTGGAGACCCGCAAGAATACTTGGACAAATTATACGCCAAGGCAGATCTCTATGACATGACGGACACCTCTTACTGCAAGGTGTTCCGCACTACCCACATCAAGTGGGCACTGACGTTGTTCAATCAACTCCCGGTAGGATCAATCTCTAGGATGGAAAAGCTTACTAAATCCTCATGCAATAGTTCTCCGTCAACAAAATGTGTGCAATAGTTCTCCATCAACAAAATGTGTCCCATGACTATCGCTCACCTCTTTCAGATGAAGCAGGGGAAGGAGAGACACTGCGGGACTTCATGAAACAATTCATGGAAGTTGTCAACTAAATTCCAACATCCAACATGAGACATTAGCGGGAATCCTACAACAGAACCTCCGCCAGGGATGTTTGAAGGAGTCTTTGGCCGGAAAGCCTCCATCTAACATTGAGGAGCTATTGAACCGAGCATAGAAGCATATTCGAGTGGGGGGTCCATCAAGCCTGAACCCGGTGCCAAGTGCAAGTCCAGAGAGGATGACAAAAATCAATATCGCGAGGGTCCTAGAAAGGAACACGGTGACAGACCATAAAGAAATAATGGAAGTGGAAGTGGGAGAAGAAACCGCGAGTCACAACTCACTCTCTTAAATTACTTAAACGAAATATTAACCGCCACATAGAAGGAGGGGATCGTAGAGCCTCCCCTTCCATTGACAGACAATCCAAACATAGCAACTTCTGAATAATATTGTCACTACCACCGCGAGAAGGGACATGCCACTGAAACTTGCTTCCGGTTGAAGAGCGAACTCGACAGGCTAATTAAGGAATTCTATCTGAAGGATTATGTGGATCAACGCAAGTCATGAAAAGAGCCTGGGAAAGAAAAGACTAATCGTACCGAGCAACCTTAGGAGCCACAATCTTCGCTAGCGCCCATGATCACTGGTTCTCAACCCATTCTTCGGGGGCTTCCACATTTTTATTTGTTTGTTTTCCATTTTTTTCCACCCATGAGGCGTAAAAAATTATTATTTCTCTAAGTTTTTCTGACCTACAGACCATGCTCCGCATGTTATTTATTTCCAAATGATTAAAAATTTGTTTTCATTAGCCTTCTGGATTACAAGACCTAACTATTCATCAAAGGATTAGTCTTCTATCGTTCATCATGTATTCAATCTCTCCAGTGATGCCTAGCGCTCCCGAAGACCTTTCCAGTGATGCTTAGAACTCCTGGAGATGAGGAGGCTCCCTCTCGGGGGAGTCCCCATAAATCAATCTCTGTAGTGATGTTTAGCTCTTGGAGACCTTTCCAGTAATACTTAGTGCTTCTAGAGATGAGCTCTCTCTCTCTCTCTCTCTCTCTCTCTCTCTCGGGGGATTCCCATAAATCAATCTCTCCAGTGATGCTTATCGCTTCTAGAGACCACTCCAGTGATACTTCCCTCTCGAGGGAGTACCCATAAATCAATCTCTCGAGTGATGCTTAGCACTCACAGAGACCTCTCCAGTGATATGTTTAGCGCTCCTGGAGAGGAGGGGTTCCCCCTCGGGGGAGTCTTCATAAATCAATATCTTTAGTGATGCTTAGCGCTTTTAGAGACCTAGTCTTGGGGGAGTCCCCATAAATCAATCTGTTCAGTGATGCTTAGCGCTCACAGAGACCTCTCCAGTGATGCTTAGCGCTCCCAAAGACCTCTCCAGTGATGCTTAGTGCTTCTGGAGAGGAGGGGGCTCCCTCTCGAGGGAGTCCCCATAAGTAAATCTATCCAGTGATGCTTAGCGCTCCTGGAGAGGAGGGGCTCCCTCTCGGGGGAGTCCCCATAAATCAATCTCTCCAATGATGCTTGGCGTTCCTGGAGAGTAGAGGGCTCTCTCAGGGGAGTCTCCATAAATCAGTCTCTCCAGTGATGCTTAGCGCTCCCGGAGACCTCTCTAGTGATGCTTAGCTCTCCTAGAGAGGAGGGGGATCATTCTCAGAGGAATCCCCATAAATCAATCTTTCCATTGATGCTTAGCGCTCCCGGAGACCTCTCCAGTGATGCTTAGCGCTCCTGGTGAGGAAGGGGTACCTTCTCGGGGGAGTCTCCAGAAATTAATCTCTCCAATGATGCTTAGCTCTCCTGGAGAGGAGGGGGCTCCCTCTCGGGGGAGTCCCCATAAATCAATCTTTCTAGTGATGCTTAGCGCTCCCGGAAACCTCTCCAGTGATGCTTAGCGTTCTTGGAGAGGGGGCCCCCCTCCTGGGGAAGTCTTCGAAAGTCAAACCCCATTTTGCTAATACCCAGAGGAAGGGGCCTCCTTACAAGAGTCGTGGTCAATTCTTATCCACGATGAAAATATGCAAAAAAAAAAAAAGACAAAAAATGCTAATACATGTGGAGAAAAGATCAAAAGCCTAAAAGAAAATTATGGTGGAAGCTCTAGAAGGGTTCCCCTTCCAAGCTTAGGAAAGGCACCCCGTGAACTCCAGGAAGGCGCCCGTTCCGGGCTTTGGAAGGACATCCCTCAAAATATTTCTCCTCGGCGAAAAAAGAAAGAAAAACTCTAACACCTGGGAAAGAAATCAAAAGCGAAGCAAGAATTCCAGAAGGAAGCCGCTTCTGAGCCCCGGAAGGGCCCCTCCCTCTTCGAGTTCTGGAAGGGCACCCATTGGGCTCGGGAAGGGCGACCTCAAGGACTCATGGGATGACGTGCATTAACCTTGAACATGAGTATTCCTGGCTATTTTGAAAGAATCAAGACTTCCCTCCGACGGGAAGATCCACATCAACGTGGAAAATAAACAAGTCTCCTACAGAAAGAAGTTATGTTAAATCAATACATAGAGCAATGACTTGGGAAAATTCAAGGGGAAAGCTCCTTCTGGGCTCCGGAAGAGTGCCCCAGAAACCCTAAGGGGGCGCTCTCCTCCGAGCTCCGGAAGGGCGCCCCTTGGTGTTAAAATGAAATGTAAAATCTAATCTCTCACAAGAAGTCATACGTAGATATCATAAGTAAAACATGACAAAGGGAAGCTGATAGGCATAAGGAGAAACATCCATACAACGTGAGTGTAACGGAATATAATCCAGCCTCATGGGGCAAAGAAAAACCTCAAGAAGAAAAGAGAAAGCAAGGAATATCCAAGTGCATGAAGCAAACCATAAACATGTTGACAGGAGTCAAGGGCCATCTCAATCAAAAATAACTATCAACCGCTTTTCTGTAAGGGTGCTCCTTCCAAGCCCCTGGGGATAAAGCAAAACACAAGTATCTCTGGCCACTTCGGAAGAGTTAAAGCTTTCTTCCCAACGGGAAGGTTTCATCTCTACATGATAAAGAGCAAGTCCCCATGTAGAATGAATCAAAAGCTAAACTCCAGAGAAGATGAAGGACACTCGACTGACCAACTCTCCCGGGACAATTGCTGGACTCCCAAGAAGAGGCCTACGCTGGTACTTGGTGGGACGGACATCTTCAGGACTATCTTTTTCGGACTCTTCCTCAGAAGACTCATCACTTAGCTCGAATCCGGCTCAAGCTCTACTCCCCCATCACTATCAAAGTAAAACTCTGGAGCAAGAGGAGGAATATCAAACTCTGTGGAGAAAGGTGGACATAGAATGACAGAACCAGAAACTAAACACTTGGTAAAACTGAACGGAAGAAGTACCGAAACACGGGATATGACTTGAAATTGTACAAAACTCGGGAGAAGATGGAGAAAATCACAAAGAAAAATGGGCCAGGGGGCTTGGGACTCCCTTGGGGGCGCATCCTCCTCCACCGAAGAGGGCACCCGGGCGTGCACTTGTGGCCACCTGGGGAAGGCGCCAAGGGGGCGACCTCTACGGCCCGTGGTGTTCTCATCCATCCCTCCGCTCGATGCACTCCAATTCTCCATGAAGTCTCCTCTGAAGTCTTATTGCAAATCTCATCTCACATCTCACCTCAACTTTTAAGAAACTTCATAAATCTTCTACAAAGCAAAAAAATTCAAAGTTGAGAGGAGGGGAGAGAAAATTTACTTTGGAAAGACATGGTCAAAGACTCTTCTCTCAAGCGTCCTCGTGCAAAAGCAATCAAAGACTCTCCGAAGGCTAAACAAGAGGCGCAGCAGACAAGCCGATACATCCCGGCATAGCTCCCCCGATGCTCCATCCTCTCGCAACATCGGAGTGGGGGCTTATGTTGGGGATAAAAATGATATTTCAGTAATTAAATATAATTTATTTTATATGCATATTTTTACAAAAGATGTCGTTCTTCGTTATTTTCTCTCGTTCAACGTCTTTGGCCGGGAAGAGCCGGCCTCCGACAACCCTGAGCCTCTAACATTTGTGCGTGTGTGCGACAAGTTCCCATTGAAGGAGTTAGGGCCTCAAGGAGGCGGAAGGCGAAGACTCCTCCTGGGAAGATGAGTGACGTGAAGACTTAACTGCCGGGATGAGAATTTTGGTAACCTAATCGATTGAAAAGGTGTTCTATAAAAACAAAGATCATAAGTGGGTGGATTTCAACTAGGTAGTAATGAAACATTTCCAACTAGTCAATTCTAAATATTGAAAAAAATTGATTAATTGATCCTCCCCCCCAGGTTAGCCAATAACTTTGTCGTGTAGTTTCTTTCACCTGTAAGTTTGTGTTTAAGTCGGCTGATATAATTAAAATACTTCTATCTTTAGCAATATATGTTTTTTTTTTTGCATAAATGGGAAAAATTAAAATGAAAGAAATTATTCAATTCGTTTTTAAATTCAAATAACTTTTTAAAGTGGAACATCCTCGGACAATTTTATTATAATTTGCAAGAAAACCATGAAAATGGAGTCAACTTAAAAATAGAAAAAAGTCACCATAATAATAATAAAGAAAGGTAAATGGGTTTTGATGACGATAACAAATCTGGTCCTTTACCTTAATGGTTGTCTCAGCTCCATCCACACTAGCTATGATGTAATGAATTGACTCAATTTTTTGTTGCTTTCTTGTTCACCTAATCTTTGAATTTTTCAATTAATAATATTTGTTAAAAGTAATTTACAATACCTATCCGTCTACAAAACGATTAGAACTCGTGCGAAACTATAAAACCGAAATATGTTTCGTTGTTAGTGAGGACATAGGACAGATCTTAAAATTGAATATTACGGTGACAAAGTTTGTCCTTAAAAGTAGTGGATGAAGAGACGTTTTAAATTAGGTAAATATCATTTTATATACGTAAAT